>CM060628.1:5312500-5657500 GCA_030578275.1 Meda fulgida
CTCTTCATTTCAAGTGTTTGAGGTCAGGATAATGTAAGTGCTGCTTTGCACCATTATCTTGATAGTAGGCACCATTATTTAAGTAGACTGCCAAGGAAGTATTACATTTCAACTTAAATACACGCACACAAAGTGATTACACTGAAATGAAAGAGCCAAAATGACAAGGACAATGCATAGTGCACACTGTTTACTATCATTTGCAATATTTTAAATTCTCAAATAATATTATGCTACATGAATGGCAAATGATGTCAATGTGCCCATGTGCAGTTAATGTATTTACATGCAGCATCCACAATGTTGAGACCCATATGACCTCAGTTGTGTCGCTATACCCTGCCATTTACAAATATGGTAGTAACTTATGGTAGAAAAATGTTACCACAGTGCATATACTGCAGAAACAGTATAGCATGTTTTAACTTTAATTTCTGCATACTCAATAATGCACAGTATATAAATGTATGTGCCTACTATTTAATATAAAAAAATAGTATATGACACAGTATGCAGAAAACAACAATATGTTTCAAACAGTAGTTTGCAATATTGTTGTTCTATAACTGCATTAAAATTCAGTGAGTAGCATCCAATAAAAAAAAAAAAAAATACTGCACTACTCCAACGTTTTAATCTAATTTTGTGCATTAATATATTAACTTTTGGCAGTTTGATCAAATAAAGAGTAAAGAACTGTTCTAAGTAAAGTCACACTGGGAATGGAAGCTCAAGTCTAGTGATGCGTTAAAATATTGCGTTACTCCCTTTCAAAAGTGACGTTGCGTTACTTAGTGACTTTTTATGGAAAGTAATGCGTTATGTTACTTTTTCTTATTTGGGCTGGGCTAGCTTGTTTCTTTGTTTTTTAATAACAAAAAAGTTCTGTTTTTGGCAAATGTACCAAGTGAAATGAATAAGCCTCAGGCTGAAGGAAATGCAAATTCACCCCTGTACAGTAGAGCTGCTTTCAACTGTTCTGCCATGCTGGATTGCCGAAGAATAGGACACAGGAGAAAACATTTCAACTCTCAATTACTTCAGCAATAAACAACAAAATAAACCAAAAAAACATAAATGTGGTTTATATAGAAATCATTTTTGCTTATTAGTATGATTAAACTGGATCAGCAAAGACATTGGTTAATAAAGTGAGATTAAATACATGAAGCATAATTGTATTATTTAACATTGAATTATTGCAGGTTTGTGTAATATTCTGAGTTTGCCTTAATTTAGAGGAATACTGAATACTGTTTTTGTACAAGTGAGTGGAAGTTTAAAACCATAACCATCATGTGCAACCACCACAGCGCACACAACGCCTCTGCACTTACTCACGATTTCTCTCAGCACAGAAGAGCTGTCAGCCAATAAATGGGAAAACAAAGTGTGTAACTTGTTTGAAAAAGTTACTCTTTAAAAAGAATGTGTTACTTTAATAGTTACATGAAAAAAAGTAATCTGATTACATAACTTGCATTACTTGTAATGCATTACTCCAACACAGTGATCACGGTGCATTAAAAGTGTGATGAAGTGTGTTTTTGTTGTTACACATTTATTTATAAGGTTAGGTGCCACGGAAACCAGCGAATTTGTGTGCAGGCGATAATAAACACTCGTACAGTGTTTTTATTTGCTTGTGTTTGTTTTGACCTGTATCTGATTTAGGACAACATATAAGAGAGAGAGAGAGAGAGAGAGAGAGAGAGAGAGAGAGAGAGAGAGAGAGAGAGAGAGAGAGAGAGAGAGAGAGAGAGAGAGAGAGAGAGAGAGAGAGAGAGACAGAGAGAGAGAGCCAGAGAGAGAGAGAGAGAAAGAGCCAGAGACAGAGAGAGAGAGAGAGAGAGAGAGAGCCAGAGAGAGAGAGAGAGAGAGAGAGAGAGAGAGAGAGAGAGAGAGAGAGAGAGAGAGAGAGAGAGAGAGAGAGAGAGAGAGAGAGAGAGAGAGAGAGAGAGAGAGAGAGAGAGAGAGAGAGAGAGAGAGAGCCAGAGAGAGAGAGAGAGCCAAAGAGAGAGAGAGAGAGAGAGAGCCAGAGAGAGAGAGAGAGAGAGAGAGAGAGAGAGAGAGAGAGAGAGAGAGAGAGAGAGAGAGAGAGAGAGAGAGAGAGAGAGAGAGAGAGAGAGAGAGAGAGCCAGAGAGAGAGAGAGAGACAGAGAGAGAGAGAGAGAGAGAGAGAGAGAGAGAGAAAGAGAGAGAGAGAGAGAGGCAGAGAGAGAGAGAGAGCCAAAGAGAGAGAGAGAGAGAGAGAGCCAGAGAGAGAGAGAGAGAGAGAGAGAGAGAGAGAGAGAGAGAGAGAGAGAGAGAGAGAGAGAGAGAGAGAGAGAGAGAGAGAGAGAGAGAGAGAGAGAGAGAGAGCCCACCTTCCAATCACAGTTCACCGCTCTGCTGTCATTATCCACATGAGCTCTCACATTCAGCAGACTGATTGGTAATTGTTGGGTGTTCAGTTTTTGTCACCCACGAGCATCTGCACATAATTACAGCCCGTCAAAGCAGAGGCTGGTTTAAACATTTAAGAGCCAAGCTGTCCAACAGTGCCTGAATTCAAATCACGTTTATACAAACAAATGAGTGTTTGCCGCCTTGTATTTACAGTATCTGCTGTATGCTAAACTATTATTATAATTTTATTTTGGACTCTTTGGCTGAAAATTATTAGTAGCACTTTATTTTACAGTCCTGTTCCACATGTACATACTATTAACTTATTATAGTGATTACAATAACTGCGTAATAACTAGGTAGTAACCCCTAAACCTAAACTTAACCCATGTTGCCTTATATTATCCAGAATTTGAATCCATATTTCTTGGCAAAGAATGCTGTAAGTACACAAATGCAAAGTGCAACCAAAGCGCTAACTGTAACTATGTAGTAAGTATGTAGTTCATTAATATTACTCAGTACTTATATCAGTAAGTACAATGCAACTGTCAACTTTAAGTGTAACCGTAAATAGTGACACAAAACAAGCTTTTGGATTTTGCCAAACTGGAATTTAGTGTCATTCTAGTATTTTATGGTAAACTCAAAATTTGAATAAATATTTTGCAATATTCCAGCACAGAATAATGGAGAATATAGACATAATTAGAATGATCTCATTATAATAATTGAAGACCAATCAAATTATTTATTTCAGTGCATAGCTGTAATAATAGCAGTATTAATGTGGAAAAGCATGAAACTTAAGAAATAAATAAGAAATAACTGTATTAAATGTTTTTAATTGAAATTAATTATTTTTTTATTTATTATTTATTTACTGCGGAGGTTTGATCTAACTGTATACTTTTGTTTGTATGAAATATTTATAGATAAAAATAAATTAATAAATAGAAATATAGTATATAATAAAAAATATAAAATATATGCATTTATTTATTTACTTACTTGATCTGTTATGTAAATTTTTTCCCCTCACTGGTGTACTTTTGTTTGTTTATATGGAATCAGTGCCACTAAATCTGTGCCGTCCTTCGATGGATTTGTGAAATCTATGGTTGTTATTTTTACTGATTTGTGAAATCAGTAAAAAGAACAACCATACTGTACATAACTGTGCATAGTTGCATGCAAACAGGACTTCAGGATGCGATGCAAAAGACGCCCACCTCAGCCACCTGCCCCGCAGCGAAGGCAGATGAAGGTGAGATTTTAGAGTCATCGGAGGATTGGAACGGTTTCTGAGATCCTTCCTAAATGCTTAGCCCACCTGCTACAAAGGGCTGCCTTCGGCTAAAAGGATTTCTCTCTATAAGAGTTATTTTATCATGACTCAGTCAGTATTAAAGTGGGATTAAACCTGTTTGAAGATAAAGTGTTTGACAGCTACCAGGAGAGTCAGTGTGTAGGTCACGTGGATGTGTGATACAACATATGTGTAGGCTTAAGTTCAGCGTAAACTGAGATTACAGACATTAAAACCAGGTGTTTAAAGGTATTGCTGCATAATATAGAGCATATAAAGTATGTTCATTTGTGTCCATTAAAAGGGAGATGGTAGATGCCATCTCCCCATAAAATAGCTATGTGTTTTGACCAAATAAAAGTAATTGCAAGAAACATATAGGGCCTTATCATACACCCGGTGTTCATTGCTAGTGTTTTGTTGCTAGTTTCAGCCTGACGCAGTTATCATTTTCACGTCCTGTGTCACGTTGTTTAAATAGCAAATGCTTTTGCGCCTATTTGTGCGCCCATGGGCTGCTGGTCTGAGAATGGGGTGTGTTCAGGCGCATTGTTGGCTCGTTGCTATTTTGAGGCAATCTTTTTTTTGTTATTTAAAGAGCGTGTTAGTAATGTGCGCATATAGGCGGGTCCACAACGGATGACACTTCGTCCCATAGATGTTCTGCTTATGCGCTTTAACCTCACACACAAGCAGATCCGTTTCCTCGCTAGAGAAGCGTTCAGTTTTTCCGCTTGCAAATCCACAAATTTAAGGTCAACCCCTAAACCTAACCGAAGATCGTACGAAAACATAGAGATGAGATGGTACAAATTAGCCACCAATTCGTCAAAACGTTAAATAGTTATGAAAAGCAATGATTATTTGACTAAAAAAAAAAAAAAACTTAGCCACAGTTCCAGAAACAGCAGTAAAATGACATTGATTATGAAACATGTAGCATCTGGAAGAATAGCTTGGATTGTGTATCAAACCAACAGCAAAATAATACAATGTAAAAAGTGTCTTGCGGTACAATCACACTGGACTAAGATATGGAGTAAACAATAAGTATACTGTATGTGCATGTAATTGAAGCGCACACAAACACACACACACACACACACACACACACACACACACACACATTAACTGAAAGTAATAAGCTAGCGTGTGACATCAGTAATGAGAGGGGATGGAGAGAGGGAAAGATTATTTATCTGTTATTGTGCTTAATCAAACTCTTATGCAACTTTAACAAGCAGATAATTAACCCCAAGCAGCTGAAAATAACTCAGAGGTGCATTATTAATGCAAGACATATTACATTCATTAGCCCAAGACCAGCGCTGCGTGACAGTTTAGACTGTGTACACGGCAGTGCATGGGTGAGCATCTCGCAGCAAGGCCACGGTGAGGACAGCGAGAAGAGAGAGCGCAGTTTAAAGTTTAAAGACCACAGATTTAGCTTGGAAACAAAACATGTTATTATGAAGCTTATTATATAAGCGTACGGCTGCTGATACTGTTTAAAAGTCTTGTGTCCTAGAGAGTTTTATGTTGTTTTAATGACTAAAAGACATCTCTTCATTTATTTGATCAAAAAACACAGTAAAAACAGTAATATTGTGAAATACTATCATTTAAAATTACTGTTTTCTATTTTAATACTAAACCTGTAATTTATTCCTATGATGGTAAAGCTGAATTTCCAGCATCATTACTCCAGTCTTCAGTGTCACATGATCCTTCAGAAATCATTATAATATGATGATTTGATGCTCAACAAACATTTCTGATTATTTCCGATGTTGAAACCATATGTACTGCTTAATATGCTAACTGTGAAACTTTTTTCAGGATTCTGTGATGAACAGAAAGTTCAAAAGAAGAGAATTGATTTGAAATATAGTATATGATGTACATGCCTTTACTGTCACTTTTGATAAATTGAATGCTGTCGTAATGTGGGTTTTGTGTCCTGTCATGTTTAGTGGTTCCCTGTCTTGTCATTTAGTTATCCCAGGTGTTTCTTGTTATTTCCGCCCCCTTGTTATCCTGTAAGCTCGTTTGTCCCTGATTATTTAAGCCCTGTGTTTCTGGCCTGTCTTTGTGAGTTCTTGTCAATGTTAAACGCTAGTGTTGGTTGTTCTTGTTCTTGTTCTTGTTCTTGTTCTTGTTCTTGTTCTTGTTCTTGTTCTTGTTCTTGTCCTTGTCCTTGTCCTTGTTCTTGTCCTTGTCCTTGTTCTTGTCCTTGTTCTTGTCCTTGTTCTTGTCCTTGTTCTTGTCCTTGTCCTTGTCCTTGTCCTTGTCCTTGTACTTGTACTTGTACTTGTATCTTGTATCCTGTTCCTGAGTCTTTTTGATTAAAGTGTGCTGCAGTTGGATCCTGCCTCATCTCTGCTTCAACCACGCTACACGTCACAGAAGAACTCACCGCAAAATGGATCCAGCAGTCGCCCCAGCAGTCTCTGCTATTGTCGTCAACAACCGGGCCCTGAGAAGATATCTCTCGGTAATGTTTCAAGAGAACCAGTCCGTCCAAAGCTATGCTAAGGACTTCCTCTCCATTTGCCATCTAGGAACGCTCGATGAAATCCAGCTCATAGGCCTGTTTCGGAGCGGGCTGGATTACCGGATCGCCCGATGGATGCCGAGTGACATTACCGATTGGACTCTGGACCGGTACATTGCTGAGGCGTGCTTCGTGGACCGTACCATAGCCACGTTCCCGTCCGATCCGGCCGAGCCAGCTCCTCACTGCAGCTTTGCCAAACCCGCGACTCACGTATGCCCACTCGAGCCCGTATTCCGCACTGGTCCTGTTGGATTTGCCAATCCGGAGACCGCGGAGGTTTCGCCGAATCCCGAGTCAAGTGAGTCAAGTGAGTCAAGTGAGTCAAGTGAGTCAAGTGAGTCAAGTGAGTCAAGTGAGTCAAGTGAGTCAAGTGAGTGTACCGAGACTACCGAGTCAAGTGAGTCTACCAAGTCAAGTGAATCTACCGAATCAAGTGAGTCTACCGAGACTACAGAGTCAAGCCCAGTGAAGCGCCGTCGAAGAAGGAAGAGGAGGAGGACTCGCTCGGCTCATCAGGCTCCAGTGAGCGTACCCAGACCTCTCGCCCTGCCGGCCCCGCCTCTGCGCCTCGCCCTGCCGGCCCCGCCTCTGCGCCTCGCCCTGCCGGCCCCGCCTCTGCGCCTCGCCCTGCCTGCGCCCTTCAAGCTCCGGGAGGCCTTTCCTGAACCCGTGGATTTCCCCAAGTATTTTTTGGGGGGGGGCCAAGGGTCCGGTGAGGAGACCATGAAGGCTGCGCCGCCATGGTCGTCTGCAGGGGTTTCACCACCCTGGCCGTCGCCTCGTCCTGCTCCGCCCTGGACGCCCGAGGGTCCGACAGCTCCGCCCTGGACGCCCGAGGGTCCGACAGCTCCGCCCTGGACGCCCGAGGGTCCGACAGCTCCGCCCTGGCCTCCGCCTGGTCTTGCTCCGCCCTGGCCTCCGCCTGGTCCTGCTCCGCCCTGGCCACCTGTTCAGTCAGGCCCGCCTACGCTCCACGGCCCAGGCCCGCCTACGCTCCACGGCCCAGGCCCGCCTTGCCTATTTCCAGGTTCTGTTCCCCTGCATGGGCCTGGCCCTCCATCCCTCCCCCAGGACTGCCTGTGCTTCACCGCCCTCCTGAACTTTTTCTGTTGTTGTTTTGTTGGGCGTCATGAGCCGCCCTTAAGGGGGGGGTTATGTCGTAATGTGGGTTTTGTGTCCTGTCATGTTTAGTGGTTCCCTGTCTTGTCATTTAGTTATCCCAGGTGTTTCTTGTTATTTCCGCCCCCTTGTTATCCTGTAAGCTCGTTTGTCCCTGATTATTTAAGCCCTTTATTTAAGCCCTGTGTTTCTGGCCTGTCTTTGTGAGTTCTTGTCAATGTTAAACGCTAGTGTTGGTTGTTCTTGTTCTTGTCCTTGTATCTTGTATCCTGTTCCTGAGTCTTTTTGATTAAAGTGTGCTGCAGTTGGATCCTGCCTCATCTCTGCTTCAACCACGCTACACGTCACAGATGCATCCTTAAAAGAAAATATTAGAATAGAACCTTAGTGGACTTGGTTATATAAATATTATTTTATGTTTAACACATAAAAAAAAAGTAATAAACTACTTAAATTATATAGAAATTTATAGGTAATGCATATATACACTTTTCAAAATATTGAAAAAGGTATTGTTGTTTTTGCAGTTAGACTATTTTAGTTGCTGATAAATGTACAAATGTAATATTTCCGTCAACTAAAATGACATGCCATTTAAGTCAAGTGTAAAGTTAAAGCATTATATTATTAAAAAAAACTTAACATTGATCAAAGATTTTCCAGCATTGTTTTTTTTTTCTGTTCAATATCCTGTTTCACTCTGAAGTATGTCAGATTATGCAAGCAACATTTAAAGGGCACAATGGTAATAACTCACTTCTTAAAACCCTCGAACAACCGTTTACAAGCACTTAAGGCTTAACCACTCCACCGCACTGGCTATTAGAAAAAATAAACAAACCAAAATATTACTGCATGACCTACTACAAATATGAAATATATGTCAAGAAGCTCTTCTTTGTACTGCAAACATCATCAGACTGATCAAAGCCTGGCTACTGCTTATACGAGGACACAAGTGTGACTGACAGAAGCATGGTCATGGTAATGTTAGGTGGTCTAATGAGTGTGTGAAATCATGAGTATGAGTGTTTTTGATCTGATATGTAGATGAGCAACAGATCAGCAGATGTTAGTCAAGAAGTTGAGAGAGAGAGAAAGGAGAAAGAGACTGAGAAAGCGTCAAACCAGTGTGATAACTAGTGAAAAAGACGTCATACTCACATCACAACCCCAGATTGCAGAAGATTTGCCCTCAGGGTTCATGTGATTGACAGACGCAGGGAGCAAACATCTGCTCATCAGTGTACAGCAGTGGCTTGTGTAGAGGAACAAGAGGGATGAATATCTACTATCGCACAAACATTTGAAGACACGGTAAGTGCAAATGTGCAGTGATACAAATAAACTTGATTCACTTGTGGCGTTTCAACCTTCTCACTTTAGAAAGTGACTGATTAAAAGCATCCACGAGAGGGACTTATACAAACCGTGTACAAAATGTACATACAATTTACAAATTTGAGCAAAAAAGTATGGTAACTGTATTGGAAATTAAATCTAACATTAACTTGATGTGATGCAACTGATCCAAATCAGTGTTTTTATTGTTAACTAAAACTATAAAATAATTGAAATAAATCTGAAATAAAATACAATATAAATGTCAAATAAAAAAAAATAAACTTTAAAAAACGTATGGACAAATTAGGAAGGTTACTAAAATAGTTTAAGTACTAAAATAAAAGCTAGATAGAAATATTTAAATAACAAAAACAATTTAAATAACTGAAAATATAAAAATAAAAGCTAATTCAAAATTAGAATATGTACGAGTATATAGTAAAGAAATACGGATCATGTTTTGCACCTCGCACTTCTTCTGACTGCTAACTCGATGGAAAGTTATTTTATGTTCAAAGTGCAGAAACTGTGCAAAAACTTCACTGTGTGCATCGTCAACATATCGAATCACTTTAGAAGACTGAAATTATTTTACCTTTAATTTTATGGTATTTATTGTCCTTTTAGAGCTTGATGGCCACAGACCTCATTCACTTATGAGAAAAATATTGACATTTTGGCAGATGCTTTTATCCACACATCTCGCACTGAATGTACTGTATTCACATGCATATCAGTTGACGCATCCCTTGAGAATCAAACCCATGACGTTGGCATTGCTAGACATCACACATTTGTAACGTGTGCTGCATAAATAAATAGCCTATATAAAGCATTGTTTACTGATGTAGGCAGACTTTTCCTTTCTTCAAATAACATCTATAACTAAACAACATGTCTCTCAATGGGAGTAAAGTTTGCATGTTTTGTATGAGCCAATTCGTATGGTATCTTATGACTTTTAAGAGAAACTCAAATAAGTGTGTGACTAGACAAACACGACAGGCTATACTAAAGTTTCTGATAAAAGTAATTCACTGTACTGTCAGTCACGTGGGGAGAGATCTCAGTGTGTTTGTGTTTACTCCCTCTCGCTCTCTGTATTTCTATGTTTCTGTCTTACATTGTTCTTGCATCATCTGTGTAGCTTCATCTTCGAGCATCCCCATTCCTGAGTGTTTATTCCTTCTCTTACATCTGCTTGCAATGTCACTGTACATTTTCTGAAAACATTCCACACGTACAGCTAGTTTCAAGTCTGTTTTGGTTGGTTAGACCTTCCATTGATCAGCAGAAACTTTTTTAACGGCCGATAGACTTGCTCCACTTGTGTCTTGTATTATTCAAAGGGAGGAGGGGGGAAAAAATCAATGGCTTTAAATGAAATTAACCAAAAGGATTTACACTCAACTATAAAAATCACAATATCAAAAATGGAATTGATTGGAATGAGCTTATAAGAAAAAGAATCTCTTAAAAGTAAAAAAAAAAAAAAAAAAAAAAAAAGGCGTCATTTTTTGCATTTAGTGCACCATTTGGCCTGCTATCCAGAGCAACAATATCTGCCTGGAACACTTTGGCTCCAAAACACAGACATAAAAGGTTTTAGTTCACCCCTTGTGCAAGATTCAGCCTGGACACAACCGCCCTGGATGTTATTAATGTAAGAATGGTCCCCTTGTCTACAATAGTCCAGAAAATGAAAGAAGTTTTATCATCCACCATCAGGGAAGTCGATGACAACAGAGGGAGGGAATACACTGGACCCGTGTCGTTACATTTATCCAGGACTTTATTGGTTAGGTTGTGAGAATGAGAGAAGACGTCGCTACAGCTTTGATATTAGTTGTAAGCTGAGGACGCTTGTGTTCGAAAACGAATATGTAGTAGAGAGAAAACGATGTAGTACAGCTCTTCTGTGGAAGCAAAAAACGTGAGGGTTTTAGGATCAGTCCAATAAAGGAGGCTCAGCTTTCTCAAAACTGTCATCTTGGTAACTATGAATTTAAAAAAAAAAAAGAAACATTACATGAATGAGGTAATGATGTTTATAGGATAGAGCAATGGATCAAAGGAAGGAATGAAGGAAGGAACAAAAGAAGGAAAGAAGGAATGAAAGAATACAGGAAGAAAGGAAGGAATGAACAAAAGAGAGAAGGAAGGAAGGAGCGAAAGACAGACAGTGCACACAGACAGACAGACAGACGGACGGACGGTGGATGGATGGATGGATAGATAGAGACTGTAGATGGATGGACAGATGGATGGATGGACAATCAGACTGATAGAATGATAGACAGACTTATAGGGAATGAATAAGCTGATAAAATATACACCTTGATTGCAACGTTTATATGAAAGCATCTGCCGAATGCTGAAACGTAAATGTAATGTTTACAGGAGGATGTGTTTTATATATAGACCTGACAACTGCCTGTCAAAGCGACACTCTGAAAATGGGCACATAAATTGCTGTGAAACATATTTAATAAATTGACCTCTCACAGGGCCTTGATTTGACACAATGTGTCATAAAGACAGAATGGCTGACAGGGACATTTAGTGAAGTCTGAAGTCTCACACTTTCCTCACTTTCCGCCAAGTCAAGCAAACCTCATGGGCACATCTACCTCCCTGATGGATGCATTGATTGGATAAGCCACCTGTCAATCAACTCTGATATATAGGAGGGCTTTTATGATGACAGTCTCCCTGGCACAATTTGTGAGGTGACTCGCGCGCTTAGTCCAGCGTAAAGGGCCATTATTAATGAGCGATGACATTAATAATTCATCAGATTGGATTGGAACAGTTAAAGACATTAGCAAGGGATCAGGAGAGTGAGATTTTTGCACAGAGGCAAAGAAACAGGGTGAGAAATTTATGAAACGAGATGCAAAAAGGCTGAAAATCTCAGATGATGTGATACAGTATGCTAATTGATCCTTTACAGAGCATTAATATTCAACGGCTAATTTATAGATGACCACGTGAATATTTATAGGGCATTTGTAATGGGAAATGCCATCTGACCCGATTGGCTATACTCGATTCATGAGATTCATGGCCAGTGGTGCTGTCGGGCTCATTGACTGTTAGTGAATCTGTCGGCTTGATCTGTGAGAAACACTTCTCATCTCAGAACATCTCTAGACTCTATCATTACGTTTTTGAAAGGTTGTTTTGAAACTCTACATGATCTTAACACGGTCTCATGCCATTCGTTCTTCCTATGATATTGATTTCTTTATAAACAAGATTATATTACTTAAATTGGAAACAGAACTAAATGATCCATGAATCATAGACTAAAAATTATCAGCAAGTTTAAGGAATGATATATATATATATATATATACAGGAAACTTTCTTGGTAAATTACTATAATATTAAAGGTTAAAATTAACAAAAGAGACCAAAGGATTAAATTAAATGTTTATTTATTTTTTGGATATATGAATGAACCCTTAAATAAAAACCCATTTTATATTAGCATTATATTATTAGTAGTAGTATTATGATCAAAATTAGCAAAGAAACATGCATTTTACAAAAAAAGCATGTTAAAACTAAATTGTTGCTGTTTTGTGAAAATATATTTACTAGCAGTGAAGCTTTTACTAATTCTTCTAATAAATAAATGTACGATGTAACCCTTTTGAGGCTCACAGTTCCTGAAGACATCTCTCGACCTTTCCACAGTAAAACTGTCTAAACCCTTCAGCCAACCGGCATGTTTAAGTTCAGTGCATATGTGTACAGCAGACGTTGAGCACACACAAGCAGACACTGTCTATCTGTCTTTTCCTCTAACACACACAAACAAGTGTTGAAAGCCAGGCTGCCTGTGGCTTCTGGATTGGCAAAAGGTCAGTTTTGAGTGCGGAAGCGCTTGTGAATAGGGAAATAAAAATTAGGAGTAGAAAGCTGTGAATGCGGTTGAAGGGTTTTAGCAGCGGGACTGCGACTCACTCACCTTTAGCACCTAAATATGGAGCCCTCAACCCACCGAACGTGCCAAACAGCACAGCTGTCATACAATTCTGCTTCCACTTCCATCTGTTTACTTCCACTCACCTGGAGAGCCATAGACAACGACCAGCAGGATGTGGACATCTGTGGAGAACGGCAAAAAAGCTCAAAGGCTTTGTTGAGTTTCTTTTTTAAATTAAAATCCTCTCTTTTTTTTTTTCCGTGGCACATTTTTATTTGCAAGTAGACATGGTTAAACTAATCTACACAATCTCATGTAATGCGTTTCAATATTGTTGTTCTATATTCTATGCGTATTACATGCCATAAAGTGCATCATATGCATGCGAATACTGCGTATCATATGCACGTAAAAACATTTTCGTGTATAAATTTGACGATAAATACAATGCATCCTATAGAAATGCCTTTCATGAGATCAGGCTGAACAAGCAAACCAGTGTTCAAACATAATTGAAGTCTATTGGAATAGTTCACACAAAAATGAACATTTGGTTACCATGTACGCTCCTTCATGTCATTCAGAATCTATATTACACTTTCTTCTATGAAACAAGATGTTATGCAGAATATAACTTCTCTCTTCCATAGAAGGAAAATAGATAGTGGCCAACGGACCAAAAAGCACAGGCTTATTGGAAAAATGTGCATATGGAAAAATTTCTCCCAAAAAAAAAAAAAAAATCTAAATGTCCAGTGATTGGCACTAGTTTTATTTGAAACAGATGAACGCGAATCAGGCAATGTGAATCATTATCCAACGTGTTGTCTCCGTCTTTGTCGCAGCCGTGACAGTAACCAAACAGTTGATGGCCCCTATTGATTTACATAGTATTTTTTTTTTCTTTTGTGTTCAGCAGAAGAAAGAAATTCATTCAGGTTTGTATCAAATTGAGGGTGAGTAAATGATGACAGAATTTTCATTTTTGGGTGAACTATCCTTTTAAACAGCCCCAACACATTCACAATTTTTAAAGTCTTTGATAGCTTTTTGTGAGGAACTTAAATGCAGTCAGTCAGGCGGCAGGAGATAACCAGTGATGATTTGCATCAATGAGATCAAACTTGATTTAAAGCTCCATTTTTAATTGAACAAGTATAACTGGAATTTGATCAAATTTGAGTGAATGAGATTACTTTGAATTCTATATTATGACTTCAAAGGAATTAAAAAATGAATAAGTGGTATGCACAAATTTTATGACACTTTTAGTCATTTTTGCAGCTTGGCTATGTAACTGCCAATGTGCCAAAAACCATAGCAGATTTTATTCCATTCAACTCTTTAGCTTCCATAAACCTGCAGATAAATTCAACCCTGCAGCTGCTATTTGCATTCACTTCCTGTTCTGGCTTATTTCAACTGCAGCACAAATCGTCTTTCTGCAATTACCAGCACCTTCACTGGAGACTGGGGTGAGTTCTGGACAGAATGACGGTGGAGAGGACTTGTTCAGAGAGCCCGGTTGATGCTCTGGCAGTGATCTGATTCAGAGCCAATCACAGTCAGCCTGTGAAGAGACCATCGAGAGGAAAAAAAGCTGTCCAGACAGGCTGAGCTGACACAGTACATGCTGACATCAGCATAAAGTGCCACGGTAGCACATGAACACAGGCAAAATAAAAGTATACAGAGGAACCGTTGTCATGTCTGACAAACCACTGTACTTCATTTCAGGTTTCTCTGACCACTGTTATACTTCCGTACTGCTTTACTGCATACTGCCAACTATTGAAATAAGTAAGTGAAAATGATTGCATTACGCAACAATGAACATTATAAATCGTAGTGTGCTACACTGTTGTCACATGCCTTTACTATGTTTAATTCATGGATGCATTATATTGATCAAAAATGACAGCAAAGACCTTTGTTTCCACAAAAATATTAAGCAGCAAAACTGTTTTCAACATTGATAATAATAATAATAATAAATAACATTTCTTGACATTTCTGACAAATCTGCAATATGTGGGATGAGACTTCTTAATAGGCTAGAGCTCAATCTAGCAAGCTAGCTTTGAAAGGATAAGATCGCACCCTCTCTTCCAGGAGCACCATAGAACGTCTCCAAAGCCACTGCGTTACATTATCTCATGTCTCAAAGCACATAACATTACAATAACAGAGAACGTAAATAACTTGAGCTCTTACATGTACAACCTGACTGCTGCAGATTATTTTGCCGTTGATAGTGTTGAACACATAAATCTGAGTCTGAGGATGTGAACAGCTCCGGGCAGAACGTCACGGGTTGCTATCTCGTAATTACTATCGACATGGCATGAACGCAGTATAAGCTTGCTGTTTGCGTGGAGGAATGGAAACACATATGTTGATAGACAGATAGGACAGCGTATCATCGGGCTGAATGCAATGATTGGACGAACATTTTTTGGTCCTGGGAATTCCACAGAAGATACTGTATATCTACATGTTTTAATATTTAGATCACTTCTATGATTGATTGCTATCCGGATGTGCAGAGAGATTCTCTTGCCCAGCCATTAAATAATTGCATGCATTAACATTCTGCTCTCAAACCTTATTAATGAGACAACAGCACTATAAACACAGAAATTATAACATGATGTGAAGAAGATCATGTTGATATGATATTGGCTTTGGCTTCTGTTCGTGTAGAGTTATAGAGCTGGTCGGTCTATAGCATAACTCCTTAAAGAGGTCATTCCAGACACCTCCCTCAAGATGAAAGGTTAAAACATGTCCATTTGAAATAATCCAATCAGAATAGTTTATGAGGGCACCTTGGCCCTTAATAAAATGCTAAGAGGGATTGAGGACATCTCCAGTCAGTGTGGAAATGAGCCAAAGCTTTCATTAAGAAACATCCACCTTAGTTTGCTACCTTCAGTCTAAGACTTTCGTTTTATGTGTCATTAGCTATGATTAAAAAAATCCATTTCTAAACTAGCATTATTACAGCAAGTAATTATACGGGTCCCCCAAAAATGTTCTGTCCTCATGCAAAGTGACTTTTAACCAGACTCTAACAAACATCAGGGAAATCTGAATTAAACTGAATTCTCCCCACAACAGTAAGTAAAGGATAATGAATGATTACATCATATTCAAAACTCTGATGCAGGTCTGAAGTGGTTTATTTTGCAATAATGAAGTATCAAAATATATAATTAACCAACCAACTAAACAACCCAACTAATAAACTGTAACTTACTATGGCCAGTTATTTAATTTACTGGTCGATCGTTATAAAAATTAAAACAAATTAACCACAGGGTGGTCTTGATTCTGACCAATCAGAATCAAGTATTCGAGAGTAATAATTGGGATTAGTGCACAAAGGTGTTCACAGGTTATAAAGACATCCCTTAATGCAATGGATTTGAACAAGTTTCTGTAGATTTTGTCTCTGATTGAAATCTTCTAGAACATCAGGCCATTTGACAGGTAGAATCTGCCTTTCAGGGGCTTATTCAATCGTTCGTCTGAAAAAAGAACTCTGAATGAAAATCCAGATTTTAGCTCATGATCATGCCCAAATCTACAGCCGCAGGCCTCAGACAGATCAGATGTCATCACACACAATTCAGAAGCATTAGGAACATCTACAAAAAAATGTTCAGTTCACACACGCACACAAAAAGACGTATTTACATTATACGTCAAACAATCATCAGGGAAACTTTTTTCAATGATTTCTGCCAGGTATGAATATTTTATGCATGGTTTTCCAAAACAAAAATGCTTATAGCACTGATACTATGCCATAGAGCTGAGTTATGCATGCAAACGAGTTAGACTGCAGTGATTAAGATCCATGTTACATTAACTGCATGAGTGCTTTATTAATTTGTCTGCACCTCTTGGGTAACTCAGAAAGTGAGCATAAGGCAAAGAAAAGTGAGAAAGGAAAAGAAAGAACTCATCGAAGCGCAAAAACTAGAGATATAACAGAGTTCGGTGCATGTTTAGCACAGTAACACCTCTAAAGGGCAGACACTGGCCTCCGGGCCCGACACACTCTCTCTCTCTCTCTCTCTCACACACACACACACACACACACACACACACACACACACACACACACACACACACACACACACACACACACACACACACACACACACACACACACACACACACACACGTCTCCCAGACAAGCTTCCAGTCTGCACTGGAGCCATTTATTCAGCTATTCATATTTAATGCAGTGGAGATGCAGTTCAGGTCAATGTGAATACATGTCCTGTATTATTGGCTCTGCTCCAAAACCTAGAGTCCTTAATGCAGCATCCAAAACAATTTAAGTAATGGGGAAAAAAATTATATACACACACACACACACACACACACACACATCATTGATTGCCATAAAAAGTTACTACCCATTGGAGTAACTTTTACATTCCAATTAAAATGAAAGTGGAACAGCACAAGGAAGTAAAAGGTGATGGGTTCAGTAGGACATAATATTCCTTTTAGAAATCACACACACACACACACACACACACACACACACACAGAGAGAGAGAGAGAGAGAGAGAGACAGTTGAATTGTGCTTGAATTTTATATGCAAGAACAACAACAACAAAAACTAACATAAACTATATTTTGATTTAGCAGTTTATTGTACCTTAAAGTCAAATGGTCTTTATTGTTATATATTATATTATATTATATTATATTATATTGTTATATTGGTATTTCTTGAAAATATTTACTTAAATAATCCAGAATAAATGTTTCCCCTGAAAAAAAAAAAAAAAGGAAAAAGAGGATTATGTACAGAGACCCTTTAGCATGAGGGCCGGCTCGGTAGTTCACAAGCTCTTTTCTGATAGGTTGCCATGTCAATTACAGCAGTTCCCTTGATACTTCTGACTCGAAGGTCATCTTGCCCTGATGAAGACATTAAACAGTCTCTTCTCTGTAACGCAGGGGGGTGACGGGCATCTCGCCTCTGCGCAGTTATCACCATTCCTGTCTTCTCCAGCTTTGATTTTCTTTCCATTACTCTCTGTTCATTCCACATTAATTATCCTACATGATAACAAGAGCATCTGCAGCAATGGCTTCTGCCTCTCCATCTTAATGAGCAATCAAAACATCGTCTGCCACGCTGCTGTGTTTAATTGTCGTGGGTAAGGCGGGGGTTTTGAAGTGCCTCTCAGGATGGAAACAATTTAGAGAATGAGGGACCAATATGGACAGAATGTAAAATGCACCCTTATGCTGAATACGGTCTTCACACATTGAGACAAATACAAGAAAAATTAGAAACATGCTCTTGAAAATACTTAATTATAAAAAAAAAATATACACAATTAAATTGTTTTCAAGTTGCATTTAAAACAGACTTTAAAAAAAGAAAATGCAGGGATCTCAAAGTTGAACTGTCTTTAAAATATTAAGGCGATTCACTCAAAAATGAGGTTTCCCTTCATTTGGATGGTCCCTTTAACACATTCTGTTGACTATAAGTAAAGTTGCACCTACATGTCTACTAACTCTCATTAGTGTGTTAGTAGAGTATTAGTAGACTGGTAGGGTTAGGGTTAGAATAAGTTGACATGTAGTTGCATAGTTACTTATAGTCAGTAGACTGTCTGTTGGAGGACCATCACAATAAAGAGTTAGCAGATATTAAGCAGACAGTACACTAATTAAAATAAGTACAAATAAGTACACTCTAATGAGACTTAGTTGACATGTAGTTGCAAAGTTACTTATAGTCACCAGAATGTTCAAAAGGGACCATCAAAATAAAGTGTTACCAAAAATGAAAATCATTTACTCACCCTCAAGTTGTTTCAAACCTGTATGAATTTCATTATTTTGATGAACACAAAAAAAAATATTATTTTGGAGAACATGGGTAAACAAACCCATGGTTCAAAAGGGGTTCATGGGCCCAATTGAACATATGAAAAAGAAAAAAAAAAAAAACTATGGAAGTCAATGGGGTCCATCAGCTGCTTGGTTACCGAAATATCTTCTTTTGTGTTCAGCAGAAGAAAGAAATTCCTGTAGGTTTGAAACAACTTAAGGGTGAGTAAATGATGACAGAATTTTCATTTTTGGGTGAACTATCCCTGTAAGCGCTCTTAATGAGATGCTGAATCATCAGAAAGTAGCAGCGTACTGTATGTGTAATACGTAGATCTCTAAGGGATCTTTGGCTACCCTAAATAGTTGAGGAACATACATAAACCATCTAAAGCTAATCTGCAAAAACAGGTCACCCAGTTAGGACAAGTGGTGATAATGATTTAATAATTAAAAAAAAGTGAATAAAAATGGAGAGATCTTTTCCATTTTTAACTAAAAATAGGTCAATGATTGCATGTTCCTCAAGAGATTGCATATTGCTCTGGCACATGTTCCGACATGTTGTGCAGTGGCATTCATAGTATGTGTGAGAGACCTGAGATCCAATTCGTCTTAGTTCATTTACCAATCCCATCCCTTCCTTTTCTCCTGACAATTTCTTGTCACATGTTCTCTCTCAATCAAAGTAGCAAAACATTAGTTTAGATAAAAATAATTCTATTGTGGAGACATACTTCACTGTGCAAACTTCTCCTAGAGAAAAAAGCTACATACATTATGTAGAGCTATATACAAACTATATTATTATATACAAACTCATCAACTAGGTTCAAATGCTCTATGAGAACACCAGGAGTCATCTGAGATGTCCAGCTGGGATTTCTGTTAGCTTTCCTATGAAGGTGGCTTAGCATTTTCAGCACTTCTCTTCATCTTAGTCTTGGACACCCTCACCCAAGACCTGCAACAGGGCGTCCCATGGGCTCTGCTCTATGCCGACGACATTATGCTGGCTGCCACCAAAAGGGAAGAACTGGAACACAAAGTCCAGGCATGGAATGACCGCCTCAGCCAATATGGCCTCCGCCTCAACATCAAGAAAACCAATCCTTCTGATGGCAACATCCTGGTCAGTGGCGAAGCCCTGATGAAGTCAAGCAGCTTTAAGTACCTAGGATCGGGCTTGCAAAGTGATGGTTGTATTACTAATAAAGTGAAGGGTGGATGCGGCCTGGATCCGCTGGAAAGAAGCCACTGGAGTTCTATTCAATAAACGCATTTACATTTTTTTTAAAGTCTTTTTTTATGCAATCACAGCATGACGAACAATAACAGTGAATTCAGGAAACAAAACAAAAAAATGCATCACAATGTAAAATATGAGACGTTTAAATCTGTATATCCTACACTTACCACAACATTATTACTCGTGCTTATCATTTCTCTCTTTCCCTCTCATTTTCTCACCATGATGACCCCTGGAATCAGACTCCCCCGTCTGGCCGATAGGAGATACAGTGCTGATGAGATCAGTAGTGGCCAATTTGGTCAGGGTCAACACTCATTGCAGCCCATTTAATTTTAATTGGTCTAAAATGTAATCCATTTCGTAATGTCAAATCCAATGTTTGTCATCTCTCTCTCCCTCACTGAAAAAAGGCAAATTGCTTTCATGGCCGACGTGCTGCCATACTGATTTATTGCATTATATTCAGAAGTGTGTTTGGTGTTTGAGATAGTTAATTGGTGGCGTTTGATAAACACAGTGAAGAGGTTGGGAAGTAAGCGCTCTTAGAGTTATGGTGATTTAGCCCCCGACCTCTTAATAATGTAAGAGAGATTGCTTAGAGCATGAGTGGAAAGAGATGATTATTGGTTAGGTAAGTGATTTTTTTCTTGTTATTAAATATTTCTTTGTGTTGAGCTACATAGCAACATATCAAGTATCAATATTATCATCGCTCATGCAGTTTGAGCACACACCTACATATTCGACCAATATAGTTCTATAATTGACCGTAATCATCCAATGAACCTTCCAATTGCACAGAAGGTTCTTTACAGTGGAAAAAGGTTCTTCAGATTTAGTTCAGCCAAAAAGGACAATTCTGTCATCATTTACTAGCCCTCATGTCGCTCCAAACCCGTAAGACTGTCGTTCATCTTCGGAACACAAATGAAGATCTTTTTGATGAAATCTGAGAGCTTTCTGTTCCTCCATTGACAGCTATGCAACTGCCACTTTGACGCTTCAAAAAATTCATAAAGAGATCTGTAACAATGTTCAGGGAAGAAGGAGGCAGGAACCAGCGAACAATCAAATAAACTTTATTAAAATAAAACAAACAAACCAAAATACCGCCAGCAGCCCCTCGCGGACTACTGCTGGCTGCCGAAAATAAACATAAAGAACTGCCTTCATAAAGAAAATAAAATACAAATACAAATACAAAAACTAAAACACAGGCCTGTTCCTCTCTCGATCATCCACGTCGTCGCTCCTCCTTTATGCTTCCGCTCCTCCGTGAGAGATGCGAGACCGGTGTGCTTCACAGGTGTTGCTCATTAGCAATCGCACCACCGGCCTCACGCCATTCTCTCACTTCCCTCGGCCGTCCTGTTCGCCACATACCCCCATCGCCCCTCAGAGGCCGGGGGGTACCCACGAGCCTGTGCCTACTCCCCCCCGGCGGCGGCGATCCCTGGGGGGTATGGACCGACAAGCAGAGGGAAACGGAGACGGAAGCATGAGGAGCGACAGATCGAGAGAGGGGAGAGAGGAAAAAAAAAGAGGGCCCGGTACCCACAACGCGCTGCCATCTGGTCCCCCACCAGCTGTGCGCTCTCCTCCGCGGTGCCTGGCGGTGACGCTGGGTAGCCCTCGGTGGACGGCTCAACGCTCCTCCGCCGCCCGGTGGACGACGACGGCTCCTTGGGCAGAAGGCAGGAGTCCCCCGCTCCCTGCTCCTTCCCTTCGCTGGTGGACGGCAGCAGGCTCTGGCCCACGGCGAGCGGCGTCGACTCCTCCTCTCCCTCCCGGATGGCAGCCACCCCTCCAATACCCAGGCGGCCGGCAGCGAGCTCGACCGTCCCACCGGCAACTCACTCCAGCGCACCGCCTCGAGCGTCCATGGCAGCGAGTTGCGACTCGCGCACCATGCTCGATGGCACCGCGGATTCCCCACATCGGCGAGGACTCTCTGACAGCGCGTTCCTCCCTCTTCGCGGGTTTCGGCACCAGTGTAGCAGATGTAATGATCAGATAAAGGGAAGGAAGAGGACAGGGTCGGCTTGAGGAGACTGTGGGTGTTTATTCACTCAAAAATCAAAACAAAAGTTGCGCAACACGCACTGGACAAAACAGACTTCTCTCTCGACGTTCTCTCTTTCTTTTCTCTCGTCACAGTCCTGTTCACCCATCTGGTCTCTCTCTCCTTCTCTCTCGTTTCCTCGTGGCTTTTATCCGTCTCCCCACGCCAATTACTGAAACAAGACACAGGTTTTTGTCATTCACACTTAACCCACTCACGCCGCACCTGTCTCCCGATCCTCTCTCCCATCACAGACTTCGCCGAACCACGCCCCCCCTGCCACAAGATCGTTTAAACGAATCCATTTGAATTGAACGGGTAAGTCCAAATTTTCTAAAGAGACTCAATTGCTTTAAACATTGATCAGTGAACAAACAGAAGCTCAACCGAACCTACTTGACGCGCAATAAGAAACCTCATGTGTACTTGCTGAAGCTCAAACGTGCTGCGTAACACGAGAATGAACCTCATTGGTTCTTGCACATCAATCGAACATGCTTAAGCTTCCGTTTACCACAACTGATGTGTGAGTTGATTAATGTTTATGTGAATAAAAGCTTAAATTAAAAGATTTAAAGCTTAAATCTGTTCATCATAAAGCGATTGAGTCTCTTCAGAAAAGTTTACGTAAACCTCTCAATTCAAATGGATTAGTTTTACAATATTTTTTATGAACTTTTTACAAGTGTCAAAATGTTGTATGCGTAACTATCAATGGAGGGACAGAAATTTTTCAGATTTCATCAAAAAGATCTTCATTTGTGTTCTGAAGATAAACAAAAGTCTTACATGTTTGGAACTAAATGAGGGTGAATAAGTTAATGACAGAATTAAAAAGTTTATATAATACTCTTTTCACAAGATGAAAAATAAGTCTTTGATGTCCCCAGAGTGTGTATGTAAAGTTTTAGCTCAGAAAAACCC
Organism: Meda fulgida; assembly: GCA_030578275.1. Classification (NCBI taxonomy): domain Eukaryota; kingdom Metazoa; phylum Chordata; class Actinopteri; order Cypriniformes; family Leuciscidae; genus Meda; species Meda fulgida. The sequence goes on from CM060628.1 coordinate 5,335,262, forward strand.
ACAGATATTTTTATATAGCTTGTTAAAATTGTCACTTTTTGAAGGTGAGCAAAAAGGCACCGTTTCTGTGTCTGTCCCTTTAAATGCAAATAAGCTGCTGTTCCCGGCATAGGGGGCGGAGCTTCAACAGCTTGGCTCCTTTTACCTCACACAGACATGCACTGAAAATGTCAAGTCAGACAATTTTAAGAGACTTAATAAGTACTAGTGACACAGAATGCAACATGACATTTCTGAATGGTTGATGAATTTATGTAGTTTATGTGTAGTTATTTTCAAGTCATTGATTAGCATATTCTGTCATGATAATCTATAAATCACGTTCCCGGGGGAGGGGTTTATGTAAATTTTAGTGTTAGTGATGTCACTAACCCTGGAGGAATGTCGTGTAGTCCCTACCAGCCGTTTGTTCCTTAAAAAACCATTTATTAAAAGCAAGTATCTACCTTTGCTTTGAACTTTGAGCATCGTAACTTTGCAGATGTTGTTTATGCTCAAACAGCAACATTACTCACTAAAGTTAAAAAAGTGAAATCATAATCAACTACCCCTTTAAATTTTTGGTGAACTATCCTTTTAAGCTGAAGGAATGACTTAAGCTTTTATATCTAGAGGCCAGGGCCTACTTTCACAAACCTCTTATGAGTTAAGAAAACCTTTAGTTGTAATTATAAACAAGTCCTATGTATGTTGTTTTATGCAACTGGCTGCAGAATATCATCGAAACTTATGGGCTCTTTTAGCCAGGGCCAGTGAGCAACCACCTGGCTTAACAGTGCAAGAGCAAGAGCCACTTATACAACACATTCAGAAAATGGACAAATCTGATAGATGTAATGGACACCTGTCAACATGATGTGAAAACGCAATGCAATTCAGCTTTAAAGAAGTTCAACTCTTCCCATGAGAAGGTCAAACTGGTTGTAGAGCAGGCTGACACGAGACTGAACCTGTCGTCACGGCGCATCAGTTCTTGAACTCATTTAAATTCACTGAGAGCATAACAAGAAAGTACAATTTCATAAAGCCAAGAGTCATTGTTTTCCTTCTGCAATATATCAAAGCAATGCAATCAATAGAACATGTTTCTGCTCTAAGGACAAATGTTTTTACCGTTTACTATGCAAGCGTCATGCTTGCTCCCTGCCTGGCAGTGCCAAAAAAATCACCTTTTTGTGAGTCTGCAGTGCTTTTCATGCACACTGTAGCTAAAAGCAGCATGCGATGCTTCCATTGCCTGATGCACTGAAGCTATAGGGTGCTCTGAATGAGTTCCCTGATGTGCTGGCCAGTCTGAAGTGGCCATTACTATACCTTGAGTCAGGCTCTAACCCTTTGAAAAGTGGCAATTCTGAAAGGACTCATAGAATTGCAAACGGTAGGGCACAATGGTTTCACAATGCTGCTAGTTTATCGTGGACACTTCTGGACAATTCAGAGATGAGAACAGTCCGATCTCAACAACTCATAGTTCTGGTAATTCATCTGCTCTTAGCTCTACTTGTTCTCATTGGTGAATAGCACTCTCTTAGTGCCCGGACCACTGAAATACATCAAAACACAAAACACAAAATGTTCCATATCTTTCTCATGAAAATAGTTTGCTCGTTAGTATTCATAAGTGTAAAGTCATGTTAAGTGTGGTTCTAACATGCCTTTTCTTCATAAGGATCTTTATATCTCTAAAGTTGGATATATAAGAGCTTTGGTTTAAGATAATGTCAATACGTTGATCATTTATGTATATGCAACTATAAAAAATGTGTGCACACCTTTCACAGACTAAAGCCTATGACATCACCCTGGAATTTCATACTTTTGTTTAGATTTTAAAACACACACACACACACACACACACACACACACACACACACACACACACACACACACACACACACACACACACACACACACACAAACCTATAATAATGAAGCTGAATTTAGAGAACACACTCAAGCATGCCATAAATACAAGTGACCTCTTTACAAGTGACCTATATAATAATAACGAGCTTTACTATGATTTTAATCCTGTCTGAATTGGCAAACTTTTTACAGACTGCACGTCCCAGGCGTTTTTTTTTTTAAATACACAATATAAATAAACATAACCACAGGTAAAAACAATCCTATAACAATATCCTAGTAAAATGAATCTAACTTGCGGCCAATAGTACTATTGTTTTTCCTAAATTATCTCAAGAGGATTTTGGCTAATCAGAAGATGCCACAACATGAAAAGATGTACACTTCACAATTCCAAAGAGACGCTATGTTGCATATGGATTTATTGACTCAATTTGTTTCCTATTTTGCTCTAGGGATTAGTGTGATCACTAAGAGGGATTTTTATACTCAAAAGATGTGCATGTAAGTGTTACAACCCTTGTACCTACAGTAATTATTTAAGATTTATTGAATTATATAAAATATAGCAAATTAATTTTGTAACCTTTTTTTTTTACTTTAAATCTGTAAAACCAGACCCCTTCACAATCACTCCAAAAAAAAAAAAAAAAAAAGTTGATACACATTCTGTGTCCATTCTATAGTATTAAATCAGGTTTTAAAAATGGTCATTTAGGGTGTGTTCACATTTGGCAGACAACAAGCAGACTCCCCTTTTTGTCCTCTTTCAAATAAATTGGTGAGGTTTGACTGAAATATGAATACAACAGGGACCAAAGATCAAAGCGAACCAATAACAGGATATGATGTCACAAGATGGGACTCAAGCCTGAAGCATAACTGGTTCTTCTCGTCCCAGGAGCTGTGTCGCCCATCACAGTTCGGTACAGGCCTTGAATCCGCCATCTCCTTGCAGAAGATCTTCATTTGTGAGTAATGAAGGAATTCCTGGTGCTGTTTTGACTCCTTTCCACTCTTTAGAAGCTCTTCATGAGTTCTCAGCTGGTAAAAAATACCATCATATCTGTACACACATAGAACGCATTTAGTCCAGAACACAACATTGTTTTAAATGTTTGAGAACCAAACTACACGTTTGAACACACCCTGCTACAATTTAGCTACTTTGCTTCTTCAAAACAGAAAAAAAGAAGATTAATTGCATCTTGTATTTCTAAATGCCTTACTAACTTTCTGTTTTGTCTCTGTCACCTCTGTGCAATCAGTTGAGGCCTGTTTCTATTTAGCCGCCATTTATAATTTGTTCTCCTTGTTGACTCTGTCCCACTTTGCAATTAGATCCTCTCGTGGCCTCTGGTTTCCTGTCAGTCTAAAGCACTAAACTAGAGCTGACAGTGAGGACAAAACAGCGAGGACAAAACAAGAGAAATAAACATACTTAGATAATTAACCAAATAATGAATCAAAAACCCAATTTTTGTGCATGCAGTGTATTGTGGTTTATATTATATTACTTTTTTACAGAATGGTATGAGGCTTAGTAAAGGTTTTGGCACTTGCTGGGCACACACACACACACACACACACACAAACAAACAAACACACACCCACATGCACGCACGAAAAGTTTAAATGGTCCTGAAAAAAGTGACACTTGTATTGTTTGCTGTCAAGAATGATTGCATTGGAAATGAATGGGAGCCGAATTGCATCTATTGGAAACATTTGGTGCTGTGCACAAAAAAATTCTCACTGGAAGCTCATTTCAACTTCAAATTTGGAATTTATGACTTTGATTTTCTCACAGTTTTTGAGTAAAACTAATTTTGGAAAATATTTAAAAAAAAAATTGTAAAAAAGTGTGTGCATTTTTCATAACAAAATATTTAAAAACAATTCCCTTTTTTCACTTCAGCAATAATCTGCCAAGTGTCTTCTTTAAAAAGAGACCACACTGAAGTCTGTGCTCCAAAGTATTCATGATGTATGACCATTTGAGTTGGACATTTCTTTATCAGATCCATGCTCAAAAAGTGAATAAATGGATTATAACTTATATGGCATAAATATAGTTTAGTACCACAAAATATTAAATAAAAAATATTATTGAACTAAAATATAGTACAATAATTTCATTGAAATAACATTTTTGACACATGTACAGTACAAAAAAATATAACAAGTGTAAATGTCTTCTTCTTTTTTTTTTTTTACAAATGGAGAGATAAGTAAGTTTTTGTTTTTTTTTGCTGGGGTAATGGAGCTGAAGTAACAGAGCATAAAAACAGTTATAATTTGTTGTCAAAACACCATGAAAATATGAACTTGCTGACTGGCCCCAAATCATCCAAGCCCCGATGAAAGATAACTCTCCATTCTTACAGACTGTCAGGACTGACAGAGACACATAGCCTGGGGTCTGACCAATCCACACTTTACACCACTAATATCACCAAACCTCGGCCAGCGGAGAGATCAGACACTAAATATATCTCCCGCTCCTCCTGTTGCATGCTGGGCCATTGTCACACCTGTCCGTGGCTGCCGTGTTCCCCATCCAGCCGGTTCTCCAAGGTTATTTGTTATCCAGATCACCAGAGTGTGTCACAGTCTGCTTTACGGGACCCTTGGGTGAGGAGGTGGTAGAGCAGAGAGGGATGCTGGGATTGAAGTGGGAATTAGAGAGATGGGGGGTGGTGGAAGAAAGAGAGAAAAAAGAAAAGGTGGAGCAAGGAAAAGGTGCAAAAGGAAATGAACTAAAGGAAGTGTAATGATATACCAGTGAGGTGCAAGTGATAAAAGATAACCTGTCAGTGGGAAAGGATGGTGGGAGAAGAAGTCTGCCCAGTTGAGCAGAGACTAGGCTGTAAATCCTGAATATAGGCCAGCGCAGACTCCAAACACCATGTTTACACTGGAAGCGACCAATGGGACGTCACACTCATAATTCTACAATGACTGTTCTGTGAAGTCTGGACTCAAATGTCAGAACAACTACCATTTTACTAAGAAAGTTGGCAAAAATGTCTGAATTCACAATGCAGATGCATCTGCAGCGCAACGAGTACTTTACAATAATCTGGATGAGATTAGAGTTCTTAGAAAATATATTATTATCTGAAACTATTGATAATTAATTCCATTATTAGTATAGAGGTTGTGTGAGAAAGTGTGGATGTGTTCGATTCAGATTAAATGAAAATGTCTGAAACACAAATAAAATAAAATTATCAGGTTTAACAGAAAAATAAAATAAATAAATACATTTTATTAATACACATGATATGTAAATGACATTATCGTTCATATATGTATCTGCAGCCTCAACAAAATAAATTCATCAACTAAAGTTGTGCTACTGTATGACGCAGTGCAAAGGGTGTTTTCAGAGTAGGCCAAGTGCAAACCAGTATTGAGAAAAAAGCCATCCAAGATGATGGACGTCGCTAGAGAAATCCATTCAAAGCCTAATATGATCAATAAAACATACTGCAGTTCAATACAATTAAAATGCATGGGTTTACCCAATATTTGCATGTGATATTTTTATGCTTAGTAGAGAATCAATGCCAAACTCAACAGAGTTGCCTATATAGGGTGTAGAGTGATCCAGATAAAAAAAATAAAAAAAAGTTACACTGTAAAAAAAGAAGAAGATTTTTTCAAAGTTGTACATAAAAAAATATTATTGGAGTACGCTTACAAGAAAATACAATTTCAGTCTTTCTACTTCACGTTTAATCAAATATGTTACTTGCTGTTTCTTTGTAACTGCACTAGCAATTCCTGCGTAAAAAAAAGGGTGTTTGTTTTCAGTGATGCAGTTGTAGCCAGGCATTTTACAGAATCCCTGCGTTACCTTTCGTCTGCCCGTGCAGTGCAACAGAGCCAGCTGTAAATCCTGAGAACAGGCCACTGCAGACTCATGAATCCCTCTGTCTCCTAACGGTCCTGTGTTTCTGTCTGGAGCACAAAGCTCAAAGCTCTCTCTCTCTCTCTCTCTCTCTCTCTCTCTCTCTCTCTCTCTCTCTCTCTCTCTCTCTCTCTCTCTCTCTCTCTCTCTCTCTCTCTCTCTCTCTCTCTCTCTCTCTCTCTCACAAACACACACACACAGTTTATCAGCATGCACGGACAGATAACTGCAATGTAACAGAGGCTTTTCAATCAGTGTCTTACTCAGTTTACTGAGGTATAAAAGTCACATGATTTTGTGGAATCGTGTTTGAGGTTTCTGAAAGTAAAGTTCTGGCATTGCACTGGACTGTAAAATGCACTGTATAAAGCAACAGCGGCCTTCACTGCTGTAGAGTTTATCCATTATCTGCCACAGAATACACAAAAAACTGACATACAACCCAAAACAGATTTTTCAAGCATTTTAGGGTCCAAAAAGCAATCTAGGCATATATGTGAACACAATACCTTCTAGCTACAAGCCTGAACTCACACATTACAAAATGTGTTTCAAGGAAATTCATAATTAGATCTAATAAGTAAAGACATTTTGTATACTAAATATATAACAAAACAAGCAACGAGAGCAACCGGAGTGGTGAGTGAATGAGCCAGGTCTTTTTAATCCGTTGAAAAGCTCATGTACTGTATCAGTTTCAAACTCAAGAGTTGATCATTTTAGTCTGTATAATCATAACATATAAATAATCGTCCATAAAATTAAGTGAAATCACAAACCAGCATAATTGTTTTTAAGGTCAACTACTGTCACAGCAGATAGAAGAGAATCTATTCAAGTCAATTTAACTTAGTTAAACTGTTGACATTATATACTTTTAAAAGTTTGAATAGTTTTAAAAATTAGTCTCTTATGCTCACCAAGGCTTTGTTTATTTTACCGGAAATACTGTGAAAACACTGTTATCCTGAAATATTATTACAATTCAAAATAACTGTTTTCCATTTTGGCATATAATGTAAATGTAATTTATTCCTGCCATCAAAGCTGAATTTTCAGCATCATTACTCCAGTCTTCAGTGTCACATGATCCTTCAGAAATCATCTAATATGATGATTTGCTGCTCAAGAAACATGTATTATCATTAACAATGCTGAAAACAGTTGTGTTGTTTCAGGTTTCTTTGATGAATAGAAAGTTCGAAAGAACAGTCAGTCAAGTCACCTTTAGTGCTTTATACAATGCAGATTGTTTCGAAAAAGATTTACAGTGTTGCTGGCTGGATAAACAGGAAAATAAATCTGTATTAATTATTTATAGCATTATAAATGTATTTATTGTCATCTTTTGATCAAATTCATGTGTCCTTGCTAAATAAAATTCTACATTTTTCTCAAGAATCATACTGACCTCCAAACTATTTCTGCCCGTTTCTTTTGTGTTTTCCACAACAAGTTTCGCCAAGTTTTTCCTGCACTGGCCTTTTGTGGTCATATATTTTAGATCAACCCACTCTTAAACATCAAGCAAAAAGAAAACAAACTGGTTGGTTATTTTCCATGTCGTTCAGTGGCCGGTTCATGGCCAGAATAAACTACACACAGTCAGAAGCCTTGTTACACAAGACTAACAAGTGAACACACAGGCAGAAAGAAACAGAATGAGAGATAGCGAGATAGAGAAACCAGTGTGTGTGTGTGTGTGTGTGTGTGTGTGTGTGTGTGTGTGTGTGTGTGTGTGTGTGTGTGTGTGTGTGTGTGTGTGTGTGTGTGTGCGTGTGCGTGTGCGTGTGCGTGTGCGTGTGCGCGTGCGTGTGCGTGTGCGTGTGTGTGTGTGTGTGTGTGTGTGTGTGTGTGTGTGTGTGTGCAAGCACTCAGGGTAATTAGACTTACTGACAGAGGCCTTTTCCTCTCAAATCTGCTTTATACATGACTCTACCCTCAAATCCTCATAGATGATTCACTGTCATCTTTAATTCATTTATCTATTTTCCCCCACTCTGTTATCTGCTTCACATAACCTCTCTTTCTTTATTTCTGTCCCAATCCACAAGGATATCTCTCTCGCTCTTCATCTCTCTCTGTGAAGCATTGTCTCTGAGTGTCTGTGAAGATTCGTCTGCCCTTTCAGAGTGATTCACACAGAGTGAATCACAGCGCTTTGTGACACATCAGCTTTGACGGGTGAAAGATCCCTGGCTTTCGATATATCAGCACTGGGGTTAACTGAGTTAACTGCCATCTGACGCTAAAGCCTTTCTCAAGGTCAACGTATGAAGATATGATTCATCCCCGCCAGCACGTACAGCTTGCATCCTAAATAAAACGAATAAGGATAATAATAAACCCAACGTTTAGGCCGTCAACTGCTAGGCCAAACTCCCACTAATTATAAGGTTTAAATATAGGTATATTGTGAAAAGCGTTATCATAATGGAAGTAATTAGTCACTGGTATCATGGGCCAATGCTGCCATTAATTTTTGCAATTGCGAAGCAAAAAACGATGTATTGTATTAAAATTTTAATTAAAAAAAAATAAAGGCATCATATTATAAATTATCTTAAGGGTAATTTATAATGGAAGATGCAGAACTTTTAACCCCAAGCGAATACATGTGTTTACAGTGCTTTGTTTAGGAGTAAAGTCACAGAAGTTTGTCTTCTGGTGGACGACACATTACACATCTATAACAATATCTTTAAATGTTTAACTAGATAGCTAAGAAACAGGTTTAACAGCCATGGTGAGTGTGAACAGTTATACACTTGCACACACTTTTTATTTTATTTTATGTCATCAAGGGATCCTGAAAAAATATCAGGGTTTCCACCAAAATCTTAAGCAGCACAACTGTTTTCAACATTAATAATAATAAGTAATGTTTCTTGAGCAGCAAATCAGCATTTTAGAATGATTTCTGAAGGATCATGTGACACGGAAGCCTGGAGTAATGATGCTGAAATTCAGCTTTGCATCACAGGAATAAATTATGTTTTAAAATATATTAAAATAGAAAACAGTTATTTTAAATTTGAATAATATTTCACAGTGTTGCTGTCTTTATTGTGTTTTTGAGCAGCCATGGTGATCATAAGATACTTATTTCTAGACCATTGAAAATTTTTAGCAACCCCTAACTTTTGAATGGCAGTGTACCTGCATTATTAAATCTCTGGCAAGAATAAGTAACTCTAATAAGTAATATGAGAGGCCATTTTCTGTTAAAGAGTGTGTTAACTTTGTTTTAAGTCTTTAACAGCTCATACTATCCTTAGCTGATTAGCTGTATTTAAATGGACTAAATGTTCCGGCTTATTAATCATTCATGGAAACCTAATTCCGCTTACATAACTGCTGAAATGCTGAATAAAACATTTATTTGTGCACTCAGTACACCGACCCATGCTAATTGAAATGAGGTGACAGCAAATGTAAGGTGAATCTCAATTAGGTGTTGAATCGTATTGCATTTTTATAGATTGCAGATTCTGAGCAAAAGCCCACTAGGATACTCATCTTTGAGGGATCAGGTTAAATGAATAGACCCCGTCCCTTTTCAGCGCTGAGTTCGTTGTGTTCTGTCTTCCGGTTTGTATTAATTCCACAACATGGAGGTCTTCTAAACACAAAGTAGCTCCTTTCAGTGTCTGGTTCATAGATCTATGGAAGCTGGTTTCCACCACAGAATGAAAAATAAAAAAGGTAATTGTGACTTTTTTTTCTCACAATTGCGATTTTACATCAGAATTGCATGATATAAAGTCTCAATTGCAAATTGTAAAGTCAGAATTGCGTGATATAAAGTTCCAATTTTGTGTTATAAAGTCACAATTGCATGATGTAAAGTCACAATTGCAATTTTACATCTCGCAATTCTAATTGCAAGTTATAAAGTCGGAATTGTGAGATATAAAGTCGCAACTGCTAGAAATAAACTCGAAATTCTGGCTTTTTTCAGAATTGCATGCTTATATCCTGCAAATCTGACTTTATTTCAAGCAATTGGGAGATATAAAGTCAGAATTGTGAGATATAAACTCCTTAGAACTGGACTTTATAACTCGCAATTGCGAGTTTATATCTCACAATTCTGACATCTTTTCTCGCAATTAACTTTTAAAACGTTTTATTCTGTGGCGGAAACATGCTTCTATATAGATCAGATCTAATAAGCACCAAAAATTACAAACACACTAAAAAAGCACTGTAAAATTAGTCAAAGTCTTCTGAAGCATTATGATACTGTAGCTCTTTTGAATCAGTGAGTTGAACTTGAGAATCAGATCAGTGAATGAATCATTCTTTTGAGCCAGTTCCTTCCAATTACACAGTTGTAAACAAATCTAACTGAACCAATTTGTTCACAAATTATACTGATTTGACTAACTGACTCAACAGCTGCAGTTCTTGATTTAACAGCTAATTGAAAGGGAAGATTTAGCTTTAAAAATCAAACATTCTAATTTTGTTTTCACAGGAAACAAAAAGTCATTCAGGTTTGGAAAGACATGAGGGTGAGTAAATGATCACAGCTTTTTTTTTTTTTCGTTCTCACTCGTGCATCCAAGTATTCTCCGTTCGTGACCTTTATTCCCCAATACAGCTAAAGTACAGAAAGCCATGACCTTAGATCCATCTCTCCATAATCTCTCTGGGGGTTGTGAGGAGAGGATGATCGTGCTTTGATTGTTATGTCGCTCCAGGCAGTCCTGCGGCGAATGGAGAAATTCAGCTGGAATCTGAAGTAAATAATCCCGTTTGGGAAAAGACGAGAGAGTTCCAGAGAGAGAGAGGAAGAGGAAAACCAATAGGAGCACTACAATGAGAGTGGATGGAGAAAGAGGACTATAAAAGAAAGAGAAATTGCCGGGACCCCCCAACAGATCCAGTGCCGAAGTGCACAACGCAGAATCAGAGCACAGACAGAAAAGAGTGAAGGAGGTATGTGGGAAAATTAAATTCACCTACACACATTAGATTGACTATATATCACAGACCTGAAGACTGAGGAGAGAAACCCACAGAGGCGAAGTGATCCATCACAAGACAATGAAGGACAAACAAAGGACAATGTTCCACTTTTTATACGTTCTAACATACCATGACTGTTGTTAGCTGTTGTTTAACAGCATAAAACCAGCCTAAACTATAATTTGCTGGTCTCACAGTCTTTTAACTGGATTCATGCCTGCTACAGACAGTGTGATTTCAAATCACACTGTACGACATGGATCTAATAAACTTTATTAATAAACTAATAAACACACTGTACGACATGTATGTAGACTCTGCGATGATGACGCCTATTGAATCGTAGGCTTCGACGTAAATTAGTATAGAAGAATAAAATTTCACCAGCATGCACTAGTGGTAAACAAATAGAGCAAGATGAATCGCACTTTGGCAATTGTGGTTTTTAAGTGGGCTGAAAAAAGATGAGGAAGCAAAAGAGGAGAATCTGACTAAAGAAAAGAGGCCAACTCTTGTAGATGAAGCTTGAGGTAAATAAATAGTAGTTTTAAGTTTAAGCGCCATCAATACGCCATTTCATATTGTGTTTTTATTGGCTAGTCAGTAGATGTAGGTCGTAGCAGCAAACACACTGAGATGATCATGCTAAATTTCAGACACTTTCAGAAAATGATCGCAGACTATCTTTGGTCTCAAGACCGTGACAACAGCCGTCTTTGAACCGCCATCACTATATGACGACGGACCACCGTGTAGGAGCCATGACCACAGAAATCAACATGATTGGTCATCTTTCGTCTGGGACAGCCCAAAATCTTACAATGTGCACTGGGCATAAGAAGAGGTTTGATCAACCAGCCATGCACCTTGCTAATCTAACTAGACTTTTATTTATTTATTTATTTATTTATTTATTTATTTATTTATTTATTTATTAATTTAAAGAAATGAATTCTTATATTCAACAAGGATGCATTCAATTGATCAAAAGTGACAGTAAAGACATTTGTAACATTTTTTTTTCTCAAACAGATGCTGTTTTTTTTTTTACTTTCTATTCATCAAACAATCCTGAAAAACATTTAACATGCATGGTCTCCACAAGAATATGAAGCAGCACAACTGTTCATTGATAATGTTAAAAAATGTTTATTGAGCGGAAAATCAGCATATTAGATCATGACTGGAGTATCAAGTAGCAAGACTGGAGTTATTATGCAGTAATATATATATATATATATATATATATATATATATATATATATATATATATATATATATATATATATATATATATATAATTTTACATATGTCAAATCACAGGAATAAATTCATTTTGAAAATATATTCAAACACAAAACAGTTATTACTAATATTCAGCAAATTTGCTGTAAATGAATGCAGGGTTGGTGAGCAAGGAAACTACTTTTAATAACATTAAAACATACTTCCAACCCGAACATTTCAAGTAGTGTAAACACCAGTGTGGGTGAGACCAGCTTAAACCATAGAACATAATACAAATGAAAAAAAATGACAGATATACATGATAATTAAAATCAAGTGTCTTCAAATCAAAGGACTGCTAGCACTTTTATGAGTGATTTTTATTCTAACTTCAATCATAAAGACTTCAATTGAAAGAGGTTCCAGAGACATGAAAATATTATGAGACTTGGGGCTTTTCTGATTTGGTTGATAACCACCTAGTGACCATTCAGAACACCCTAGCAACAGCACAGCATCACTCCACACTCAGAAAACCTGAGCATCAAGGCTGCGACTTTTGCAGAGCAAGTACCACTCACATTTTATTCAGAAAATGTAAAAAAAATATGAATATTTCCTCTCTCCTGCTCAACAATGCCTTCCGTCCTCATCTAGCACTCTGCCTTTTCCTTCTTAATCTGATCCTAAATAAGTGCTGACATCTATAAAATATGCATGTACTTCTTCCAAATTCGCTGCTCAACACAGAGCGTGCTCTGAACAGCATGTCAGCCCTCACTTCCTCTCTTCAGAGTGATCCTGGCTGGGCTGTCACCACGGTTAAAAGCTCTGATGTTACAATGAGCTCTGCCAAAACTGACTGCATGTCAAAGAATAAACTTTCCATCAGAAGCAACAGGAGATATTAACAAAACAAGACTACTACTTGTTTACTATATATATATATATATATATATATATATATATATATATATATATATATATATTTTTTTTTTTTTTTTTTTTTTTTTTTAAAAGCGTGCGCCTCTGAAGTATGAATGAAACTAATCCAATCCTGATTGGTGTTGCGTCGTGACGTAACATGTGACGGCCAGAAGTATAAAAGTGACGCTGTCACAACACACACTAGCCTCGCGATGAAGCAAGACGCTCCAAGGCCCTCAAGGGGCGTGGCAGAACGACGCAGTGTCTCGTTCCCTTCTCAGGGAACAAGGGTTATAGTCGAAACCCGAGACGTTCCCTTTCGAGGGAACTCTACACTGCGTCGAGAATCGACACTTTGGGGAACGAGTGCCCACTAGGCCACGCACCGAATAGGCCTGTCCCGGAGTGAAACTGTCTAGGCACTCAGCAAGGACTGAGCACGTGTGCGCCAGGCATACTAGGAAGGTGGAGACTGTAGAACCTAATAAAAGTATGTGGAGTAGCCCAACCGGCTGCCTCACAGATCTCCTGTAGAGGTACTCCCGAAAGAAGGGCCCTGGAAGAAGCCATGCTTCTAGTTGAGTGAGCCCTCACGGCTAAAGGTGAAGGCAAATCGCGCACCTTGTAAGCCTCAGTAATAGCCTGAACAATCCAATTACTAATAGTTTGCTTGGATGCCGGGAGCCCCTTCTTACGTGACCCAAAACATACTTATAACTGGTCCGACCTTCTCCAAGAAGAGGACCTCTCAAGGTACACGCTTAAAGCTCTGACGGGGAAGAGCAAATGAAGCTTCTCTTCTTCTGCCGACACATGAGGTGGAGGATGGAATGCCTGAAGGACTAAAGACCGAGCCGTGTTCGAAGGAACCTTAGGCACGTAGCCCGGACTCGGGTGCAAAAAGGCCTTTACTCTGCCAGGGGCAAACTCCAAGCAAGCTGGTGTTACTGCCAGGGCTTGGAGATCTCCCACCCTCTTAAGTGAGGTAATGGCCAAGAGAAAAAACCATTTTCTGCGTTAAATCCTTAGGCGAAGCCGACTCTAGAGGTTCGAAAGGGGCCAGGGATAACCCTTCCAGAACTATAGCCAGGTCCCAAGCCGGAACCCTAGACCTGGTTGCCGGCCTCATCCTCCAAGTACCGCGGAGAAACCGAATGACCAACTGGTGCCTCCCCAGGGGCCCATCACTTAACGGAGCGTGGAAAGCCGCAATGGCTGCCACGTACACCTTAAGCGTGGAAGGGGAGAGACCCGCAGAGAACCGATCTTGAAGAAATTCCAGAACTGAAGCCACCGGGCAGTTTACTGGATCTAACTCATGTTCTCTACACCAAGTGGCAAAAACATTCCACTTGAGGCCATATAATCTCCTAGTAGACGGAGCTCTGGAGCTAAGTATAGTTTCAACCACTCCAGCTGATAGACCAGCATTCAGGTACTGAACCCCCTCAGAGGCCAGACCCACAATTTCCACAGCTCTGGCTGAGGGTGGAAAATTGTGCCCCCCGCCTGAGACAACAGATCCCTCCTCAGAGGAATCTGCCATGGCGGAGCTATCAGGAGTGATATTATGTCTGAAAACCACACTCGGGTCGGCCACATTGGGGCAACCAGAAGTAGACTGATGCCCTCCTGACGGACCCTCTCCAGGACTCCCGGGAGCAGAGCGATCGGGGGAAATGCGTACAGGCGAAGCCTCGGCCAGGCCTGTACCATGGCATCCAACCCCAGTGGGGCTGGAAGTGAGAGGGAGAACCAAAGTGGACAGTGGGACGTCTCTTGAGACGCAAATAGATCCACTTCCATTGGTCCAAACCTCTCCCATATTAACTTCACCACCTCTGGGTGAAGTCTCCATTCCCCGGGCCTCAGCCACTGCCTCGACAGGATGTCTGCTCCCTGATTCTGAACCCCCGGAATATACATTGCCCTGATAGACAGTATTTTCCCCTGGGACCAAAGAATAATCTGATGCGCCAGTCTGCAAAGAGGGCGCGATATGAGTCCCCCTTGTCGGTTCAGATAGGCTACCACCGACGTATTGTCTGATCGTACTAAGACATGGTAACCTTTGATGTCTGGGAGGAAGCTCCTCAAAGCCCTGAACACAGCCATCATCTCTAGGCAGTTTATATGCCAAGAATGATGATGGTCCTGCCACAGACCCCTGGCAAAGCGGCCGTCCATGACCGCGCCCCAGCCAGTGAGGGAAGCGTCTGTCGAAACGGATTTCCGGCGACATGACACTCCCAACACTGGCCCTTGGGATAGGAACCAAGGTTTCTTCCATATTTGCAGAGAACGAAGGCATCTGCGCGTTACTCTGATTATACGAAACGGATTCCCCTTGGGAGAAAACCCCTTGGTTTTTAACCACCACTGAAGGGGCCTCATGTGTAGAAGGCCCAAAGGAATGATGTTGGATGCCGCTGCCATGAGGCCCAGCATTCTTTGAAATTGTTTTACAGTGATGGCCTGGCTCAGCCTTAACCCGGATACCATAGCCAGAATTGACTCGATACGTGCGGGAGACATTCGTGCCTGCATCGTAATCGAGTTCCACATGACTCCCAAAAATATTGTGCACTGGGATGGTTCTAGCACACTCTTCTTTGTATTGAGTCTCAACGCCAATTTCTGAATGTGGCCAAGGACGATATCTTGATGCCGAACTGCCATTTCTCGAGACTGAGCCAGAATGAGCCAGTCGTAGAGATAATTCAATGTACGAATGCCTTGAAGTCTCAGTGGAGCAAGGGCTACATCCATACATTTGGTGAATGTGCGGGGAGAGAGTGCTAGGCCAAACGGAAGAACCCGATATTGGTAAGCTTCGCCCCCGAAAGCGAACCTCAGGTATCTCCTGTGACATGGAAGGATGGAGATGTGAAAATAGGCATCTTTTAGATCTATCGTGACAAACCAGTCCTCGGATCTGATCTGACTCACGATTGCAGAATTGGTTAATATTTTGAACCTGAACCTCCTCAGAGATCGGTTCAAAACCCTGAGATCTAGAATTGGCCTTAACCCCCCATCCTTCTTTGGAACTATAAAGTACCGGCTGTAAAACCCGGACCCCCTGTCTAAAGGATGAACATGTTCTATGGCTTCCTTTAGCAGCAGAGTCTGTACTTCTTGTTCCATCACCTGAGCCTGCCCTGGAACCACTGTAGTTTGCACCACCCCAGACTGCGCGAACTGCAGTCTGTACCCTGATTTTATTATATGCAGGACCCACGCAGATATGTTGGGAAGATGATACCATTCCTCTACAAAATCTACTAGGGGTACCAGCCTCTCGAGACTGGCCTCTGGTGTTTTTCGAGCATCTTTCTCGACTCCCTGAAGCGGAATACCGGCAGGCTGTAGTCGATACGGTTCTTGTGACCATAACTGATGCTTTTTCTTTATTAGAATATTTTCGCTGGAAAGAGATGCGGCCCGAAGTGTCGTTGACGGCGGGCAACATACATCGTTTCCTAGAGGGCTCCGCTGCGAGAACATCCTCGGTTGCCCTGCAGCTGAGGGGACAACCCTCAGAGGTCCTACCACTTCGGTTAGGACCTCTTCCCCGAAGCCCTCCTAGCCTGAATGACTTCCCTCAGGTCGCCTCTCTGGCTGGAGGACTTCGATTTCTGAGAGCGTTTCCTCTGTTTCCAAGCTCCAGGAGGAGGGGCTCTAGAGGAAACGCTCTCTCTCTGTTCTGCTCGGTGTGAGGAGCTGGCTGATGGCTGGGGCTGATCTCTTGGCCCCACCCTACTCGATTTGGACTTAGCTTTACGGGGGAGGTACTGCTGGAACGCCGCAGATTGCTTCTTTGCCTCCTGAAACCTGTCGACGACCGATGTAACGGCGTCACCGAACAGGCCAGAAGGCGAAAGCGGCGCATCCAGCAGAAAGGATCTATCCTTCTCCTTGATACCGGATAGATTCAGCCACAGATGTCTCTCCGTGGCCACCATAGCTGCCATAGAGCGGCCAATGGCGCGGGCCGTCTCTTTTGTGGCCCGGAGAGACAAATCTGTGGCTTTTCTTAACTCCGCAATATCTTCAGGAGTTGGCCCCTCCCCCTCGTCCAAATCTTTCAGGAGGTCGGCCTGGTATACCTGCAAGATAGCCATAGAGTGCAGACATGAACCAGCCCGACCTGCCGCCATGTAAGCCCTGCCTATTAAAGCAGATGTATCCCTGCAGGGCTTACTAGGCAGCGCCGGGGTTTTCAGCGAAGATGCCGACTCAGGGGAAAGATAACCCGCTAGAGCCTCTTCTACCTTAGGCATCTTCCCATAACCCATGTCCCGTGCCCCCAAAACATTGCTGTAATCAACCACACTGGGACTGGAGACACGGGGCGAGTGCGGTTTATGCCACGATCTCAAGATCTCATTGTGGAGATCGGGGATAAACGGCAAACCCCGGCGCTGAGGTTGTGACCTGTGCTCAGGAAACGCTCATCAAGTTTACTTTCACTTGCCTTCCCTGCTCATCATATGGCCAGCTGATGTTAAGTCTGGCCACAGCACGAGTCACAACCTCTACCAGCTCCTCATAACCTTGGCCGTGAACTGGCGCTCCCAAATCACGGTCATCTGCATCAATGCTGAGCACATCCACTTCCTCAGAAGGAGAGAGCTCAAGCATTGGGACCTGATCGTGGGCAGGAGAAGCCGCGATGCGGGCTCCTGCACCACTCTCAGGGGCTACGGGATCTTCAGATGAAGAATGAGAAGGTGCCTCAGCAGCCTCATTCTCATCTACAAGATCCCGCTGCGAACCCCACGATCTAAATCGCCGCGCCGCCTCAACAGACGCGGGACCAGAACCTTGGGGAACGCGAGCCTGACCGTGCTCATCAAAGCACGCCAGCCGGGAGTGCAGCACTCTAATAGGAAGTGCTTCACAGTCTGCACAAGCAGCTCCCTCGAGAGCTGCCTGTGCATGCTGCGCTCCCAAACAATTCACACATAAAGCATGTGTGTCCCCACCCGTGATATAACGAGGGCAGGGATGCACACATCTTTTAAATTGTTCGCTGGCCATATAAATATCGATCACAGGGACAAACAACACCAAATAAGACAGACAGTTTTTCAACACAGAGCGCTTGCTGAAGAGCGAAAGCTAGTGTGTGTTGTGACAGTGTCACTTTTATACTTCCGGGTCACGACGCAACACCAATCAGGATTGGATTAGTTTCATTCATACTTCACAGGCGCACGCTAAGGGAGCGTCCCCAAAGTGTCGATTCTCGACGCAGTGTAGAGTTCCCTCGAAAGGGAACTATTTTGACATCTCCAGGGCTTTCATGAAAACAACAGATTCTTTCAGTTGATCCCCTTCGTCTGGCCTAAAACACTGTTCATGGCCACCTATGCTGACTACAAACAAGGAGAGTTTTTTTTATTAGGACAAAATGTATACCAATTGTGTTGCTTAATTTTAATTAAGCTCATTTTAATTAAGCAATTTGAACAAGCAGCAAAAATCTTTTTTTTCAGGGTGTGTTACCAGCTGAAAGCAGCTCTCTGAATGATGACGGATTATTTTGCAAAAAACATTGTCCTTTCAGGTTAACCACGATTTTACAAATCCACAGAGGTCTAGAAAACATTTACTTTTGTAAAATGTTGTTTTTACAGGATATTCAATAAGAAAAAAAAGGCAGGGCTTGACATTCAATTTTTTTGCTCACCAGTTGTTGTTTATTTCCAAAGTTACTAGGCACTCAGCATTTCCACTGGCCACAATTTTGATATTGATACCGGGAATTACTGCCATATAAATATTTTTAATATTATCTCACAATTTGGCAGCAGGTTTAGTAGGCTGTTGTCACTTTAAGACCTGACACACAGATCCACTATACTGTTACACATGCGTTTTCTTTTTCAACTGTTTACATTCACTTAAAACACAATTGACTGTGTTTACGTGAATACTCATCAAGACCAATTTTGGCATTATTTTGTATGCATTTGAATGTTTAAGTGCATTAAGCAGCGAAAAATAAGTACATTTATACTGAGAGGCGCCTTTATCTATGCGCTATGAGTAAAATTATGCAAAATTTGCACAGTCCAACGCTGAAATTCATGCCCTGTAACACCAACAATCTTCACCCGGCGCAAATGAAACGAAAGGAGGGTTTGTGCGTCAACTCGCTGTCGGAGAGATGAGAGAGAGAGAGAAAACACAGCTGTATCATGTATCTATTCTGCGGAAAATGAGAATTGGATATTTCAGATATTTCAGTCATTTCAGATATTTCATTGTTGATATGTATCGAAAAAAATCTATATTTTTGACACATTGCACTTAGTTTATTATTTCAGATGCCTTTTTAAAAGACTACAATTGAAAAATGTATTATTCTAAATAAATTTCAACCTGCCAAAGTGGCTATTAGGAGAGACTGCGTTACACGCAACAGCTGAAATCCACTCATTTTTCAGGTGTAAATGTCAAACCCTGGCTGTAGGACTTGACTGGATTTTGAAAAGCGGGTTCCACAAGAGTCAATTTTGATTTCATGTTGAATTTAACTTCTGAATTGTCCAAATTGCACCACCACCATCATTATCAGCATGATATGACTAAAATTCATCCCTTCTGGGGCTCCATCACTGAATAAAAGCTACAGAAATCCACCTCACATATTCTAGACCTGTCTCATCCTGATAAGCACAATGATATCTGCTTATGACGGCCACCCACAGGATGAGAGCTGATGTTATTGGGACGTGAACGGGCGCTGCGTGTTAAATTGGATCTCGGCAAAGCATGAGCGGGCCTGTGCTGGGGTGACACTCTAATGGCCGTCAGAAATGGATCTGCCTCTTAGGCGTGCGATAGCAGGCGACCATCCATAAAGACCCTGTCAGCCGAGCACAGAGCTCATTTACACCTTTGCGTATTCCCATTATCTGCAGGCCAATGAGCCGAGCGTCACACGCACAATGATCACATCAGCCCCACCAGGACGCAGGTGTTTACCAGCATGTCACTTCACCTGAGGGCTAAGAGGCCCAGAGATGTCATGCATGCTTCTGTTATCATCATAACAGACAAAAAAAAAAAAACAGCAGAGCTGCCACAGTCCTGAGATCAGTATCTGCAAGTCACATTTCTAAGATAAATAGATAATACATGGACTTTCACTGCTTTCTAAAAGGACTATTATTCCCTACTGAGCCCATCACCTTTTACGTCCTTGTGCCGTTCCACTTTGTTTGAATTGGATTGTAAAAGTTACTCCAATGGGCAGAATTTTTCAAAAAAATTTTTTACGGCAATCGATGGCTTATTTTGCTCTAGTTAAGTTCCATATTTTATTAAGCTCTCTTTTTTTAAGTTATCAGACCAATTATGAAAAGTAAGTGAGTGAGTGTCAGTGTGAGTGTGTGTGAGTGTGTGTGAGTGTGTGTGAGTGTGTGTGTGTGTGTGTGTGTGTGTGTGTGTGTGTGTGTGTGTGTGTGTGTGTGTGTGTGTGTGTGTGTGTGTGTGTGTGTGTGTGTGTGTGTACTTGTATTTCTTACTTTGTGGGGCCCAGTGACCAGGAGCACACCAACGGTATGGGGTCCAACAACCTTGTGGGGCCCGAAATGGTGGGCCCCACACCGATTTCAATGTAAACTGCCTCAGAAGCCTCTGCTGATGTGCCTCATGCTTTTTTTTCACTTTCCCCACAAGGTGATAAAAACTGGTTTTGAGTGTGTATGTGTGTATGCTCTCTATCGCCCCTGTAGCTGGGAACGTGGTATTGCAGCAGATACACACTCCCGTAAGTATGTGTGGCTTTAGCCAATGAGAAAGGCCTACGGAGGGGGAGGGAGGAGCCGTGTAGTTTTATTGGATGCGCCCATGCAGCACGCAAATTGGTACTTGGGTTTAATCTTCAATTCCTCGTGTTTTGACTTGTTTTCAACTGAAGAAACACTTCATGTAAGCTAATCAACAGGATTCTGTAATCCTATAGTATTTACCTATACATCTGATATAGTTGTATGTGTATTTCTAGTCGTGTGAAAAGAATGATGCTTAATGAAGTAAGGTTTTAAACAGATGGCTAACATTAGCAGCTAAAGGTTCATGGATACGGTCAAGGGCGGCATTTTAAACCGGAAGTTTCACGCGCTTCGACTCTGAACACGCGGAAAACACTCTTCATGTGAGAAACAGGTAAGTTAGGTGAATTTATTTGACTTTGTACATGATATTATTTTCAATTGTTACTCAATTTCGTAGCGCTCCTTAATGATAGTTAATGATGTAGCGTTTTATTCAAAAAGATAGCTGATAATGTTATGAGCTGGTCGTGCAATTTATAACGTATATACATTATAGCTGATCATGGCGGCTGCGTAAGAAGCATTTTATTGCATGAAAATTTGACTCCGTTTTCTTTTTAGTTTTGCAAAAATCCACTAATGTATTGGTTTGACAACGATTTCACGGACTTTTTTAGCTCATGTTTTAATTTATCCGTCATGATTGCAGATCACGTGCAGCTGTTATCTGTTTATTGATCTATCTTACAGTAGTTACAATATGGCGGAATAGATTCTATCGTTTCTGTGTTATATCTGTTTTCTGACCTGTGCAAGCTACATTTAGATCTTAAACCACTGAATATTAACGTTCCATTACTTGAAATTGTTTTTTTAAAGCTAATTTCCCAATGCTAATTTCATTTATTGTTATTGTATAAGTTAACTATTTTCAGAGCCATAATGTTGAAAAGGAAGACGAGGATACGGCCTGTTGATGATGCCAGGACACACGTTCTGTCATTGAGGGACAAGCCTGGGTTTATGGAACGTTTTATCGATAGTAGCAAAGGTATGGGACAGCATATTGCACATTAATTTCTTAGTAGCTACTGATTGTTTGCATATGCTTACATGATAATCCATGTCTTTGTAGTTGAAAAAGTATAAATTAGCATTGGTGTTGTTAAAGTGTCCACATTGTGTGTTAATAACCTGAATCATAGGCCCCATCCACTCTACTGCATTTTTGTTTAGAAACAGAGAATTAAAACAAATACGATCTCTGTCCACACCAGCGTTTTAGCTGCGTATTAGAATGGATCTCCATCCACATTAAAACGTCTGAAAACGTGGATCACGTGACCATTCACCCACACTGGGCATGCGCGTGCCGGTTTAAACCTAGAGACTTTCAAACATAGACTGTAAAATATGCTTTAAACATCAAAATGTGATTTATTATGTATTTGTGTAAATAAATGCTTTGCTATTTAAAATGCGAAATTGCAATGAACCATGACGGGCAGTCCTCTGTGTGCACACACTCGAAGCGTGTGTACTAAAGTCTTCTGTCAGCGCTCAAGCACCCGCTTCAGTTCTTCTGCGCTTTACCCATCAAATACACACATTGGGTCTCGTTCATGAAACACGAACAGAACAAATTTTTGTATAAATCGTGTGTAAAGTGGCTCTGGCGAAAATTTTCGGATTCATTTAAATGTTCATATTTTTTCCAAATGTTAGTTGGCGCGCAAGAAATCTACACCTGCTCCCAGCCACGCGTGAATGGTGTGCTTGAAGCCCGGAACACGCCAAGTTTTTGTGCGTCGGCCGGCTAAGTTTCCTGGGTGTGTTCGGTACGGTTCCGTGCCGTCGGCTGAAAATAGTCCTCGTCGGCTTTGTTTCGCCCGATTCGACATGCTGAATCGGCGTCGGGGAAAGAGATAACTCTGATTGGCTGTTCAGCTTAGTGAAAGTCAGTGCACAAAAATAAAAAGCTAAACAGCAAGCAAATAAGTAAAAACGGTAAAGATAGAAGGCTGTTCTTATGTTACATCATCTCACCTGAGTGTTCCTTGGCGAATATTTCAATGTTAACATGAGCGGAGTGGAATAAAGAAAGCGTTTAGCAGGATTGATATTCAAAACGGTAAGCACGCGCTGCTTTTTTACGGTATGTGTATCTGGAGCCGGCAGCGTCGGTTTTCCTTTTTGAATGACGAATATAGACTAATATATCTGCAGAAATAGACAGTTGGCTCATTAAACGCAGGCGCAGAATGCACATTATAGCTGACAGTCGCCTGTAGTTCTCTCGGTGTGTTCAAGTGCAGCCTTTTACCCCGACGAGAGCGGACGAGAGGCGACAACACAGTCGGCTTTCATCAGCGCTAGTTCATCGGCGTCGGCTTGGTGGGTTTTGGGCTTAACATCCGAAGGTTTTGCTCATTAATAAGACTGCATTTTTTTTTATTCACCTTAATCGGGTGTATTTAAAAAGCATTTTGAAAAAAATATTATATATAGAATTTACATACGTTTTTTCTTTTTACTTTTATTATGAGAGCCAGTAATAGCAGATCTGGTGATTGATTCTTCTCACTTCTGGGACTGTTCGATTAACAGATGAAACTCCATTAACTGCATCTGTAATATGCTGCCAAGCTTCCTTTTTTCAGGACCTGATGATACGCCACTATGTATGCTTGAAAATAAAATGTGGCGTTTTGAATGAACTTCTGATAATAAAACTTCAATTTCTGCATCCGATAAATCTTTCTTTTTCATTCGCATTCATGTTATATTATATGCCTATAGCCTACATAGATGTCAGTCGGATATAATGGGCGGGGTTTATGGTAATTGAGAATGAACTTGCTCTCGCATCCATTTACGACTGATTTGAATTCATTAACACACACACACATTTCACTGTCACATCTGACGTTTACGAAGTATTTGTGAATCAGTCTCTTTACGCGCCAATCACTCTCATATTAACTCGTATATTTACAAATGTTTCATGAATGAGACCCATTCATCTGAAATGAATGTGAACAATAGGTAGAAAATCGGATGGATTTCACGTCATTCCTTATATTGGATCCGTGCATTCAGTCTTAAAGGGAAAGCAGCCTAATACACAGGTCTGCTCTGTCTGTCACTGTAATCAAACAACAAAAGCCAAATAGAGAATCACTCACTGCTCGTCACCCAATAGCCTTTGCTTTGTATTTAATTAATAGTGAAAAATATGCAATTTTATTTATTTTATTTTCGATGACCATTCAATTTCTGTAGTATATCTTACTTGAAATGCTATAATCTGGTCTCCTATATACTTCTATAGACCTTTACGCTGCTATAGTTAACTTAAAGCCCAAAATGTCTATTGTTCCTTCATATATCTCTGCTGAGCAGGGTGATATTGCGTGTTTGCATAGAAGTCAAAGTGATGTGCAGGTCTTAAATGTTTTGGAAATGTCTTAAAATTGTATTAAGTATTATATTGGAGGTGTTGATACCTGCAAATACCCTGATTATAAAGCTAGTAAGCTTTAGTATAATTTGGATATGGTTATACCACATCTTTATGTGAAG
The DNA here is from genome assembly GCA_030578275.1 of Meda fulgida. NCBI lineage: Eukaryota > Metazoa > Chordata > Actinopteri > Cypriniformes > Leuciscidae > Meda > Meda fulgida. The sequence goes on from CM060628.1 coordinate 5,359,544, forward strand.
GATTAAGACAACACATTTTTCTTCCAGTTAAATATAGTTTTTATTGTTTGTCCTCATAGGAAGAGGAGTGTTTACTACCCAGCCTGTGGAAGCCGGAGCTTTTGTTTTGGAGTACAGGGGTGAACTAATTTCAGCAGAAGAATGCCAGGCGAGAGACTACACTGAGTTACAGAGCACATTTCTGTTTGAATTTGAGTGGCAGAAGCGTCACTGGTGGTGAGCATGGAAACACGAATGTTTTGTAGAGATGTTAAATTCTAATGAAGACATGAAACACACATTATTGAGTAGCTGATGAATGAACAACAGCAGGACTAATCTTTTACAGTTTTTTTTCAATCGCTAACAAGCACTTACCCATACTTCAGATACTTTTTCTAAACTCTTAACACAGACTCACACCTACAAAACACAATTGGCCAAATGAATAATTATCTTCTCAAACACATTTTGTTAAATATATACTAACTCTTCATTTCAAAATATAAAATGGTTTCAGTTTTACAGGTATTCACTTGCAAAAAATACAATCCACCATTTTTACACTAAATTTCTTGGTTGGGAACTGTGTCCACATGTACACACGTTATGATGGAACAGAAAGTTTTACAGTATTGCTTACAGTGAAAAAAATATCCATGAAAGCAAGAGCGTTCTGAATAAAAAAACAACAACAGCTAAAAGCCCATATAAAAAGTGTGTGCGCGTGTGTTAGGTGGAGGGACACACTGCACCTCTCTGCTCCTGCAGCCCTCTCACTGCGCCCCTCTCACTGCGCCCCTCTCACTGCGCCCCTCTCACTGCGCCCCTCTCACTGCGCCCCTCTCACTGCGCCCCTCTCACTGCGCCCCTCTCACCGGCCCCCCTCACTGCGCCCCTCTCACTGCGCCCCCTCACTGCGCCCCCTCACTGCGCCCCCTCACTGCGCCCCTCTCACTGCGCCCCTCTCACTGCGCCCCTCTCACTGCGCCCCTCTCACTGCGCCCCCCTCACTGCGCCCCCCTCACTGCGCCCCCCTCACTGCGCCCCCTCACTGCGCCCCCCTCACTGCGCCCCCCTCACTGCGCCCCCCTCACTGCGCCCCCCTCACTGCGCCCCCCTCACTGCGCCCCTCTGCTCCTCCACCTCTCACTGCGCCCCTCTGCTCCTCCACCTCTCACTGCGCCCCTCTGCTCCTCCACCTCTCACTGCGCCCCTCTGCTCCTCCACCTCTCACTGCGCCCCTCTGCTCCTCCACCTCTCACTGCGCCCCCCCTCACTGCGCCCCCCTCACTGCGCCCCCCTCACTGCGCCCCTCTGCTCCTCCACCTCTCACTGCGCCCCTCTGCTCCTCCACCTCTCACTGCGCCCCTCTGCTCCTCCACCTCTCACTGCGCCCCTCTCACTGCGCCCCTCTCACTGCGCCCCTCTCACTGCGCCCCTCTCACTGCGCCCCTCTCACTGCGCCCCTCTCACTGCGCCCCTCTCACTGCGCCCCTCTCACTGCGCCCCTCTCACTGCGCCCCTCTCACTGCGCCCCTCTCACTGCGCCCCTCTCACTGCGCCCCTCTCACTGCGCCCCTCTCACTGCGCCCCTCTCACTGCGCCCCTCTCACTGCGCCCCTCTCACTGCGCCCCTCTCACTGCGCCCCTCTGCTCCTCCACCTCTCTCACTGCGCCCCTCTGCTCCTCCACCTCTCTCACTGCAGCCCTCTCACTGCAGCCCTCTCACTGCAGCCCTCTCACTGCAGCCCTCTCACTGCAGCCCTCTCACTGCGCCCCTCTCTCACTGCGCCCCTCTCTCACTGCGCCCCTCTCTCACTGCGCCCCTCTCTCACTGCGCCCCTCTCTCACTGCGCCCCTCTCTCACTGCGCCCCTCTCTCACTGCGCCCCTCTCTCACTGCGCCCCTCTCTCACTGCGCCCCTCTCTCACTGCGCCCCTCTCTCACTGCGCCCCTCTCACACTGCGCCCCTCTCACACTGCGCCCCTCTCACACTGCACTCAAAAGACCGATGCTGTGCTAATTGTGTTTAGCGTTTTGAAAATGTTACAACTGGTTGGACAAATGCTTGTTAGCAACTGAAAAAACCTGTAATCGCACATGGCTGGTGGACCGCAGCAGTTAATTCAAATGATAAGCCTTGAAGTCCCCCTGCTGTCAATCTTTTTTGGGGTATTGTAGTTCAACAATTAAAGGGTGGTTTTCTTATTTATTTTAGTATTGATGCATCCAAAGAAGATGGCAGTCTGGGAAGATTGATTAATGACAACCACAAATCTCCAAACTGCACCATGAAAAAAATCGTAGTAAACGACAGGCCACATTTGTGTATATTTGCTGTGAAGAAAATTGAAATAGGAAGTGAAATCGAATACAACTATGGTGATTCACAATGGCCATGGCGTAAAAAGGTGAGTTGGTTATATTAGCTATACTGATTTTCTTTTTTTTTTAAAGTGCTGAATCGCAAAACTACATCTGTTTTCTACAATTTGTATTTCATTATAAGTCATATATTAACCTGATTATCTATGCATAGTTATGTGATCTCATATGCATGATCTATTTCTTAGAACTTTTTGTCTGATTTCCAGGAGCCAAAGCAGCAGACTTCTGTTCTAGAGACCAAAACATCCCTAACAGAACACTCTTCCCATGATGACCCCAACAAAGATGCTGTCGTCACACAGGTAAAGGAGTAATGTCGACTCTTTCATCACAATCTGTTCTAGTCTCGCCCTCATGCTGCATGTCAAGCGCTCACACACAAATTTCTAGTCTAGGCTTTATGGGGCCCACACACATTTCTAGCCTAGGCTTTATGGGGCCCTCCCCTCAAACGAACGTATTCACTGTTGAGCTCAAACACACACACATTTCTAGCCTAGGCCTTGTGGGGCCCTCATACACACACAAATTTCTAGTCTAGGCTTTATGGGGCCCTCACGTATGGATCTCACTCTAAGTGATTTTACATCATTGTGACAACACCTGACAATATTTAAACTAGTGTAATTGCAGGTGTAATTCAACACTTCTCAAGCTGCTGCATGTTCAGAATGAGTATTTTAGATGTAATGCATTGCAACATCTTTTTTGTTGCTCTGACACTTGCTGTTACCTCTAGTAAAGAAGAGCGAATGCTCCTATACTTCAGCTGTGCTAGATGAGAAACTGTTTTCACATGAGCTAACTTTTGTTAACTTTGGTTTCTGTTGTTTTTTGTCTGATTTCCAGGGGCCAAAGCAGCAGACTTGTGTTCTAGAGACCAAAACATCCCTAACAGAACACTCTTCCCATGATGACCCCAACAAAGATGCTGTCGTCACACAGGTAAAGGAGTAATGTCGACTCTGTCATCACAATCTGTTCTAGTCTCACCCTCATGCTGCATGTCAAGCGCTCACACACAAATTTCTAGTCTAGGCTTTATGGGGCCCACACACATTTCTAGCCTAGGCTTTATGGGGCCCTCCCCTCAAACGAACGTATTCACTGTTGAGCTCAAACACACACACATTTCTAGCCTAGGCCTTGTGGGGCCCTCATACACACACAAATTTCTAGTCTAGGCTTTATGGGGCCCTCACGTATGGATCTCACTCTAAGTGATTTTACATCATTGTGACAACACCTGACAATATTTAAACTAGTGTAATTGCAGGTGTAATTCAACACTTCTCAAGCTGCTGCATGTTCAGAATGAGTATTTTAGATGTAATGCATTGCAACATCTTTTTTGTTGCTCTGACACTTGCTGTTACCTCTAGTAAAGAAGAGCGAATGCTCCTATACTTCAGCTGTGCTAGATGAGAAACTGTTTTCACATGAGCTAACTTTTGTTAACTTTGGTTTCTGTTGTTTTTTGTCTGATTTCCAGGGGCCAAAGCAGCAGACTTCTGTTCTAGAGACCAAAACATCCCTAACAGAACACTCTTCCCATGATGACTTCAACAAAGATGCTGTCGTCACACAGGTAAAGGAGTAATGTCGACTCTGTCATCACAATCTGTTCTAGTCTCGCCCTCATGCTGCATGTCAAGCGCTCACACACAAATTTCTAGTCTAGGCTTTATGGGGCCCACACACATTTCTAGCCTAGGCTTTATGGGGCCCTCCCCTCAAACGAACGTATTCACTGTTGAGCTCAAACACACACACATTTCTAGCCTAGGCCTTGTGGGGCCCTCATACACACACAAATTTCTAGTCTAGGCTTTATGGGGCCCTCACGTATGGATCTCACTCTAAGTGATTTTACATCATTGTGACAACACCTGACAATATTTAAACTAGTGTAATTGCAGGTGTAATTCAACACTTCTCAAGCTGCTGCATGTTCAGAATGAGTATTTTAGATGTAATGCATTGCAACATCTTTTTTGTTGCTCTGACACTTGCTGTTACCTCTAGTAAAGAAGAGCGAATGCTCCTATACTTCAGCTGTGCTAGATGAGAAACTGTTTTCACATGAGCTAACTTTTGTTAACTTTGGTTTCTGTTGTTTTTTGTCTGATTTCCAGGGGCCAAAGCAGCAGACTTCTGTTCTAGAGACCAAAACATCCCTAACAGAACACTCTTCCCATGATGACCCCAACAAAGATGCTGTCGTCACACAGGTAAAGGAGTAATGTCGACTCTGTCATCACAATCTGTTCTAGTCTCGCCCTCATGCTGCATGTCAAGCGCTCACACACACACAAATCTCTAGCCTAGGCTTTATGGGGCCCACACACACACACTCACATTTCTAGTTAAGGCTTTATTGGGCCCTCATACACACTAGTCTAGGCTTTATGGGGCCCTCATACACACACATTTCTAGTCTAGGCTTTATGGGGCCCACACACATTTCTAGTCTAGGCTTTATGGGGCCCACACACACACACTCACATTTCTAGTTAAGGCTTTATTGGGCCCTCATACACACTAGTCTAGGCTTTATGGGGCCCTCATACACACACATTTCTAGTCTAGGCTTTATGGGGCCCTCATACACACACACATTTCTAGTCTAGGCTTTATTGGGCCCTCATACACACACACAATACACACACACATTTCTAGTCTAGGCTTTATGGGGCCCTCATACACACACACATTTCTAGTTAAGGCTTTATTGGGCCCTCATACACACTAGTCTAGGCTTTATGGGGCCCACACACACATTTCTAGTCTAGGCTTTATGGGGCCCTCACGTGTGGATCTCACTCATTGATTTTACATCATTGTGACAACACCTGACAATATTTAAACTAGTGTAGTTGCAGGTGTAATTCAACACTTCTCAAGCTGCTGCATGTTCAGAATGAGTATTTTGGATGTAATGCGTTGCAACATCTTTTTTGTTGCTCTGACATTTGCTGTTACCTCTAGTAAAGAAGAGTGTATGCTCCTATACTTCAGCTGTGCTAGATGAGAAACTGTTTTCACATGAGCTAACTTTTGTTAACTTTGGTTTCTGTTGTTTTTTTGTCTGATTTCCAGGAGCCAAAGCAGCAGACTTCTGTTCTAGAGACCAAAACATCCCTAACAGAACACTCTTCCCATGATGACCCCAACAAAGATGCTGTCACACAGGTAAAGGAGTAATGTCGACTCTGTCATCACAATCTGTTCTAGTCTCGCCCTCATGCTGCATGTCAAGCGCACACACACACACACACACACACATATCTAGTCTTGGCTTTTGGGGCTCTCCCCTCAAATGCTCGCTCCAATGTCAACCTAGATACACCTTGAGTTACCATACCTAGATACGTTTTCTATTATTAGTAGCGTGTCCACATGTTTGTGCTAATATTAACTCTTAATATGTATTTATTTTGTTTAATTATATTTAGGTATTTACCATCAAAGGGTTTTCCCTAGTGAACTATCCTGAAAGTGATGAGACAGATGAGGAGTATATTAAAGACAACCCTCCAACTCCACACTGTGTTGTTCGAAAGGAGACGAGGAATGGAAACATTCAGGTATGCCTCAGATACTGTACTTTAAAATGCTGCTGCTGTAAATGGTTCAAACGTACTTCTCCGTGACTAATTTTAATAGAATGTAAGCCAAAATGTATTACATCTTGAAATTGAAACTCCTTTTTTGCAGGTGGTTGGAGTAGCTGATTTTTCTGATCCTCTGATTGACTCAAATGAGAGTATAATAGAAGAAACTGATGAGGATTCTAGTCTGCAGTCAGACAATGAAGTTGTTCCAAAAAATATTTTGGTATGTCTCTGACACTCTGGGCACATTTCTACCAAAATATTTCTCCTGTATAAGATTTCCATAGAATGTGAACAAAAATGCATAATCATACATGACATAATTCCCTTTTTGAAGATGGATCATGTACCAGATTTTTCTGTTCCTCTTAATGAGTCAAGTGATGACAGCATGGATGGGCCTTCCACCTCTATATCTGAAATGGCTTCACAAAGGCCGAGGAGAAACTGTCACCTCCCTGTAAGCCTAATTTTTGCATACATTATATCATTTAATGGTTAGTGCTAACTAATGTAGTATGGGCGACGTCAGATGTTTAACAATATACCGCTGATCATGTACTTCAAAACTATTTTACCCCCAAGCGAAATACAAGAACTTTGCCATGAGTATATTGGGGCCTTTACTCTCCTCACGTAATAAGTGAAAACTTTGTTTATATTTGAACTTGATCCACAGCTTTGTGTAACGATAAAGGTAAACAGGGTTAATAATAATACTATATATATATATATATATGTATATATATATATATATATTTATTTTTTATAGCCTGTGATGCAACTAGAGGAGTCAAATGCGCATCTCCAGATATTTGAGCCTTAAATACAATTTATAGTCAAACTATAGTACTAGTAACTTTCAGTATTTCACAGTACATTTCTAATTTCATTTACTTGGATTAAACTTGCTCTACATTTTACTTAAGAATTCTCAAATTACTCAATTTCATTCCAGATGTGCATGACCTTTATTGCTCACATGAGTTCAGTCTAAGAAAATAAACTTTTAGATATTGAGACATGGAATGGAAGCTGATGGCAACCAACTTTTTCAAGACTTGATTAATGATAATCTGTCAAAACAATTGAAAGAAAACCCTCTGTTTTATAAATCCATGTTAAAGATGTTTCTTACAGTAGTCCATAACTGCTGGTCAAAACGAGTTGTGTATTTTTTCACTAATGTTATGAAAGGTCACTGAACAATAGTCATGCATATCTGGGATGAAGGTTAGCAAAGTTCTTTTGTCGTCTTTTTTGGGGTACTAATCCTTTAACTTTTCTTTTTTGAAAGATTCAAAGGAGTCTTGTAGAATCTGATGACTCTTTTTACGATAGTGAAGATGAGTATATTCCAAACCCCAGGGAGGAAAGCAATGACAGTGACTGCAGCTTGGAGTTATCTCTGGAAAATAAAAGGAAGAATGTCAAAATGTCATCCATTAGTCAGTGCAGAAACAAGTCTTCAAGTCAGAGCCGACTTAATTCCAGTCAGAACAAAAGTGAGTCTTCAAGTCAGAGTCGATTTAAGTCCAGTCAGAGCAGAAGATTTGAAACGAGTCATGACTCGGCACAAAGATTTCCTGATAGCCTAGAAAAAGGAAGACACAAGGAGACAAGTATTTCAATGACACCTGAAGAAGAGCCATCAGTCTTTGTTAATCCAGTTTTAAAGAAGGAGGATGGTTCCAGAAGATATAATAAAAAACATCACTGCTTGTATTGTGGACAGGTAGTTCAGAAAATGTCAAGACACTTGTCGCGTAGACACAGCGATGTGGTTGAGGTCGCAAAGGCATTAAGCTTGCCAAAGAATTCAAAAGAAAGGCGACGACAGTTGGATTTTCTCAGAAACAAGGGTAACTTTGAACACAACACTCAAGTTTTGGAGAGTCGCAAAGGCAAACTCATCCCATGGAAGCAGCCAAAGAAAATGACAGATGGACAAGAATTCATGCACTGTGTTTATTGCTATGGAATGTTCCGAAAAAGAGTGATGTGGCGTCATTTTCAGGTCTGTAATTTCAAGCCTCGGGGTAAGACATCTAAACGAGGTAAAACAAGAGTTCAAGCTTTGTGTGCATTTGCTGAACCTGCTCCAATTGGATTTAGCGACGCGTACTGGAAGTTCTTAAGTTGTATGAATCAGGATGAGGTTGCAGTTGCTATTAAGGAAGACCGCTGCATTCTTGAGTATGGTTACAGACAGTTCAGAAAGAATGAGTATGTAATAAGCCAGCACCAATATATTCGACAAAAACTGAGAGAGCTTGGCAGACTGGTACTAGAAGCAAAAAAGTTGAGACATGTGAACACTATTAAAGAACTAATAAAGCCTGAAAAGTACACCCATGTTGTCTCTGCTGCAAGATGCCTAGCTGGATTCAATGGTGAAACTGGCAAATATAAACGACCGTCTCTTGCTCGCAAAGTTGGACATGGCTTGCATGCTTTAGCCATGTTTATCAAATCTGAAGGGTTGAAAATGAAAGATCAACAGACAACCAAAGATGCTGAGGAATTTGCACTGCTGTACCAAGAGAGTTGGAAATTTGACATTGCAAGCCAAGCGCTAACTCAGCTTAACCAGACAAAGTGGAATTCTCCTCAGATATTACCATTCACTCAAGATGTCCACAGACTTCATGCGTATTTGTCTGAGAAACAGCAGAAGCAATTGAATGCCCTGCAAGAAGAGCCTTCTCCCTTGAACTGGAAGGACCTTGCTAAAGTGACCCTGGCGCAAGTTATCCTCTTCAACCGACGAAGAGCAGGAGAAGTATCCCGAATGTCCTTGTCGGCGTTCCTGTCAAAGGATACATCAGAGACACACGAAGATGTTAACCTAGCCCTTACAGCACTCGAGCAGAAACTTTGCAAACATTTTGTTCGGATTGCCATAGTAGGAAAGAGAGGGAGGAAAGTCCCTGTTCTTCTTACCCCGGTCATGAGAGAATCGCTCGATACTCTGACTGAAAAGCGAGAAGAATGTGGCGTACTGAGTGAAAACGGATACTTGTTTGCATTGCCGTTCTCTGTCCATTACTTGAGAGGTTCCGATTGCATTAGGCAGTTTGTTAATGAATGTGATGACATCAAACACCCCAAAGCGCTAACCTCAACAAAACTTAGGAAACACATTGCTACTCTGTCGACTGTTCTGAATCTCAAGACTACAGAACTTGACCAATTGGCAGATTTCCTTGGGCATAACATTGAGGTCCACAGAAAGCACTACCGCCTTCCAGAGGGCACCCTCCAGCTAGCTAAAATAAGCAAAGTTCTTCTAGTGCTGGAACAGGGACGGCTAGGAGAATACAAGGGGAAGAATCTGGATGAAATTCAGCTTGATGTGACTGGTATTAAGTATTTTTTATTATTACAGGGATACTCCACTGTTTTTTCATATTAAACAATGTTATTCCCTTAACTAAGATGAGTTGATACATACCGCTCATCTCAGTGTGCGCACTAACACGGCTGAGCGCGTCTTTACACTCACAAACAAACATCTTCTCGCCTATCGAGTGCCCAGGCCACGATCAGCCATGGTCTTAAAGCTAGGTCTTCTAAACATTCGATCTCTCACACCTAAGGCGGTTATTGTAAATGAAATAGTCACAGATAATAGCATCGATGTACTTTGCCTCACTGAAACCTGGCTTAAACCAAATGAATATTTCGGTCTAAATGAATATACTCCGCCAGGATACTGTTATAAGCATGAGCCCCGTCTGATTGGTTGTGGTGGCGGTGTTGCAACAATCTACAGAGATATTCTTAATGTTATTCAGAAAACAGGTGATAAGTTTAATTCGTTTGAAGTACTTGTGCTAAATGTTACGCTCTCAGATGTAAGAAAAAAATCCCTATTATCTCTAGCCTTGGCTACCGTATATAGACCGCCAGGGCCTTACACTGATTTCCTAAAAGAGTTTGCAGATTTTCTCTCCATACACGTAGAAAATTCAAATGATGCGTTAGGGGCTGTGTTTACTGATTTATTACACTCCTTTGGGGTCAAGCAAAACGTCACCGGACCAACTCATCGTCTTAATCATACACTCGATTTAACTATATCATATTGAACCGATCCAACCGATATAGATATCATTCCACAAAGTGATGACAGAATAGCACTTTCGGGAGTAGTTCGACTCGGCGTAGTAAAGTCACGCCTGATCCTCTTCTCACTTAGTGGGAAGAGGATTAGGCGTGACTTTTTACTGCGCCGATTCGAACTACTCCCGAAAGTGCTATTCCGCCATACATTATAGTTATCCTTTTTAACCCGCTTAGAAAGCGCCACGTTTTATTTTGTCACCATACTTGGTAGTATAACTACGCGTGTAACTGTTTTTAAATAGGGAAAACGTTGATGTGTTTGGCCACTTCTAAGTTCATAGCTGTCAGATACCATTGAATATACTGGGCTAAGCCAAGTGCTATCAAATTGTCACCGCGCGCCAGAGTGATTGATGAGATGAGAGAGGTATGTATCAACTCGTCTTAGTTAAGGGAATAACATTGTTTAATATGAAAAAACGGTGGAGTATCCCTTTTAGGGAAAGTTAATAAGCACAGCATTGTCCATCTATAGGTCGTTCTCTTTTAGAATAGCAGGTAGTATTTGATAAGTAATAGAATAGATTATAACAGAGTAGAAGTATTTGACCTCAACATACTGAAGAAGAGGGCAGGTTTTATTGTTATAATGTGACTAACTTGATAATTTGTCTATTCAGCTATTTATCTGGTCATTTTGTATACTCTTGACAGACTGATTGCAGTTTCAGGTTTACAGCTCATTCATATTCTATTACTTTCTGTTTTAGAGACTGTTGACATGGATGGGTGTTCAGAAGAGGAAGGTATGTTTGTATGATTTTTAAAAAATTGGTTATGAAAGATCTCATTTAAGATCTCATTTAAATTAGACACTTAAATGTAGGTTGTTATTGCACAATCTTTACAGGATTGTACATATTTGGATGTTGCATTAATATAACATTTTAGTTTAAATAATTAGTTGACATGTTTTAGACATGCTGCCTGTTGCATGTGTTTGACATTGTTTCCAGTTGATTGTGTGCCACAGTAAGCTACACCACAGGTATAGTTATCCAAAGGTAGTTGATCTCCACAACAATTGTGTCCTTTTAGCAAGAGGATTCATCCCATTGCTCCAGGGCTATTGCCACTGTAATGTGTTCTGTAAGTTGCTTTGGGGAGAAAGTATCTGCCAAGGGCATACATTTAAATTGTGCTCCCAGTGTGAATGCAAGTCTAATTTAAACCGGCTGTCTCTACCACCGTATTGTAGAATTATGGAAACCATGTGTAATTTGTTGTTCAACTTGATTTGTTTATTTGTATAGCGTTTTTCACAATACATAACATCTGCAAGACTCGTGCCATATAAAGAATATTTATAAACTTGTACTGTTGATCATTGCTTTTGTTCACCATGACACATTGCACTCGGATGACTTCATTCCAGACGTACAGGAGCCTGAAGTTGAGGACAGTGTGACATCCACACAAGAATCTACTTCCACACAAGAATCTACTTCCACGCTGCATTCCCAATACCAGAGAAAGTCGGCAAAAAAGAGAGGTGAGCTTAGAAATGCAAAGTGGATTGATTTGTCCCATTCGTCTTTAAGACACAAAGCTTTATTCTGAATTATATTATTTTATCAAATCTTTACTTTTGATCACTGCACATTGATAGCGGTCACATTGATAGGTTTGTTTACACAGTCTAATATTCTGATTATAGTTGATTTACAACCTCAAACCTGAATGAGTTTCTTTCTTCTGCTGAACACAGAAGACATTTTAAAGAATGTGGGTAACCAGACAGTTGATGTCACCAATGACTTCTATAGTATTTTTTTCCTACTATGAACGTCAATGGTGTCGTCAACTCTCTGGTTACCCACATTCTTTAAAATGTTCAGCAGAAGAAATAAACTCATACAGGTTTGTAACAACATTATGGTGAGTAAAAAATGCCAGAATTTTTGGGTTAAACATTTTCATTATATGATCAAAAGAAAAATTTAACTGTATAACACTTTACTTGGATTTCATCCTAAAAGTGTGGGATGCACAAATGGAAGATTTTGCGTTTACACAAGTTTTATATCATTTCCATATGCATATTCCCATCAATGTCAGACTGCTGTGTTTAACAGGACAATAAATGAAATATGAGATAGAGACGGTAAAAATTGAGTATCTTTGCCTTGTTTTTAAAATAAAAATGTCCGTACAACAAAGTATATTTGCCAAAATTGTAAAAAACTTTAAGTAGACGGTCTACTGATGCTGTAATGAGAGTTAGTTGACATGTAGGTGCAACTTACTCAGTTAACAGAATGTCTAAACGGGTCCATCAAAATAAAGTGCTACCACACCTTTTACTGGATTGCACTGATGTATTATTATTATTATTATTCTTAGTCGTCAAAAGTTTTATTCAGAAACGAACTAAAAGAGTACTTTTAGCCTCTGAACCAAGTCAATATGACAATGAATGACCTGTGTGATCAATACAATAGTCTTTCAGTTTAGATTAAGAGTTAAAAATCCTAAACTTAATGTGTTCTATTTATGTTTATTTAGGTAAAGAAACTGCTGTTAAAAGAAGCTGGACAACAGATGAATGTGCGGCAGTAGAAAGGCACCTAAGGAAATTCATTGTGAGGAGCCAAGTTCCGGGGAAAAAGGACTGTCAGCACTGCGTTGATGCAGAAGCTCAAGCTTTAGGAAATCGTGACTGGAAGGCGGTCAAGTACTTCATCAAAAATCGTATTTCTGCCTTAAGAAGGAAAGTACAGTGAAATACAGGTAGCTCAACGTATTGGATGCCTTCCCACAAGCATTTACATCGGGATGTACGTTCTAAGTGTTTTCAACGGTTGAAATGTAGTTGTTTTCATTGTATAATCCTCTTAAAGAGTTAGTTGTTAGAGATTTGTTCCCTCCTTTGTTTGCATTGCCGTTATCTGTCCATTACTTGAGAGGTTCCGATTGCATTAGGCAGTTTGGGGTGTTTGATGTCATCGCATTCATTCACAAAGCGTTAACCTCAACAAAACTTAAGAAACACATTGCTACTGTGTTGACTGTTCTGAATCTGTTCATCTTAAACTTTCAAGCTTCAGAGCATTTATAACGTAGAAGTAATCCATGTGGTTTAATCCCTGATCTCACTTAATATTTCATATTCATAATTATTCATATTCTCCACCAATGCAATAACTGTGAACTGGACTTTGCATCGCTGCAGCACACATAATTATTCTCATTTTTCCTGGTTACTAATGATTCGTCGCCTCATGCGATTTTTCTTGTTTGTTATTTGTCACATTGATAACTTTTTCTTTATGAATGTTTTGAAGTTTGAAAGTTTAGGATGAATGGTTTTTAAATGGAAAGATGGAAATCTCTCAGGTTTCATTCAAATATCTTGATATAATGCCTTGATGGTAAGTGAATGAAGGCAGAATGTTCATTTTTGGGGGAACTAACCCTTTAAAGTTTCTAGTAAATTTTATACTATAACAGATTAGATCCAGTCAATTGTCTAAAGTGTTTTATAGCAACAAAAAAAGACTGTTGGATTGTAATATGTCAATTTTATCTTTTTGATAAAAACATTGTGTAATACCAAATATATGTTCATTGAGGACAAATCATGTTTTAAAGTTGTTGTTTTTTAATTCAGTTTTTTGTTTAATATATTACTCACCGTATTATTGCTATAATTCCACAGGGTCTTAATCTTTATTCATCAGATGAATAGGGAGTTTTCATGTGAAGTCCTCAATTTAAAGGAGCATATTATCTTTAAGCTGCAGTGAACAACACTGGCTAGGAACACAACTTCATTAGAAATAGAGGAAAAATAACCATGGGAGAAACAAGATCCCCTTCAGCAAAACCGCACAGTTCATTCAATGACCAAAATTCAAAATTTGAGGGCTTATTGATTTAGAAAAGTCTCTGGATTGGCTTTTTTATGCCATGTTAATGGATACGCTAATATAGACGTGTGCAGATTAATTTAGAGGATATACATTATAATCTACAAAAGTTTATATGGTAGTCAAGGGCAAATAATGGAAATAGTTGATGTTTTACAGATAGTGACTTTGGTCCCTGCTAAGATATAAAGATTAGAAATGTGTGTGTATCTATGAAAGCGGACCCCACAACTCCTAAATGTTTAATCCAGGCCCCACAAGTGACACAAAAACGCATGTGCAAACAATTTTGTTTGAATTTTGTTATATTGAAGTGATATTTCTTATTAGGAAATTTTTGTTATCTTGCTTGATTTTTTATAAGTCTGTAGAACCACTGGAAATGGTGGACCCCACAATTTGGCAAAAAACGTTGGACCCCCTTATGGTAGGAAAACAAGTATGTGTGTGTGTGTGTGTGTGTGTGTGTGTATTTATTATTTAGAACAGGGAACAAGTTTCCTCGTTGTTCGCTGTCGCCGGTCAAATTCAATTGTCGTGATTGGATAGCTTTTTTGCATGAAAACTTCTCTGAGACATGCTCTCTAATGTAATGAGGAAGAATGTTTCATTTCTTCAAATATTCTTTCAAAAGCTCAGTCCTTCTTATGTGTATCATACACTAATTAGAAATCCACAATTTCAAAGGCTGCCAGCCAAAAAAACATAAAGACATATCACACATAATTCATCTGATTTTACCTTCATAAATAAGTCCCAAGAAGATCCTATTATTTTACTCCCCTAAAAACTGATGAACTCATTAACAACGAAAGCAGCTATAAAATGCAAGACATAATAATAATAATAATAATAATAATAGAAAAAACTACTTAGTTGTTCATATGTATATAATACTCTACACATGCTTGCAATTTTGGATGTCTTGAGCTGAATCAAACTTACTCATCTAAACTCCATCCTGCTAACATGGCAGCTGCATGATGTCATGTGAGCTCTCCACGAGCTCAGAGTTAGAGTTGTCCTGCTGGTTAATGCAATAACTACACCATTATTAGGGCAAACATCATGTGTCTGTGTTGATGGCTTTTCAAATATAGGTCTTTATTCTGACTTCATATTTCATTATATTATAGTAGGTGTTTGACCAGTGATTGATTTTTTTTAAGGCTCTTAACAATGTGAAATAGATGTTTGCTTTTTATGGCCTGATGATTGGCTGTAAAAAATCCTTAAGATGCACACGAACATGGTGAGAAAATATTGTCATTTTAAAGTCCCCCTTTAGTCAATCATTTGATCCATTAAAACTCATCTTTGATCACCAAAATTACAACGGTTTTTAAACGGTTTAAACACCAATTTAAA
This sequence comes from Meda fulgida, assembly GCA_030578275.1. Classification (NCBI taxonomy): domain Eukaryota; kingdom Metazoa; phylum Chordata; class Actinopteri; order Cypriniformes; family Leuciscidae; genus Meda; species Meda fulgida. The sequence continues at coordinate 5,374,893 of CM060628.1, forward strand.
CGGTTTTTCCTTGAAACAAATCTTAATGCCTTAAAATAGCTTGAATGTAACTCTACACCCATGCCTCATTAAGTATATGCGGTTCTATGAATATGCAAATTAGCCCCGCCTCCACTCACTCGCATCAGCTCAGAGATCCACAAGTTGACGTGATTGGTTACAAGGTAGTTTGTGACATCAGAAACACCAGCGTTTTCAAACCACGTTTTTGACTCTGTCTTTAGATTCACTGCAGCTTTAAAGAGATACTCAGCAATGGTGTTGACCTATGTATGTGTACATGGTTTTTCTTAAAGCATATTAAAAACACCTCATAGATATACGTATAAACAACATTAAAAGATTGATTTTCACCACAGGGGACTTTAATATTTTTGGATATTAGTGATATTAGAGCAAGATTGTGTGCTTATGAATTTTTTTATTTGATAATTTTTACTTGATCTGCTAGTTTGATGCAAAATGTATTATTTATTTTATTTTATTTTATTAACTCCCGATTACCTTTGGAATCCGATGATATCAAAGTAGATTAGAAAGTGTTTCTGCCAGACACATGGTGAAAATTTCAAAGTAATTCTCGAGGCAACAGGACTAGTAGAGTGTAGCCATATGTTCTTGAGGAAGGCTTTTTAGCGGATTTACTGTATGTAAATTAGTCTAATCCTCTTCGTTCATGTCTTCTCAGATTGTTATACAAAAGCCCCTCAGGTCATGTGGTCTTAATAATGGAGCACGTGTTAGCTTATTAGCCTTCTGATAAACTGATATATGCTTTTTCTCTCGGCTCTCAATTTTCGAGGAAACACTTGACTGCTTCTTTATTTTGCTCTCGAAGAGTCGGGCAGCTCATTTCTGCCGAAGTCTTCTGATGAATCCTCAGAGCGCTGGTCTGCACTCCACCATAACCACCCTTGACTTTATCGCCCACATCCTCTCAGCTGTGCACTGATAAGAGTGAAATGTTCTTTATAGAGAGTCGAATTGTTGTCTTGCTGCAGTCTTGGTGGAAAAGTATCACTCAAAAAAAAAATATTGACTCATTTTTATAAGCTCCAAGTTGACAAATTGAACAAGACTGTACTTGTCGTGTCTCTTTCTTTGTACTACTGGGCTTTGAAACTTTCGTTTTCAATGCCTTTTTGTTTCTCCTTTATTCCTGAGGTCAGTCAGTAGGTGTGAGGAAGCGAGCACTCACTGCAATATTAATTAGGCACCTGAAACTCCATGCTAATGCAAGCATGACAATTACACAAATGAGGCGATTGCACATTAGAAACCAGAAAGACACTCTCTGCTCAATGAATGAGAGAGCCTGGATACAATAAAAAGGTGGAAGGGGAGATGGAACACAAGTGCGGAAGACTGTCCAGCTCTACTGTTTCATTTTAATTGGCATCAGAAAAAAAATGGCTGCTACTCAAGCGATTAAGTCTCATACAGTGAGCTTTGTCGCCAGCACTGAATACAAAAGAGTTTAAGGCTAGTCAGACATCTCCTGGAGACAAGACCCTAAAAAGGAATAGTTTGCCAAAAAATTATGATTCTGTCATCATTTACTCACCTGTTGTCACTGGCATGTTTAAGTCATTTCAACTTAAATTACATTAAACAGATTTAAACTGAAAAGTTTAAAAGACAACTTCATGTTGGCTGAAAATGTTAAATTATTTGAAGGTCAGGGTTGATAGTTGCTAGCAACCGCATTGGAAAAGCATCCTACATTTTCTTCTGGTTGCTATTGTATTCTGGGTGGATGCTAGGGTGTTGCTATGCATTTGGTAGGATGTTCTGGTTGTTTGCTAGAGTGTTGCTATGTGGCTGCTCTGTGGTGTTTAGATAGTTGCTGGGGTTTTCTGGGTATTTTCTAAGGCTTTGCAAGGATGATATGTGTGGTTGTTAAAGCATTGCTGGCAGTTGCTAGTGTTTTGGGGCTGTGTCTTGTTGCTATGCAGTTGATATACATCTGAGCTACTGCATAGCAACGCCCTGGTAAACACCCAGTTCTTCATATCAAGCTTAATGTGACATCGAACTTGATAGACATTGTCATTGGAATAGCATTGTCAAATAATCTTCACAAATGCTCCTTTTCTTCCACAGGAAATATGTAACGTCATAAAGGTTCGGAAAGACAAGATGGCGAGTAAACAACAATTTTTGTGACATGTTATGTCTGATATGTTCTGTGAATTCACAGCATGCATCTCAATAAACCCTTCTCTCTGAATCCCAACCAATCAGGAGAAAACCGATGTGGTGTCCGATTTAAAGGAAAGGGCTGGGAAAATTGGCCGCAGTGTCTCATAGGTCGTTCAGACTTCTCCATTTAACAGCGAGGACCACTAGAGTCATGTTCAACAAACAAATCAAATGTTTATTCTATTTGGAGTGTGGTCCGGTGAAGTGGCGATGTCCTATTGAGACGGAGTGCTGGGTAATTGCACCTCTCAATGTCCTATTTCTCTCTGAGGTTTGGAGTGAGTGATGAGATTGTCGACCACAGTGTTTTCTGGTGTCGTTATTGTATTGACCTGTGGATAGATAAACGAGCAGGGGAAAGCCTTATTTGCTTTGTGCTGGTCATGTTTATTTTTGGTTTTTGGTTTCTCCTGCCATGGCAAATGTCCACTATAGCTCCTCATCGATTGCTCAATTACTACATCACATGATGAAGGAGAAATCATCATAGTCGCAGGAGAAACCCACAGAAAATATCACACTATATAATAGTGTGCTGAATACTTTGTAGTAAAAACCATTAGCATTTTTATTTGTCCATAGTGAACAAATGGAACAAGTCAACTGTGATGGTTTTTAAACTCGCAATTGCGTCATGTCATAAAGTCAGAATTGCAAGATATAAATTCAATACGACAAAGTCAGTCTATGGAGGATTGTTTCTGCCATGGAATAAAAAATAAAAAAAGGTAATTGCAATTTTATCCGAATTTAACACACAATTGCGATTTTATATAACGCAGTTCTGACTTAATAATTTGTAAATTAGTTGTTTTATTCCGTTATGTCATAGTAAAGGCGTCACATGACTTAGAAGAGCCAATGGATTTGTCATCAATTCTATTTTATATTTTGGCGATTTAGTAGAAATTTATATGGTCTCATTTATACATTTCCGTACAATCTATAGGCCACACTGAAGGTTGTAGGTTTGGGGTGGACTTTCATGCTTATTTATTTTATTTTATTTTATTTTTTAACAATTAAAAATGTACAAATTCATAAGAAGTTGCCAACTGTAGTTAAATGCCACGTAAATGATAGAAAGAGTAAAGTAAATGATGTCAAAAGTTAAATTTTTAAACTTAAACATTTTAAATTAAATGAACTCTTAAACCATCTAACCTTTTACATTTTCTTTCAATTTCTTTTTTTTTTATATGTCACTGTCCACTTCCGTTATATGGAACGTTATACTCTATGCCCTTAAATACTAGGGGTTTGAAACAACACAACAGTGAGTAAATAATGGTATGTGTTTTTATACAGTATTGTATGATATATATGAATTAAAAAAAATCTAGTTTTCTGTAGAGTGACAGACAGGACACTGTCCTCATTCTTCTGGCCTGCATCATTACAGAGACACGCTTGTTGTAGCATGACCATTATGTGTCCAAGCATCTGCTTCCTCTCCCAGAAAGGGAAATGCACACAGAGAAAGATATTTCCAAACGTGTCTAGAAGCCCACTGGGCCTGATAGCCCACTTTATCACTGGCTGTTGGCAACGTCACAACAGATTGTTTCCTGGAAAGAGAACAAGCACAGACAGAGAATACACAGGCCTCCATCTGTGAACAAGGTCATTGCCGATCTGGTAATAGTAGGATTAGACTCATCTAGTGTATTTGAATTATTCTGTGGATGCACACGCACATTCAGCATTTTATGAGTTTATTAATTTTGTGTGTTTATATGGCATTGATGAAATAGGTAAAATGTTGCGCTGGCATGAAGTTTGTGCAAAACCTGATGATCATGTTATCCAGCACTAATATTCAAACTGTTCCAAAGAGCTTTATGGGAAAAGTATTTCTTCTTCATTTTATACCATAACTTCTTTGCCTTCAATTATTTAAACTTTTATTTCCAGGTTTAAGACATTTGAACCTCGCTATACCGCTTAAAAGTTTTGAATATCTACAATTCTTAAAAATGTTTTTTAAATGAAGTCTTTCAAGATTACCAAGGCTTGCAGGTATTTGATAAAATGATCATGTGACTTGAGTAGTGATTCTGAAAATTCAGCTTTGCCAAATTGCATTTTAAAATATATTAAAATAGAAAACAGTTATTTTAAACTGTCATAATATTTCACAATATTGCTGTTTTTATTGTGTTTCTGATCAAATAAATGCAGCCTTGGTTAGCATAAGAGATTTCTTTCTTTCATAAAAAAAAAAAAATCTTAATAATTCCAAACTTTTGACCAATATCTTTGAAATATAGCAGGCCTGGTTTGCTGTGCTGTTCCACCTGTACTCCTCTGAGAGGGATCTACTAAATGATTTCATCTTGTTCCTGGGTCATACTGACCTCATTTGAGGCACTAAAGGTACATATCTCTGGCTTTGGGTGTTACAGTGTGGTTTTCCCAACCTGTGGTGCTCTGTGTCAAAACTTATTTGTAATGGCCAACTATTTTTTAGCTTGTGTTCAATTATAGACTGTCTCAGGTCATGCAGTGTAACAAGGTTAAAAGCAGGCCGGCTCACTCTGATGGATCGACTATCTTTAAAGTCTTTAGTATTTGGCTGGAAATACTGCCCTTTGGTTCCTCTCGGGCAATGGAAAATCAGTCTGGCTTGTGTAAGCGTTACACCTGCACAACACCGACGACAGTGAGAAAAGTCCCACAATTAATCATTTTATCGTATTTATTTTGGGAAAAGACAGCAAAGTAATGGCCGCGTGTTTAAATCGGCATGATTCCCTGGAACGTGGTCTAATATCATCCAAGCATTTAAAAACTAATCAAGAAGCACTCAGCTCATCTCAGACCCAGTCAATTAATGTTAAGTAGCAGATGTGTTAATGGCTAATTGATTCCAGCCTTGGTTAGTCAGAGAGGCCAAAAGAGAACATAAGGCAATGAGTTCTTCGCTCACGCCATCTTTTTAGGAAACTTGTTGTATCAAATAGCTGAACTTTTGATATCCACCAAAAAGTCTAGTCCTTATTGTTCTGTTCTGGCCAAGAGCCACCCATTTAAAGTGCTTTTGGCTGAATTATATCTATTAGACTTCAATATATTAACTTAACTGTTTAATTAAATTTTATTAAAGGGATAATTCACCCAAATATGAAAATTATGCGTTCTAAACCCGTAAGCCTTTCGTTAATCTTCGGAACACGAATAAAGATCTTTTTGACAAAATCTGAGGGATATCCCTCCACTGACAGTCTTCAAACTTCCACTTTGACGCATCAAAAAGGTTCATAAAGAGATTGTAAAATTAATTTGTATGATGAACAGATTTAATTTAGGCTATTATTCACATACGTATAAAGATTCATCAACTTACACATCAGTTGTGGTCAATGGAAGCTTAAGCACGTTCACTTGACGTGCGAGAACCAATGAGGTTCATTCTCATGTTACGCAGCACGTTTGACCTTCTACAAGAACCAATGAGGTTTCTTCTCACGCATCAAGCAAGTACGGTTGAGCATTTGTTTATATTAGCTGATCAACGTTTATATGTGAATAAAAGCCTAAATTCAATCTGTTCATCATATAAAGCGATTGTGGCTTTTCAGAAAATTTTGACTAAATTTGGACTGACCCCAAACTTTTGAACGGTAGTGTATACCCGTGTTTCCCAACCCTGTTCTTGGAGGCACACTAGTCTCACGTGGCCAGATCTTCAGACTGACGGCAGACGGTCTGAACTCCATAGCAGCTTTCATTGGTTAAGGACTGCCCAGAGACCATCTGACTGGCATGTAAAGCAACCAATCACAGTTTGTTTTGATACAAGTCATGTTTAGGGGTGTGAAAATGTAGCGTCGACCCCTAAAATGTGTAAAACTCTTGGACGTATTTTAAAGAGTCATGCTTCACTTACTTTTGAAAATCCAGTGTTTAGTTGATCCTGATAAGCGCTCATTGTCGCAGTTTTAAACACAATGGCTTACTTCTTCCATAGGCAGGTTTGGCGTCATGTCATCTTTTTTTCCAGGCGGACTGCTAAAGAATGAGACACACGTCTCCCGGAAATCCTGTAGAATTCAACGGCCCTGAGCCTGAGACTAAAGGCACACCAACAGTACAGATTTTCACTTCATCAGCTCATTAGTAGAGACTCCAAGGCTTAAAATGGATGGATCAGATAAGAGAGACATCCAAAATGTGTGTTGGTGTGCCTCCAGACACAGAAGCACTGATGAATACTATACTGTATGCTACAGTAACATAAATGTATTGTGCTTTTTCAAACATTGGTCTCCTTAAGAGAAATTCAGATTTTTTTTTAAATTAAAACGCTGACTTTTTATCAATTCAACACAAACCATTCAAAATACTTGTAATTTGCTCTCATTGTGTTTTTTAAGGTCAACTGCTTGCATTTGATGGACATTGAAATAGGCCATTCTCGTCTCAAGCAGGCTTTAATTAGCAATAGCCCAAGGGTCATTTGAATGGAGAGTGTGTATTTGCTTCTCTGAGGAATTTCTCTCATTGTGGTTGTGTTATGCTGTGACCTGAAGCTCTCCGCTGCCCTTTAATGATCAAGACCAGTAGACTCTGTTCTCAGTCACAGACGTTAATTAGCTCCAGCCTGCCTTGCGTTGATTTACACACAGAGACGTGATCGAGGGGAGGAAGAAAAGAAAGTGCAAGTGTCATCTCCAGTTATGACCAGGAGAAAACAATGCAGTTGACTACCAAAACATGTCAGACGTCATGGCATAGGTGTCACTATTTTGTCCATAGACTCTAGTGACACTTTCATTTGTAAATATATTAAAATAGAAAACAGTTATTTTCCATGAATATTTTACATCATTACTGATTTTTCCTTATTTTTGATCAAATAAATACAGCCATGGTGAACATAAGCAGCTTCTTTCAGAGAAAAAAAAACATCCTGTCAACCTCAAAGCTTTCAGCAATGAGTTTATTTTGTTAGCATTTTCACAAAACCAAGGTCTTCAATATCAAAACGCTTGCAAAAAGTATAACATGCATAAATGTAAATTAAGGACATTGATGGAAATTATGACAAAATAAAGGTCAATCTATCATTCAAGCCAAAGTGTCTAAAATATTTTTTTTTTTCAGAACCAAAGCAGGGACACCAGTCACGTCCAGTGACGCAACTTTTCATTAGTTTAACTAAGATGACTGTCTTGATAAGAAATTCAAATGAAGTCATTAAAAGTCTCCTCTGGGTTCAGATCAACAAAGGTCTCATTTGTTTCTCATCCGCTCTCAGAAAGCCTGCCGATCTCTCTTTTTAAGCAGACTCACTTCTGAATGCCATGCATTTGTTGGTGCTGGCATCTCATACCTATTAATCAAGGCTGCTTATCTTGTCATGCCCTTGCAAAATAGTTGTTTTTGTGTCTCTGAATTATCTCCTGCAAATGACAGTATCCCTGGCAGAATTCAAGATGGGGCTATGGAGGGTATTATATGCAGATATCCAGATACAGAGCTGTACATTTATGGGATTTCATTATAAGCAGATGCAGCAGGGGGAAAGTAGATTGTGAAATCCAGGCTGTTGGACTGGAGCTCGCTGTAACCTTGTTTATGCTGTCATTTCTCTTCCAGACACATTCTAAGAACAGAACAAATCCTCGTGACAAGTCGTGTCCGGATGGCATTGCCCTGGATCTGGATCTGGAGATGGAATAGCTGGAGTGATTCTGTTCATGATGTGATCCCAGGATTCTTCTCTCAGAGGTTGTTAAAGTTGTTTAAGTGGGCACATTTTCTCTCCGCACATCTGCCTTTCTGGCTTCAGAGAAGTATTTCTATTTTGCTGTTTGGAGAGACTCTGATGGCAACAATAAAGTTATTTTCAGTATTTGACCCAGTATCAATACAGACTCGCAAAGCACAAAAGTAAGTAAAGAAAGAAATAAAAGAAAGTACACAAATACTGAAGTGTTGTCACTATTGCTTCTGTTATCAGATATGGTTGTTCTGAGTGGTTACGTATTCAAAGTTTCTATTAGTCCCTGTTTTAATGTTAGTCAGGCAAAAATGGCATGTTTGATTGTTTCAAAGTAGCATTAAATCTAAGAAAGTTTATGCATATGGTTAGTTTATGTGCCCCTATTATGCTTTTTCGAGTTTTACCTTTCATGCAGTGTGTCATATAGCCGTTTGTGAATGTAAATACAAAGTTTTAAAGATCAAAGTGCATGAAAAATAAAGTTATTGTCTCCCAAAAGACGCAATCGATTCTGAACTGCTGAAACGAGTCGTCAGTAATTCCAGTAATTCCTTGCACAAACCTATGTAGATTTGTAAAAAAAAGTTGCATAATGCACACGCTGGAATTGATAAGGTAAAACCGACGCCATTGTTGCGGTTCGTTTCACTGTTTATCAAGCTATGAAATTCAGATATGGCAACGGGAGACCAATCACAACAGACGTGGCGATCTGACCAATCAGAGCAGAGTGAGCTCACAGAAAGGGGGGATTTGGAGAGACTGATTCTTCTAATGCACCGCTTTCAGACTCTTTGAGAAATGAGGTGACGTGCAATGTATATTAAGAAAATGAACGTGTTTTTTGACCAATGATGCATGTAAACCTTGGAGACCTCCAAAACAAAATTAGGAACCTTTAAAATCGAATAATAGGGGACACTATTATTAATAGGGAATAATAGGGAACAATATGAACACTTTTTCATTATTCTTGCAACATAGCTCCACGGTATAGCCACAGTCATAGGGCATTCACAGCACCTTTAATGTGATGTATTTCTTACTGAAACAGAATTTTCAGAGGGAAACTGTGGCTTCTTTTTATCCATGGGGTTTTGATTGGATTGTGAAAAGTGAGCTGTGATATTATTGGTCCTCTCAATCAGTGGCTGTCACACTCTCTGTTTTCCCCATTGGACCGGAACTATCTGGAGGATTGCACAGCGCTGGAAAACAATAAATGAGTGTCTATCATCTTGAGATGATGAGCATCTGGTGCTAGATGTAATAATGAGATGATCTGGGGCCTTCATGCACTTTGCGTGAATTTCACAAATCAGATTTTGATTTTGCACAAAAGGTTTATAAAACTGTAGGATCCATCATAAAAGTGTGTGTGCATGTGCACTCTTTTCCTCCCGAAAGAAACCATTTCTTTATTATGCACAGGCTCATCTGCATATCATTTCCATTTATGCATATTGCCAGACATTTGTTTTTTTTTTGTTTGTCAAAAAAGTTTTACATTTTACGCAGCAAATAACCCTCTCTCTATTTTCTTTTGCTGTGCCAAGTTGTCAAAACCTAATAGTTATTGTTTATGTGTAACTGAATGATATGTTAATGTATTCATTGTTTTGTTTTCATAAACATTTTGCATCTTAGTTTCAATAAATTGTCTTTTCGGACTGGACTTCTAAATATTGTAGTAAATCAAACTCGTTTATTTGAAAAGATCAAGGAAAGGACTGTTGATATGATGACTTTAATTAAAGGTTTAAACTGAGACATCAAGGAAAGATTCTTGCTCTGAGATATCTGGAGGATGAAAGCATGTTCTTGACTCCTACTTTCTGCATCTCGGCAAACCAAGGACAGGGACTTCTGATACCGAGTATTGAAACTGAGATATTCTAATGCGTTTTGGCTGCTGATGTTTTTACTCAGCAGATTTTGTAAACTCAACAGTTAATTAGTTTCACATTTAGTGCCATTTTAATTAGTTTTACAAGCCACAAAATTATTCAACCACAGATATCTGATGGTTTATAAACACAGTTACAAATGAGTTGATGTGCACTATAAATATGAGATTTCTGCACCCCTGCTGTGGTCAGAGATCTAATATTTCCCTCCGCTTAATCATCAACTTTACTTCACTAAAGGGAAGAGCACTACAGTTCTGAAGTGTCCTTAAATTATGTACATTTTGATGAAAGCTGATGTGTATCATTTTTTTTAATGCTAAAATATTTTCTCCAATTCCAGTTTAATATGCAGAGACAACTATAATTAAGGCATTTGTAGGTTGATTTACCTGAAAAAGTTAAACACTTTGAGGTGCTATCAAAATTATTTTGAGCAATACTGACTAAACCAATGATTGGTTTTGGGGGTGGGACTATTTTTGTCTCACCAATGACAGATGGGGAGTCTTTGGGAAACCTGTTTAGAACCCCCCTCCCCCCCCCCCCTCTATCTCTCTCTCTCTCTCTCTCTCTCTCTCTCTCTCTCTCTCTCTCTCTCTCTCTCTCTCTCTCTCTCTCTCTCTCTCTCTCTCTCTCTCTCTCTCTCTCTCTCTCTCTCTCTCGCTCTCTCTCTCTCTCTCTCTCTCTCTCTCTCTCTCTCTCTCTCTCTTTCTCTCTCTCTCTCTCTCTCTCTCTCTCTCTCTCTCTCTCTCTCTCTCTCTCTCTCTCTCTCTCTCTCTCTCTCTCTCTCTCTCTCTCTCTCTCTCTCTCTCTCTCTCTCTCTCTCTCTCTGTCTATGTTCACATTTATTAGATCTTATTAGATCTTATTAGTTAGTCACCACAGGTAAAATACATGATTTATCTCTGGTGTTTGAATTTGTCATAATTTCTACAATGCAGTCATCTTGAAAGTGTGTAAATAAAAAGTTTATTAAAATATGTTCTTACAAATGAAAGTTAATAGATTGGTTGTATCTGTTTACAAACAAAGCAAAAAAGTTGTACAAGGTTTTACAAAGTATGTTTGATAGTTTATAAGCAAATCGTTGTTGTGTACAATATTTACATGTTTCTTATCATTTAAGGGCTGAGGGAGAATGTCACCGTGTTGAGCTGCCTCTATAGGCAATATTTTAAGGAATCATGTGCTTCCAATGCAAATGCATCCAAAAGGTAAGAAGCATTTATTCTTCTTTTAGAATGTAATCCCCCAATGCACTGCAGAGATCAGTGAAAAAATCAAGATGGTGTTTCAGTGTTGGAGATAGTGTTACTGTTAAAAGTAATGTTACAATATTGTTATTAAGTAAGTAAGTAAGTAACTAATTGTGTTACTTGGTTACTTTTTATGGAAAGTAATGCACTATGTTACTTTTGCGTTACCTTCGGGATGGGCTTTCTTTTTTTTATCAAAAATATTTCTATAAATATTTTTGCAATTGTAAAGGCTTTCACATGAAATTTGCAAATTTCAAATTGAAATCTTTTTACACCAAAAACTAAATAAAAAGTATTTTATATAGTTTAAATTAGACTATGACATATTTTACGTAGTGTTTTAAATCATTTGCAGATTCTTATTTCTTGCATACATCAAGCTTATTTGTAATCTCTAATTGTGTAAGTCTTACCCTTCGTTCACTTTCAAAGCATCATGGGACGTAGAAGTTTAATCCCTTCAGCTTTATAATCAACATGCACTGTCTCAATGTGTCATAATGTATAAAATTAAAGTTAGCAAGTGTTATTCAGCAACATTCTGACCTGAGTGTGTAAGAATAGTCTGACCTCTCTTGATAAGCCTTTTTGGGGCCAATTTTACACAAAGCGTAATGATATTTCCTTGGAGATTTTATTGGTCCTTATCTCATGTCCGGGCAATAAATATGCCCTTCTGCGCTGGCAGAGTCACTGTGTTGCCCTCTCCTCACTGACTCATCAGACTACAATAGCTCGTTAGTGAAATAGCCCTTATCTTCCTCCCGGAGGGACCTCAGGATGCGGTTAGTGTATCGTGTCTGACTTTAATTATAAGCAAAGGCCTCTCTCTTCACATTTAAAACTGTTAATTACAGTATAAAAGTCACAAAGGCACCCGCCTCTTAGTAATCTTTTCTTTTTATAAGTCCCTTCTGCAGACAGCTTATTCCTTAATGATCACTTTTCAAAACCCAGATTGGAGTTTGTTGACTGCACAGAGAGAACAACATCAAACGGTTGATATTGAAGTGCATAATTAGACAGTGCTTTGGCCCTGGAGTGGAGCAGAAGATACACTCTTGGTTTTCCTGAAGCACTAGAGAAACACCAGTCATTTTATTCCCTTTCCCTGATGCAGACTAGACTAGATGTTATTTTAGAAGCCTGAGACCAGGGCACATTCAGAGAAACATTCGGGGAACAACCATAGTTAATACACATTCAGTCTCCGCTTTGACGTTTAGGGCTGTGCGCCATTTGGAATTGAAGTGAGAATGTTACAGTATTGTAGTGATCATTGGGTGAGAGAAAACACACACCAAAATCAGGCATCATGCTTGTGACAATTACAGAATTTTACTCTCCATGGCAAGGAAAGGGTCACCACGACACCATCAGAATGATGTAAACACATTCCTCAGTGCTCATAATGGCCAACAGAAGCCATAGGTTTCTCTGAGCTTGACTCCTGACACGAGTCCCCCCTTAAGCGAAACCTGGCAGGAACAGCTAAAATAACTTGTGCATACTAATTACTTCTGATGCTTGTATTCCCATGCATTTAGCTTGGTAAAACATGCAATCACTCACTGACTGCAGAAGATGAAACTAAGAGGGGCTGTGGGGATGTAGATGCTAATTGGCTGAAGTGTGGCTATTTTATATCTACCTGATTATGTTATAAGCAAAGGTGGATTTTAACAGAGTTCAAAGTTGTATAATCTCTTGGTTCTGTGCTTTTATTATTGTTACACCATGGTCTGTCTGAATAATCGATTCTGATTAGCTGGAAGGTGTGCAATAAAACCATTTAATGCACAGGTAGTTGCTTAAATATCACCGTTCTATATTAATGCACTGCTTACACTCACACACAGAGATCAGAGATTGCAATGCACAGCACAAAGAAAAAAAAAGAAGCACATAAACTTGTCAACGCTACCCTGCAACCTTTATTAATAAACCAACTTCACTCCTGAATCGCGACATTATATTACTCAGCAAGGAGGTTACGTTGCTGTTTTTGAAGTAATTTTGAAGAAATTACTAATAGGCTAATTAATTCAAATAAATGTAACCTTACCGCATCTCTGTGTCTGATTTAAACAGACAGAATGCTAGATCTAACGAGTCATTTTAACCCTTTTTTGTCAAATTGAGCGCTGCAAGCATCTATGCCAGCTTTAAGTTGTCAATGCTGGTTAATGACCATGGTATAAGTGGGATAATCCATATCTAGCTGTGCATTAAAGGGGACCTATTATGCCCCTTTTCACAATATGTAATTTAAGTCTGGTGTCCCCAGAATGTGTTTGTGACGTGTCAGCTCAAAATACCCCACAGATCATTTCTTATAGCTTGTCAAATTTGCCACTATTTGGGTGTGAACAAAAACACACCGTTTTTGTGTGTGAGCCCTTTAAATGCAAATGAGATGCTTCTCCCCACCCCCCTTTCCAGAAGAGGGCGGGGCCATTACGAGGCTCAGGAAGATGTTACATCTATTAGAATGCAACTGGATGTTTCTGAATCCTTAGTGCATACGTTTATGTAGTTGTTGTGGAGCAGCATGTACCATGATGTTAATCTAAAAATCTTTCAGAAACAACTTTTGTGCAAATCCAGCATTGAACTGACCCTCAATTATGAATCAGTCCAGTGTAAAATGATTTGCACAAATACACAACACTTTAATGACTTTCTTAGGCACATTTCCTTCATAAATGAAATTCATGCAGATGCCAGCAGTCTATGGAGACACTTGTGTTTGTTAGTACATCCAATAACAGAACATTTGAAATGTTATAATTTGTTGTATATTTCCAGCTGCTACAGTGAGGAAACAAATAGCAGATTGCTGCGGCTCACTATCAATACTAATAGGGCAGATCGTCACCAGTGATGGGCAGGGCTCTTACGTAAGAGTAGGGGGAAATCTGGAAGCGCTCGTTTGGAGAGACTTTTGTTTATGATTTATGAGGGTTATAAAAAAAGAGTGTATGGAATTTTACCATTATAGGCTGATTATTTACACACACGGTGGTAACACATCTGTTACACCTTATACAAGTGAATTTTGCATAATAGGTCCCCTTTAAACAATTTGAATGCATCTGCTACGCGTTGGGTGGTTCTTTTCCTCCAACCGTTTAAATGCACAAAATCGTTAAATGCAGAGCTAGCCGTGGATTATCCTTTACTTGACACGCAGGACATCCAGTTCAATGTATTATAAAACAGGTCATATCCACCTATTTGATTAATAAATAGACTAATACTCAATTGCACAAAATTGCCTCTGGGTAACAGAACCATTTTCTTGACTTTGCAAGCACATGAAAATGAAGGGTTAATAATGGACTGATGTTTCTCCTGACCATGTGGGGGATGCACATCTCTGACTAAGAACTGCCCTTAGAAAAGCATTTTTCTTTTATTTTATTTTTTGTTCACTTATCATAAGATTTGCATTCGCATTGAGTAAACTTCATTTTTAAACATTTACATCACATCATATCACCATTCACATTAATTATTTCCATGCAATGAGAAATTGCCTAAATATGTTTGTTGCCCAGAAGCAAGATTGTAAGACAGAGGAAATGTTACATCTCTCCTGTAAAGCCACTGTAGAATAATATTGTAGTTAACATTTGGATTGTTATTGTATTTAGATTTTGAGGGACGCATTATTGAAATCTCCCAATTATATTTAATGATATTTAAGATTTAAAAAAAGATCTAGGGCCTATTTCTAATCAGTGTTTTTTTTATGCGGAAACCACTATAGAGCCCGATTATTACATTTCATGAAAATCCTTTGTTGTGTTCCATATATATTTTACTCGTATACAGTATACATATTATAATGTAATCAAAAACTTTGAAATCTTCAGTCCATATGTGTTGTAGCAATACATATTATATGGTGCACTGTAACTGTATACAAGACCAGAGATATGGCACAACACTTTAAATATATTTCAGTATTACTTTCATTCTGTGGCTGATAAAGACATGAATGTTCTTTATTTTATTTTTGCTCCCTTTTTTAGACTCTAATGGTTGCCAAATATTTTGAGAGACTGTTCTAGATTGTGGTTAAGGTTGGAGTTTGGGTCAAGGTTGAGATTAATAGAACAGTTTTCTAGAACTCATTGTACTAAAGGTGTTGTATCTATCTTTGCACAAATGTACAGTAAGTAGGACAGAATGAAGAGAACAGACTGCTCAGACTGGGATTAGGTGGTGTGGTTTTAGCCAAATGTTATGAAATCAAAAATTCACTTATATCCCAGACACCTGAAAACGCTTGGAGAAAAGCATGTATTTTTTTTTTTGGCACACGCTTGTGAAAGCACTAAGGTGGCTCTCTGATGCTCCGGTAAAACCCAGGGAATTCATTTTGTAATGACAACATGCTTGTGCAGACATTTGTAAGATAAATGACTCAGGAAATAAATAAATAAATACAGCAGGACTGCCATACTTTGTTTGCTGTGACTGGACTACAAATATACCCTATACATTAGCTACAATGTTCTGCAGACTTCTACCTTCCAAACTGTAATGCTTTTTACATGTTTCTTTTTAGTAATGTTATGCTAAAATTCTAGTGTAATATCCACATTACCTGACTATTTAGGCATATATTTAGGCATTAAAATGATAATTCATAAATGCTCTCATACAATTTTTTACTGTTGTGTATATAGTTTCAAGGCTAGATTTTAGTCATTTGGAAACTTTTTTTTTTAGTTCATCTTGGAAACATTTACAGATATTTTAGTATTTTAGATATAAAAAAATCTATTTGAAAGGCTTCAGGAAGCAATTTCACCTTTTAGGGCATTTTTCATGTACAATTCACAATGTTGATAAAACGATCCTTGTTCACACGAATCCGCAAAACGACTGAACCGCTGTATTAAAATAGTTTTTGCATTCCACTGCACTGCTTTTCCATTGATTTTTAATGTAAACGTGATTGACAGATCGTCGCTCTTTCGTCTTTAGCAGCATCTTGCGTTTTTAAACACAAAAACCTTAGACTTGCAGTACGTGGACAGAAATTTGAATCATATATAGAGACCAGTTGTATTGACTTAAGGATAGGATCAAAACAGCACCTAGCAAACGCATAGCATTACCCTGGCAACTTTTGCATGATATAAAAGGTCAAATACAGTTATCTGAGGACCGTGGCTTTGCTAGAGCATGGAATTCCTACAGTTCCCATGTTATCTATGTTAATTCCAACGCTATCTCAGGAACAATCCATATGAATTTGTGTGGGTGAGTACGAGGTGTCTATTTTGCACGAATTCGTACGACCACAATCGTACGAATTTGTACGATTTGTCTAAACCCCAGTGAAAGGTAGGTTTAGGGGCGGGGTCAGGGGTAGGTAATTTGTACGAATTCATGCCAATTGGGCAACTCGCAAAATATGTATGATTTAGCAAAATTCGTCCGAATTTGTTTGAGCGAGGTCGTATAAATTCGTACAAATTAGCCACCTTGTAAAATACGTATGAACTGCAGTGAGATCGGGTTGGTTAATTTCTATTTTATTTAATACAACAGGCCTGTAATTTTAACATTCAGCTGTGTTTTCTATGCAGTGTGCATCCATATTACAATCAGGTGGTATGAAAATCCACTTTGGTGTAAGAACATGTCCATCACAGAGTATCTCTAGCGCTCTGCTACAAGCCACCACTCAAAGTGAGTGGTCGCAAGGGAATCAGATACTGTCAGCTCGAATCTGGCTACACCAGGATGCCAATTACCTCTAGTGCACAAAGCTGTACAAAGACACATATCGATCACACAGTTAAGATGTCAGATGTAGCCGGAGCTTCCCCTCGGGGCTTCTGTTAATGACTGTTTTTTCTTGAACTGTTTATTCATTGCTTAGCGTACCGGGATGAGGACATTGTGCATGTTCTTTGGTAAGTGGTGTAGGTTAGCAACACAATCAATAAGCCGGCGGATTTGATCCTAAGAGTCTCTTCTGTTTCTCTCGAGAAAATCAAATTGGATTCTGAGAGTTGTTGGGGAGCCGGGATATTGAGATCTGATCAAATCTCTCGGCGTGCAGCTCTTCTCATTGATCGAATTCTCAAGCTGCTCGGACCGGATGTCATCCCTTAAGGAGGAGAAAAAACACACATTCTTTGGTGGCGGAAACTGAAAATATGAGCATGAGACCTTTAGCATGGTAAAGGTGATGTGTGTCTTTCTGGTTGTCATTCTTCGGGTGCATTCTTTCAGTTATGCTGCTCTCATCTCCAGGAGACAAAAAATGGTCTGTGTTTAATTAAGCCCCATGCTGCGATGTCAATGCTATCGCTGAGATCCAAGAGAGCGAATTGCACAACAGCGTATTGCCAAAAGTCCCCCATGGAAACAAAATGGGGCGTTGAGCTAGAAAGAATCCATGTATGCTGAGATGCAAAAGGTTTAATTAATCTTCTCAGTGATATGCCCTTACAGGCATCCCGCTGACATTAACTGAGCGCGCATCCTACAAACAAATGCAGAGAAGATGTAATACAAATGCCTTCATTTTTCCAACACATCTCTATGGAGACTTCCCTCCAATGTGATAAAAGAAAACATTTGGTCCAATATGAGACTAAAATAGTTTGTTTAATGCAGGAAATGTATTCTATCACTTTTTTTATTTTGTTTGACACTTGTAACAAAAAAAATGGGACAAATCACTATAAAATGATCACAAATGTTGTCTGTTCTATGTGTGCATTAGGCCCTGTTTACACATAAGATGCTTTTGGTCGATGGATCCGCAAGTAGACGAAAGTCTCTTTTGTCCACTTTCAACCACTTCTGTCCTGATTTCTTTGAGGGGAGGGTCTATGGGCGAGTAAATGTATGTTTTTTTTTCAGACCTTTCGACAAAATAAGCTTGCACAATTTACATATGAATGCGCCAGAAGATGGCGGAAAAACACACGGAGAGCAGCAGCTTTCGTTTCTGCTCTGACAGCCGCAAGACCACGCCGAATGTTGTGAGTGTGTGTTAGAAATCCGGAATGGTGAGAGAACATTGTACTTGGAACTAGGGGTCGACCGATTATCGGCCTGGCCGATATCAAGCATTTTTATGGTTATCGGTATCGGCTATTTTCAAAACCGATTTGCCGATAAAATAATTTAATTTTGAAATGTGCTATATTTGGCTCTGACACAGCCACCAATGTCAAAACTCATCACTCTGTAGACTAGACCAATGTCCCCGCCCAACTGATTTGTTGGGAGTCACGAATCCGGCCAATCGAAGGCACTGAAAGTTTTGCACTCTCACACTGAAAGCACTTGCTGACTGGAGCTGCTTCAATGATCACTCATCAGCTGTCTTTCAAAGTTAAGGCAGCAGCAGACTTTGCTGAAGTAGCAATAAATCACTACACGGAAGTTGCAAAACACCTCAATATAATATGGCCCTGTGATTTCCGCGATGCAGAAAACACCGACGGAATCGCGGAATCCAGTCATAAAAACGTAATTTACTGAATAAAGCGGGATGTCACAGAACTTGTCAAACTTTTGATGAATTACTTAACAGCAGGTTAGTACAAATCAAATCGAATTTCAAACCTTAAAAAGGCTATTTAAATATGAATCCTGTGTTTCTCTAAATGAATGACGCAGACGCGTGATTTCATTTACCACACACACACACACACACACACACTTGAGCACACGTCATGAGGACATGATTGCATAAACTTCATCTCTAGGGCCGCTTAGTCACTTTATGAGTTTTTTAATGCTTCAACTGAGAAAAGCTATCGTCATATCATAAACACACAGAAACAAAAAGATCTCCACGGCAACCTGTCAAAATAAACGTTTTTTGTCAAACTGTAAATAAATTTAATAAATTTGATGATTTCAATTAATTAGAAGTGCTTTTTAATTATTAAAATTTAATTTAACCATTAAAATAGAGTCTTTAAGTTTTACAAAATGTTTACAGAATACTGCTGAGTGCTTCATGCACTTTTAAGTTATTTTAAGTTATTATAATTATTAATTATTAATTAATAATTATTTAATAGTTTGATAGTAAATTAACAGTTCTCAGATTCAAAGATATGTTTAAACTCATTTAAAGAAAGTATTTGACAAAACCCGTTTTTATTCTTAATTTTGACATTAATTTACATTTTTACACCAGACATAGGCTATATATATCGGTTCAAAATATTGGTTATCGGTCTACTTGATCTGTAATAATAGGCATCGGCCCTGAAAATCACATATCGGTTGACCCCTACTTGGAACATTGTTCGTCTTCAAACCTAACTTTAAGTTTAAATCCCGTTGGGATAGCGCACTTCCCGTAATGTTTATGTATTAGGTCGGTAGACAGAGAGTAGACGGTCTTTTGCGGCTGTTCGAACACATTCGATCACATGAGCGTCTACACCACGAAAGCAATCTGGTCGAATGTGTTTTCGACTACCTCTGGAAGTGGACAAGCTCCAAATGTTTTAGACCCCGTTTACAACCGTATTTAGTGTAATCCACTCGACTAAAAAGCATCTTAATACCAGGTGTAAATAGGGCCTGAGATTCCAAGTGCCTCTTTTTGTTTTCCACTGAAGAAAGGAACAGCGTGAAGGTGGGCTAAAAAATACATGTTTTCCTTTTTAGGGTAAACTGCTCATTTAATAGTGATTAAAGTAATGCCATTTAGTACTATACTAATATTTCCGACCCATTCTGTCCTTAACAGTTCTCGATCTGTGTGTTTTCTCATTCTCATCTTCCTCTCTCTCACTCTCACGCTTTATCTTCCTCCCTGCCTCTTTCTTTTTCTCCATCCACGACTCATCTACTCTTTTAACTTCTTTGCGTCTGAGGTTAGTGGGGGTCTGTAATAAGGGTTTTTCTCGGGGGACGTCTGTATTCCAGCCCCTAATGAGAGAACTGGAGTCGGGCTTCATTACGGCTCGCTGTCAGTCCTCTTCCCGTAGTCCGCCCACTCTCTCAGCCTGCAGACAGAGGGGACGCCTGCGTGCCTGTCCGAGGCTTCACAATCAAACCGTGCCAGTCTATGCGTCCCTCGGGTCATGAACACAGATGTGAACGCGCTATGTTAATGCTTGTACGCTGAGCCTCAGGGCGATTGCATGGCTGTGATTTGTAGGTTAAGAAAGAGCAAAATGCCTTTCAGAGGTAAGTGAGGTGGTACAGCAGCATCATTCAGAAGTGTATCACAGCGGTTTTGTTTACACCATATGTTTAGGATCTCATGAGTGACTGAACTTCTGAATAACAGGCATCAGTTTATGGGCTGTTTTCAGAAGGGGAGTCCCTGTGGAGACACGAGGGCTGCAATATTTGAGGGCAACGTGTGATTTTAGATTAAAATTATCCTCATTAAAATCTTCCCCCAGGTTAGAAAACCAAAGGAAAGAAATTTAGTGTCAAAATTTGTAGCAATATGTCACTTTGCACAAGCGCGCGTATACCTAACGCCGCCTGCGGCGGGAAATGTTTATTGCTCTCTTCAATTGAAGTTTGTCTGTGATCTTAGTCAACGCTCAGAAAACTCTGCCATTGGGCTCCTCGGTTTTAGATTACATAATTATTTACTGGCGGGAACCTTCAGCGTAAACAGACTGTAGAAATCTATACTTCTAGACACATTGACTTTGTGTCTTTCCATTTGTTTGAAAGAGTCCCTCTACAAGGTCATGCTTCAAGTGATACTGAAGGCAGAAGTAATATGTTAAATATGTCAGAAATAGACCAATATATATATATATTTTCAATGGTTGCTTCTTAAAGTATTACATGCTCTTTCCATAGCTCATGAGACTTAGTTCACTCCGAAACTAAAAATCTGTCATCATTTACTAACACTCATGCCATTCCGAACCTGTATGATTATCTTTCTTTCGTGGAAGACAAAAGAATATACTTGGGTTCTTTTTGAGTTTCATGGAGAAAAATTACAAAACATCTTCACTTGTTTTCCCCAGAACAAAGATAGTTATACTTTGGAACGACATGAGGGTGAGTAAATGATTATAGAATATTTTCTATAATCATTTGATTTTGGAAGAATTTGATTGGAAATTATTGAGTTTTTATTGAGATCTTTGATCTTTTGACTGCAGACTTTGGTTTCTTGGCAAATCTGAGATCTATTTGAGACATTAATGAGGTTTCATCTTAAACTCTAGCTGTGAGATTACTTAAGAAGCAGGAGACTTCAGTGGTCTAATATCTAATAGAGAGATTTACTTTATAATTTTACTGTCCTACAGTATGCGTTATAACTAAAGCATTGGACCACAAATAATTGAAGATGTTTAGAGAGAAAAAGCTGAAGATGAGTTGAAACAAAAACAAAATATGACAGAATTGAAGATGTTGAATATTTTCCCTTTAAAGTAGCATTGACAGTGTATTTTGAGGTTTAGATCTAACAGTTTATATAAGCTGAAGTAGTCCAAACAACCCGTTAGATGACCACAACAGAAAAACATGGATAGACTCATCCTGTCCACATCTCATTAAACTGTGAAAGAGACACAAAAACAAATTAAGGGAAGAACAGACGGAAAGGGAATGCAAAGTGTGTGAGAGGATGGAGGGATATGTAAATGAAGGGAATTAAAGTGAAATCCAGTCGCTGGTCGGAGAGCGCTTTCACAGAGCAGGAGCGTTCAGATGAACAATTGTGCGAAATGATTTATAGCCTAGACAACCAGCTAGTCAACCACATCGTCGGACCCCCGTTAGCCTCTGTCATCCTCCATTCCGCCTCACAACAGCTCTGTTCCAAAACCTAGTGAGCTGCAGTGCTGTCTGCTACCTATGGTAATAGCATTACAACAATAGCGCCCCACACAGGTGTCTAGACTCACAATTGTTTCCAATACAGTTTGGCATTAGCATGTTGCTAGCTAAATACACACAATGCACATACGGGGTGAAATAGTCCATTTTTAAATTAGATCGAAAAGTATCAATACAATAGTTCAGTGCTAAATGCTACATGTGACCTGCTCTGTTATTTTGAGTCCCGAACCAGAAACACACATCATTTTACAGCAATTGAACTATTGTATTGATACTCCTCAATACTTAATGCTATACATATGAGACCTGCTCCATTATTTTGAGTCCCGAACCAGAAACACACTTTTATGATTTTAAAGCAATTTAACTATTGTATTGATACTCCTCAATCCTTAATGCTATACATATGTGACCTGCTCCATTATTTTTAGTCCCGAACCAGAAACACACTTTATAGCAATTGAACTATTGTATTTATACTTCTCAGTTGGCTACTTAATGATATATATGTGACCTGCTCCATTATTTTTAGTCATGAACCAGAAATACATTTTCAATTTTATGCACTAAGTAAAATTATTATAATTATTACTATTGATGTTGTTTTTGTACTATACCAATCTGTTGCCGTAAAATCAGCATGTTGGCTGAGACTTTTCTTTTTACTGTAGTGTAGTTATCTGTGTTTTCAGTTATTAAAATCAAGCTGAAATAAAATAAAATGAGAAATTCTGCCTATTCAATTAAAAGTTAAAGTACTACAAATACTAAAAATGAAGTAATAGAAACTTATGTAACACTTTATTTTGATGGTCCCTTTTGAACATTCTGGTGACTGTAAGTAACTTTGCGACTACATGTCAACTAACTCTCATTAGAGTATTAGTGTACTGTCTGCTTAATATCTGATAACTCTTTATTGTGATGGTCCTCCAGCAGACAGTCTACTGACTATAAGTAACTATGCAACTACATGTCAACTTATTCTAACCCTAACCCTACCAGTCTACTAATACTCTACTAACACTCTAATGAGAGTTAGTAGACATGTAGGTGCAACATTACTTATAGTCAACAAAATGTGTTAAAGGGACCATCCAAATGAAGTGAAACCGAAACTTTAAAAAAAAGCACAAAAATGACTAAACCTTAAACTAAAATGAAAAGTGGTACATAAAACTGAAAATGTTTTTCTGGGTTCAAAGTGAAAATTATTGAGCAGGGCAAATAAATCAACGCGTGTGCATACATGGATATTTTATTCTTATTTTCTGACCATGGATGAAATTTATTTGGCGAGAATGCATTTAAATGAATGTTTGTGTTATGTTTCTAAAGATTTAGCAATTTAAAACTATGGATTTTCATAAGTGTTCAACTAAAAATTGACCTTAACCAGTCAAGATTACTTTTTCTTCCTCAGTCATTATCATTCGTTGTAGGACAGAGGTAATTCTTCCCAAAACCTTACAAATAACTCCATCAGAAAAGCAGGAAAAAGATGGAAGAAGGCCAAGAAGAACTGAGAGAGAGAGGTGTAGGATTGTCAGTTAGGGAATAACAATGGGTGGCACGGCCCGAGTCACACGCAAACCGAAAGGTCTGAATATTTATAAGAGGTGTTTGGAGAAAGAGAAGAAGCAGAGAGACAGAAAGTGAGGTAGACAGCTGTCTTCTCTCCTTTCCTGAGACATTTCTGGACTTAATAGAGAAGGGGTGACAGTCTCTGGCACACTCGACGGGAGGTGACTACAGACCGCCGTGCTGAACGCTAATCTCTGGAACAGGGCGAAACTACTGCTGACAAGGAACTGTTTTAAGGTTATTTTGATGGTTAACGAAGCCAATCCCATGATAACATTTCTTTAATATCTTAATTGTTTCTCCTACACAGCAATAAGATGAAAAGCAGAGCAAATGGAGTCCAGCGACTGCTTCGTGATGTTACACAAGCACAGCCAATCAGAACAGATCTGATGTTTAATTTAGAGTTATGGGGGCATGATTTTGGACCAATTAAATGTTCTGGTGGGCGGAGCCACCCAGTGCTACTGACAGAATGTCCTGTCACAGCTGGTAAGGAAACAACTACAATTACTGGACAATTAATCAAAAAGCAGCCGAAACCAAAATTTCCACTTAAAAACATACACAGTGCGTGTAGCCACGTGACTCCGCGCCGTCCGGTCAGCAACATGGAGAAGAATTCAAACGGCGAGTCAACTGAGCAACTGGAGCAGCTTGTAGCAAAGAAAAATGCTGTGTCCATCTTTTGGACACATTATGGCTTGAGTGCGCAAGCTCTGAAGCGAGATCACTTTCACTTGCGTTCTCTCGAAATCTGTCAATTGTATGTTTTGTATGTAACATTACAGCGATTTTAGACCATCGGATATGTATCATTATAATAAACAACTGCGCTGATGCAATTTTGAAGAGTGCACATGTGCGTAAGTGCTCTAGTACGTAAGAACGAGAGATTGAATAGACACAAAAAAAGTTACGGACTGCAGCTGTAAAATCACAAAGATAAGAAATGCACTCTTTCATTGGAAAAAATATCCCACCTTTAATAGTTGAGCGTATTTTCAGCACAAACCTTGTCAGAGAACTATAAGGGCAAATTTCCACGAGTTTCAAGTTTCAAACAAACATTTTAAAAAATGTGTAACTTCAGACCATCCTAGTCTGGTGTCCTAGTCATCCTAGGTTTGTGTGTGTCTATGTGCTCGTGCACAAGTGTGTGAGCTGTTCCCTGCTGTTTTGAGCACCCCAGATGCAGTAACACACTTCAGAAATGAGAGCGTGGTGTTCCTTCTGGTTGGAGAAGAGGCAGCCTGGGAAAGCCAGCAGCATCTGGACAATGCAGTCTCTGGGGTCCACTGCCTAGCAACACACCCCCACCCCCAACCCAACCAGCGCCAGAGTAACGAGCATCCCAAATACAGAGTGACCAGGAATAATGGTGCCCTGTGCAGATGGCCATAGAGACTGATATAAATAGTAAGCGGGATATGAGATGGGATCGACATTCTGTGAGTGTACATGTATATTGCACAGCATATGTGTGAGAATATAACGATGTGCTTTGGACCATGGAAACAGTACAGCTGTCACATTCCCTTTTAGTACAAAGACCACAGAACGGTTTCATTCTCGCGGGAGCCCTCTCCGATCCGACAGACAGATCTTAAAACAAACTCACAACGCCGTGGAGTCATTAAAGAGGCTTTTTTTTTTTGGTGCGATCCACATTAGCACGGCATCTGCATGCACACCTGTCCTCTATACGCTGAGCGGTACATACAAGCTAATTAAAACCATTTCACTACATGGAGACACTTCACTTAGTGACCCCAAAAAAGTAAATGGACACTGGAGTCACACTTAATGTAATTACATCTTTTCTGAGTTGTTTATTTGCAGTGAATTTTAACCAACTGGTCTAAAGTGGATTTTAGTGGATGTATGAAGTCGCACAGGTGTCCTATAGCAAAGTATCCACAGGTGTAGTTCATCACACCAGCTATGAACACGATCCATCTGACAACCATAAAGTTTCACAATATCATCATTCAGAATAGTATGGACTATTAATACACTATTAAGGAAAGCATTCAAAGGATCGGTCAAATTTTGAAAGAAGTCTCTAATGCTCACCAAGGCTTCATTTGTTTAATCAAAAATACAGTAAAATCAGTAATATTTTGAATTATTGTTACAAGACCTGTGTTTATGAACTTTAAATTATTCCTGCGATCAAAGCTGAATTTCCAGTTCTTTCATTACTCCAGTCTTCAGTGTCACATGATCAGCTGATTTGCTGCTCAAGAAACATTTCTGATTATTATCAAATTTTAAAACAGTTGTGCTGCTTCATATTTTTGTGGAACAAACAGCGATTTTCATCAAACAGTCCTGGTGCGCAGACAGTAAGGTTTGTGTTTTTCCAAATCAAAAGCCCTCGTTTGACGGAGATAGGCTTGCAGAAAAGACGGGAAGCAGTCAGGGGACAAAGAGGAGAACAAGTTACAGATATATGAGTAATGGAAGTCCATCAGTGCTGCATAAAGGGCATATTCCCCAAAACTTAAAAGCTATTACCTGAAAAACAATACATGCAGTATGTAGCAGGGAATCCAGTCTGTTACCAACTATAGGAGGAACACAAACTGGACTGAGACCTAAGACACCACCTTACCAGACAGCCTCAACAGTTTCTATGCTAGATTTGAAAGATTGAAAAACAGACACCCCTCAAAATTCTTATGCAACCCAAAGACAATGCACTCCAGGTGACACAGGTTCTGAAGTGCTCCAAATAGCTCTGGGGGGTTAATAAAGGCCTTCTGTAGCAAAGCAATGCATTTATGTAAGAAAAATATCCATATTTAAAACTTTATAAAGTAAAATAATTAGCTTCCGGACAAAAAAAAACATACGGATTCAACTTAAGTCTAAAACGCAACTTATGTGAGTAATGCGACGTACTGTGACATTTACGCTACACCATGACGCACTACGCTACTTCCGAAGTCACAAGTTGTGTAAGTTGCGATTTAGGCGCAAAATGGAATCCGGAAGTTCGTTTGGCCGGAAGCTTGTTATTTTACTTTATAAAGTTTTAAATATGGATATTTTTCTTACACAAACTCATCACTTCACTTTAGAAGGCCTTTATTAACCCCCGGAGCCGTATGGAGCACTTTCTATCATGGTTAGATGCACTTTTATGGACTTCAAAACAGAAACGCCCATTCACTGCCATTTTAAAGCTTGGAAGAGCCAGGACATTTTTTAATATAACTCCAATTGTATCTGAAAAAAGAATGTAATATACACCTAGGATGACTTGAGAGTGAGTAAATCATTGGCTAATTTTTATTTTTGGGTGAACTATCTCTTTAAGTCCTCTATTATCATACCGGTCCCTAAGAAACTAGGTATATCTACCCTGAATGACTTAGGCCAGTAGCACTAACATCAGTTGAAGTGCCTAAAATGGCACCTACATACATTAACTCCGTGGTTCTAGTCACTGCTGATCTCATACAGTTTGCCTACCACTTGCTAGTGCCTTCTGTGTGAACGCAAACACGTCCCGGGATCGATCCAGGAATGGGGACCTAGTAACATTGCTGGGATCAGTCCCGGGATGCCCCTGTGTGAACAAAAGGCAGGACCAATACTGTAAAGGGTGTGTCGTAGTGTTGAAGTCGATATTGTTCACCAGCTTAGTTGAACAGGACACGATGCGATAGTTTATGATTGAATAAAATAAAGAAAAGTTTCTCGAGAGAGAAATCTTAGATCATAAGCAAACATAAGATGCTGCAGGGACATTACACATCACATACTGATTTACAGTATCAACTGCCAGTGATTATCAGTGTATTTTCCGGAATCGCTGTGTCCTACTGGGGCTACTGATTGTCCACAGACGGCATTATCTCTGCTGAGCTCTCAATACACGGACACCACAGGGATGTTGCCTCAGCTGCAAACTCTATTCATTGTATACCTATGACTGTCTCCACCCAGATGATATGCCTATTCTGGGCCTCATTAAAGGTGGGGATGAGTCTGGTCACAGGGAGCTGGTCAACAATGTTCTGGCCTATGGAGAGGTCAATGACTTCATCCTCAACATAGACAAGACCAAGGAGATAATCATGGAAATAAGGAGGAAATCCTACACTCTGCAGCCTCTCATCATCAAGGGGACTGAGGTTTGAAGTTTCTAGGCCTACGTGTCATCAAACATGACCTGGACCAAAACACTGTTGCTATAGTGAAGAAGTCCCAACAGCGGCTTTATTTCATCAGGCTGCAATGAAGGCCAGACTCAGCCGCCCAGGACTACAGAGGACTTGTAGAGAATATCTTCACCAATGGCATCATTGTCTGGTTTGGGAGC
This sequence comes from Meda fulgida, assembly GCA_030578275.1. Lineage (NCBI taxonomy): Eukaryota > Metazoa > Chordata > Actinopteri > Cypriniformes > Leuciscidae > Meda > Meda fulgida. The sequence continues at coordinate 5,402,736 of CM060628.1, forward strand.
ACAACCGCGGCAGAGATGAAGGCTATCCAAAAGTTTATAAAGACCGCAATGAGGATCATTAGATCTGACCTCCCATCCATGGACACTTTACATACACAACTCTGCCAGAAAAAAACACAGAACATCCTCAGGGAAATATACCATCCAGCTCACTCTTTCCTCAGGCATAAACACTCAATATATAACCTGAGAAACAGTAGACCAGACACTATCATTACACATAAAGCATGTTCTTTAATAACAGCTTTTTACTAGCCACAGTCAGACTGATAGAAAGAATGAGTGTCTACCTCACTTCTGTAAGTTTACAAGGTTTATATCTGTTATGTAGAGACTTGTTGCTAAGGTTATTATATGGTTATAATATGTTCATATGTATCTGTCATACAGAGACTTTTTATCGCCGTTTTCTTATTCATATAATTTATCGTCTCAGGACAAAGTGAACTGCAAAATGTGCAATATTCTCATATGAAAGTAACAGTGTTTTATACTGTGTATCTGACTGGATAGTCATAGTGTGTGTTTTATTACTTTCTTGGTGCTTATTTAATGTGTGTACAGCTCTGATAGCTTATTGATGTTATTATTATTATTTATTTATTTATTTTCTGCTGACTCTAAGCTTTTCTCAAAAACTTCCTATGCACTCGTACTGGCTGTGCGTGTACAAATGGCAAATAAACTTTAAATAAACTTGATAAAATAAACTTGAACAGCTATCTATTGTTCTGTCATTTAAACAAACTTCTCTTTTGTGTAATGTTTTGCTTGAAATGAGTGCTTTTGAAATGAGAAATTTTTAAGTGTGGCTTAATTGTCCGATGGTTTGATATTTTATCAATGTAATGACATTCAGACATGTTTAATTGTGGCTTGATTGTCCGAATATGTTTATATATAGTTTCCACTCTAACCAGACAGTCTTCATTAAAGTCAAAAAGGGACGACAGTAGGGAGTTAAAATGGCCCCTAATGAGCCATTGCCTTAAATTTAGTGCAGCAAAAACTGCACTGTTAAAAAGTAATTGGTGTGATGTAGTCTATGTGGAATTTTGCTTCTGTATGCAGACCCACATATTATTTGAGAGTGTTCATTTAGCACTTGTAACCTGGTGTTGATTATTCTTCTTAAATAGCAGAGCAGTTATCAAACAGAGCTAAATCTGCCATTTAAGATTTAGTGTATTATGATGAAACATGTTTTATTTACAGGCAGCTCTTAGACCCTGCTGGACATGTTCAGAGGTTGAATGGACCATCGCTTTGTGGAAACGTTTCTTGTTGGCTGTAGATGTAAACTAGATGTAATGACTCAGTACTGTACAGCCCCATGCAGGTGCACTCTTTTGTAATTGTGCAGCACGATGTGCATAAAATTATGTTGCAAGTCCCACTTAACCACAAACACAATTACAGCCCATCTGCAGTCTTCACAAAATTATTAGTGATATGAATGAATGAATAAATGAATGAATGAATGAATGAATGAATGAATGAATGAATGAATGAATGAATGAATGAATGAATGAATGAATGAATAAAAATAAAATGTATTAACAGTGTGCAGATATTTGCCTTGTTTAATTATGACAATATAATTATATAGTAATAATATATACTATATATACTAATATATATATATATATATATATACTAATATATATATATATATATATATATATATATATATATTATAAATGCATGATCTATTTTCCTAGTTTATAGTACTGTTCAATGTGGTAGTATCACATTTCTGGATGGCGATGTGCATACGGAAATTGGAAAGGGTACTAAAGGAATGTATATGCAATGGTTAATAACTATAATTTATCACTTTGTTTCAAAAATATTTCAAGTTTTATTCGAAACAATATATGTTATATGTAATAATTATATGTAATATTAGACCGGTATCCAGTTTTTAGTTGTTTCTAGTCTATATCTATGATTTATGAATGTGTCAATTCAAAAATCACTGTACTATGCATGATACTATGTATTATATGAGTGTGACCCAGTACAGTACTTGTGTCTATAAGTTGAGATTTGAAGCTATTTTCTGCTGCCTTCTAGCTGGCTCATTTCACGTTGTATGTATAAATGAGTATTTGGCCGTTTGGACGCTGTGTTAATTCTTCAGTTGACAAGTGCTGCTGTAAAGACCCAATTGCATAGCTCTGGAAACGTGATAATGTGATGGGCTATCCTGAGGCCAGCATGCTAATACCACAAGGCCTTGGGAGCATCACCATCTGTCATTGTGTCAGTAATTACAAATAAGAGAGTCGAATAGAACACTTGCATTCCTTTCACGATTTCCTTGAGGTTGTTGTCATATAATGCTGCTTTAATGGTACACCATTATTTCGAGGTCTCATAACAAGACTACATCACTGTGTAGCGGCAACAGAAAGTCACGGCTAGGTCAACTGAGACTGCCATCTTTATACTGCTAAAATAGAAACTAAAATGGCTGAATTGAACTTCTCTTCGTGTTGTAATTTTGCATATTTTGAGGCAGAACCTGATTTCTACAAGTGCAATATTCCTGCATCAACCAAGCAACATTCCAATCAACCAATCAGACATGAGGGACAAGTTTGCAGTTTACGTCAAGTTTAGGCTTACAACCAGGGTTAGGTGCTTCTACATTAGTGTTATAATTTCTCTCTGATTTTAAGGATAATTTATGGGTAGGGTTAAGTTTAGGCAGGGATAGGGTTAGGATTAAATCTTCAGGCAGGAATGTTGTTCCAGGATCAAAAAAAATATGTTGACCCAGGAACACGTCTAACTTGGCAAAATCAGGACATGCTATTTTGAGCATATGCAGTTCATGTTCAAACAGGTCTCAAAGATTGATTTTAAGGACATTTATGTTAACTTTTGTACAACAAACATTTTTAGTGCTTGGTCGCCACTCGCATCTTGAAGCAAAAAACTAGTAGTGAAGAACCAATTTTTTATAATGTTGTAAATGTTCTAAAGTTGTAAATGTCACGAATTACTGAAAGTTTTGAATTACTGAATGGAGAAACAAGAAGTAGATTTGTTGCATCTGAAAGGACATGGTTTTGGATCAGAGCTTCCTCTGTCCTCTGAAACAGATCGGCCGCACAGAATTTCAGAGCACCTCATTCATCAAACTTTGTCTTTGGAGTGGGAAAGAGAGTCTATGTATCACACAGAACAGAGTTCAGAGTAGGTGCTGCTGCCCTTGATATTTGTAAGGTGCAAAATCTGTCAATCTTGCACCTTTGTGTGTCCTCGCTGACATCGGTCACTGGAAATGGAGATGAATATGTATATTTTAGAATGTAACGGGCAGTTTGTCTCATGTTAAATGTCATTCACTGTAAAAAAAATGTAAAAAAATGTAAAAGTGTAATTTTAACTGTAAAATATTGTAAAAAGTTCACATACTATACAGGGGAAACCTGTAAAAGATCTTACCAGACATTTCACATTTTTTTTTCACATTTTTTTTACAGAAGTAAAAAATGAGTAGAAGTATTACCAAATGAAAATACAGTGAAAAACAATGGGATTTAAAAAAAAAAAAAATTCTCCAGGCTTTATGCATCCAATGCTGCAGCGGTAAGTTGTGTCTCCCCCTCAATCAAACTGTGATTTTTGTCAAAGAATCATATATTTCATGGTATATCCTATAACACTATGGTATATCAAACTCACTTATACAATACATATATACTGAACTCACATTGGAACATTGGAGTTTTCTTAATATGTTCTTTTTTAACTTCTTTAAAATGCTTTATGTAATGTCTTAATTTGCATATGTTTTGTTTTTTTTTGTTTTTTTCCAAACAGAATAATCATCCTGTGACTTTGGGTTATAATGCAGAAAATGTGCTAGTGATTGATAGGTAGAGGCTAATTGAACGTTAAATGAGTGTAAGCTAGAGAACTGTTTTTCATCTAAAGTGTAAACTGCAACTGAATACTTTTAGTAATAATATGTACAGTATATATATATTTTTTTTTTGTAAAGAAATTAATACTTTTTCTTCAGAGATGCAAAAAGTTTTTTTCCTTGTAAACATTTAAAAAAAAAAAAAAAAAAAAAAAAAGCTGCTGAAGAATTTGCCATCACAGGAATAAATTACATTTTCAAATATATTCAAATAGAAAACGTCTCGGTTACTAATGTAACCCTCGTTCCCTGAAGGAGGGAACGGGAGACGTGACGTCGACGTGGCGACGTAATGGGATCACTTCAGGGAGCCCTATCAACTTCGAGTATCTACAGAACAAGCCAATGAACGTTGGCGTGCGTGAAAGCGTCACGCGCCCCCGCCCCGCAGCGCGGGTATAAACAGGAAGCGGGCGCACGCACTCATTGTTTTTCGCTGAGGAGATGAGATTGAGACGGCCGTACAGCGATGGTCAGCAACCGTGGCGACGGGACGTCACATCTCCCGTTCCCTCCTTCAGGGAACGAGGGTTACATTAGTAACCGAGACGTTCCCCTTCAGTCGCTCACGTTCGACGTGACGTCGACGTGGCGACGTAATGGGATCCCATGGAAAACGCCACGGTAGCTGCCACATCCGGCGCCCTACGGAAGACTCTCAGACCCCCAAATGGCTGGGGCGGAAGACCTGCAAGGAGGGAGTTCACTGCTGTTCCGTTAAACCCCACACAGTGGAACTCTTGGATAACACTGGGAAAGCGTGCCTTTCCAGGGGAGAGGGACGCTGCGGAGCCACATCCTGCCCGAAGGGAGGTAGCATGTGGAGAATACACATATGGACTGGCCAGAGGGGCAGTGCAACATATGGAATGTCACTGGGGTGGCTCCAGCCTGAGAAGGGGGAGGCAGCACCAGACAGTGACGGCAGAGCGGAGTCTGCCAAGGGAAGACACGGGCTCACCGCAGGGAGCTGATCGCGGAAGAATACGCATATGGGATCGCCGCAGGTATCACCACATATGGAACCCAGCCTAGCACAAGTTAAACAAGCATACGAGCACTAGGCCTGGTGTCGGACGCTCCGCAACGTCTGACTGCCGAAGGGGTACGGAGGAACTCTACAGGGTTCGCCTGAGTGGGGAACTCGACTGGAGCAGAAAAGCGCACGTATCCGCTCCATGTGGAGGGGAGTGGCGTAGCAAGCCAACACAAGAGCGGGAACTTCGGTGTTACCGGCTGGTTGAAGCGAGCACACAGGAAGAAACCGGCTCAACACGTAGGCTATAAAACCTAGCGAACGTGTTAGGTGTCGCCCAGCCCGCAGCTCTACAGATGTTTGTCAGCGAGGCGCCGTGTGCCAGCGCCCAAGAAGAAGCGACACCCCTAGTGGAGTGGGCTCTCAACCCGGGCGGGCAAGGCACGCCTTGGGCTTCGTAAGCCAAGGCGATGGCATCCACTATCCAGTGGGCCATCCTCTGCTTGGAGACAGCCTTCCCTTTCTGCTGACCTCCGTAACAGACGAAGAGCTGATCTGAGGTCCTGAGGCTTAGAGTTCTGTCCACGTACAGGCACAGAGCGCGGACGGGACAGAGAAAAGCCAGGGCTGGGTCTGCCTCCTCCGAAGGCAGCGCTTGCAGGTTCACCGCCTGGTCCCGAAAGGGAGTGGTGGGAACCTTGGGCACGTATCCGGGCCGGGGTCTCAGGATCACGTGAGAGTTAGCCGGGCCGAATTCTAGGCACGATTAATCGACCGAAAATGCATGCAGGTCCCCTACCCTCTTGATGGAGGCCAATGCAACCAGGAGTACTGTCTTACAGGACAGAATTTTTAACTCTGCTGACTGCAAAGGCTCAAAGGGTGGTCTCTGACGTGCCGAAAGGACCAGAGACAAATCCCAAGAAGGTAAAGAGAGCGGGCGAGGAGGATTTAATCTCCTTGCCCCCCTCAGGAACCTGACGATCAGGTCGTGCTTTCCCAGTGACTTACCTTCAACTGCATCGTGATGTGAGGCGATAGCGGCAACATACACTTTAAGGGTGGAGGGAGACAGCCTTCGCTCCAACCCATCTTGCAGGAAGGAAACCACGGCTCTGACCGAGCAAGATCGGGGGTTCTCCTCATGAGAAGAACACCAATCAACGAACAGGTTCCACTTCAACGCATAGAGGCACCTCGTAGAGGGGGCTCTAGCGGAAGTGATGGTGTCAACTACCGCCTGGGGTAGGTCACCTAGAACCTCCGCGTCCCGTCCAGGGACCAGACATGGAGTTTCCAGAGGTCTGGACGCGGGTGCCACAAGGTGCCCCGTCTCTGAGAGAGCAGGTCCTCTCTCAGAGGAATGGGCCAGGGAGGGGCTGTCGCGAGGAGCACCAGTTCCGGGAACCAGGTCCGGTTGGGCCAATACGGCGCCACTAACAAGACCTGCTCCTCGTCCTCCCTGACTTTGCACAAGGTCTGTGCAAGAAGGCTCACTGGGGGAAACGCATACTTGCGTAGACCTGGGGGCCAGCTGTGTGCCAGAGCATCCGTGCCGAGGGTCCCTTCGGTCAGGAAAAAGAACAACTGGAAGTGAGACGTGTCCGGGGCGGCAAACAGATCTACCTGTGCGGTCCCGAAGCGCCTGAAAATCAGCTGGACCACCTGGGGATGGAGTCGCCATTCTCCTGGTAGCACCTGCTGCCGTGAGAGCTCGACCCTCGGTGAGGCGCGCTGTCATTTTGATCGAGTCCAGCTCCATACCGAGAAAAGAGATCCTCTGCCCGGGGGTGAGTTTGCTCTTTTCCCAGTTGACCCGAAGCCCTAAGTGGCTGAGGTGACTGAGCACCATGTCCCTGTGTTCGCACAACTGCTCTCTCGACTGGGCAAGAATAAGCCAGTCGTCGAGGTAGTTGAGAATGCGAACACCACGCTCGCACATGGGAGCAATGGCCGCCTCCGCAACTTTCGTGAAGACACGGGGCGACAGGGCCAGCCCGAAGGGTAAGACTTTGTACTGATATGCCCCCCCTCGAACGCAAAGCGAAGAAACGGTTTGTGTCGAGGGAGAATCGAGACATGAAAATACCAGGCTAGCCAGGCTCCCAGACACCGCACAAGCGGGACCAACGGGACCACAGACGTACCCGGGGTGGGGCAGCGCGGCGGAATGCAGGGACTCGACTCGGACGGCATAGCGGCCCGGAGTGGGGTCTGGGTGTGAGGTGCGACACATACCTGCTTCCGTCGAAGGGCAGAGTGAGTGTGCGAGGCATCACTGCGTCCGGGACACAGCCACTGCTAATCGCTGGCGATAGAAGAGGGGCCTGAGGGTGACAAGGCATAACGTCGTCGACCGCCAAGCGCGCCCTCTTGGGACCCAGAGGTTTCAGAAATTGCTCTTTTATTGAAATTGTGGGTACCACTACCGGGGGCCAGTGGCGGAACAGAAACAAAAGGAAACAAAAGATTCTCCGCCCGGCCCTCCACCGGGGGAAGGAGCGGCGCGTTCACCATCTCCTGAAGAGCAACTTGATCCACCTCCGGGTCGCCCGTCTCAGGGACGTTTGCACCTCCGCTTGCCACCTGGCTTGGCAGCGGCCTGGACGGGTGTGGTCGGCTTCCTGCGGCTTGCTCCACGCTGAGGCCTAGACGAAGGCTGCTGCTGAGGCTTCGCGGGAGCGGAGGACGCCGAAGGAGGCCGACCTCGGCGACGAGTAGACGGAGGGACTGCAGCCGGCGGACAGGTGGGAGCAGCAGCGGTCCGCCGGGGCAGGATGTGTCGGATGGCCTCCGTCTGCTTCTGGGCGGCCGAGAACTGTTGGGCAAAGCTCTCGACCGCGTCGCCGAATAACCCAACCTGGGAGAGAGGGGCATCCAGGAACCGATACTTGTCAGTGTCCCTCATGTCAGCCAGGTTGAGCCAGAGGTGGCGCTCCTGGACCACCAGGGTGGACATCGCCTGACCATCGGAACGTGCGGTTTCTTTCGTCGCCCGGAGGGCGAGGTCAGTTGCCACACGGAGCTCCCGGAAGAGCTCTGGGTCAGAACCACCCTCGTTCATGTCCATGAGCGCCTGGGCCTGATGGAGCTGCAGAAGCGCCATGGCATGGGGGGCGGAAGCAGCCTGTCCACAGGCTCTGTAAGCCTTCGCCGTAAGACCGGACGAAAACTTACATGCCTTGGACAGGAGGCGTGGATTGCCCCGCCAGGAGGAACATCCACATACCACCGGCGGAACATCCACATACCCCTTAGCCGCCCCACCGTCGAGGGTGGTGAGGAGGGAGGAGCCACTAGGGCCGCTTCTGGCACTATACGGCGCCGTCCACGTCCTAGTAAGCTCCTCATGCACTTCCGGAAAGAAAGGTACCGGGGCGGCGCGCTGAGAACCAGCACCGCCCGCCCCGAGAAACCAATCGTCCAACCTGGAAGGTTCGGGACGTGGTGGAGGGTTCCACACAAGCCCGACCTTCTCGGCGGCCCGGGAAAGCATAGCCGTCCATTCTGGATCGGACTCGGGCAACGCTACACGCCCCGAAGGGGGCAACGCAGCCGAATCCTCATCTCCAGAGGAACGAAGCTCCCCCTCCGATGCTGCGATCGACATCTGATCGTCAGGTGGAGCCCCAAAGGAGACGAGTGGTCGTCCAAGAGAAGGACCAGCACGCTCATTTGAAGGCTCCAACGGCGGTAGCGCTTGTGAGGCGTGAGGGGCCCACGGAGATTGCCTCGGCGGGGTAGCCCTCACGGTAATCCTCAGATCACCCTGGTCATGCACAGAAGTAGGTCTATTCTGAGGTCCAGAATAGACACTAGATTGGGGCATAGGCGAGGGGACTGCACCTCCCTTGAGGTAAGCGAGTCTCGATCTTAGCGCTATCATAGTCATATTCCCGCAATGGGAACATGAGCTATTCACAAAAGCTGCCTCAGCATGCTGAATGCCCAAACACGAGATGCAGCTATTGTGGCCGTCGCCTGGCGCCAGGGTATGACCGCATCCAGAAACGCACAAGCGGAATGACATCCTGAAAAGGACGCAGGGTCACGCTTGTGTTGCTCTTTTAGTAAAAAATAACAAATAGGAAAAAATAAAATAAAAGCTCTTTTAGTGCTGAAGCACCCAGGGATGGCCGCAGTGTAATCGGGGTACACTGTCAATGAGGAATGCCCACGAGACCGACACAGTCACACACACACACAAACCAAGCTGTGAAAACAGCTGTTGTGAAATGTTCGCAGCCACCGCTGATCGCGCCGTCACACCATCACTGGATAGAGCCTTCTCCTTTCCCGTATTTAGCAGTCTGTAGCTCAGAAGTCAAGCTCGGCTCCGAAGCGAAAGACAATGAGTGCGTGCGCCCGCTTCCTGTTTATACCCGCGCTGCGGGGCGGGGGCGCGTGACGCTTTCACGCACGCCAACGTTCATTGGCTTGTTCTGTAGATACTCGAAGTTGATAGGGTTTCCTGAAGTGATCCCATAACGTCGCCACGTAGACGTCACGTCGAACGTAAGCGACTGAAGGGGAACAATTATTTTAAAGTGTAACATTTTGTATGACTGTATGAACTAAAAACTACGATTCTGAATTCCAGCACTGGATTATGGATCGGAGTCTTAGACAGCCACAGGCCTCTAAAAGCTCAAGCAACATGACCAGAATTCACCAAAGAAAGCTGAACACCTCCTCAGCGCGAACAGCTCGAAATGATCACTACGGCCCTGAATGACAATCAGGAGGCACCGTCGGCTTCCCATGGGACAGCAGACCCCTCGTGGGACATTCCAGCCCTTCTGAAATCCCTGAATGGTTCTGAGGAAGGTACTTTTTCAAGATACTGTATGCTGACACATTTCATGTTAAAGTCTTACCATATTACAAAATCTTCCCTCAATACCAGAACTTGTGAAGTTTTTATTAATGCAATTTATTGTCTGTGCATGTGTTTAGAAATAAGCAATGAAAACCACCACTGTGAACAGAAAGTGTCGGCCTACAGCACAGCACAACATCATTAAAGCCAACACAGTATAGGCTATTTGTGAGCTCATTTGATAAAGGCAGCAGAATGAATACACTACTTTGTATGATGATTCAATGAATCTAACATTAAATAGCTGCATCTAATTTGCATATAATTCTAGTTTTCAGTCGTAGACTGGTAATGCTGCTATTATGGATTTTGCCTCTTGTTTCTTTTCCATTATTATGTGCTTAAGATGCAGAGGCAGATTCTTAAGGTGTTGTCTCAAGATAAATATACCAGTGCACTGATCCCTCAGGGCCATTATGCACCACATATTATTTTAACTGTCACACCATCGTGTGTTCTAGAACATTCTTATTGTTCTATCCACATAGTGGATATCATCACATAGTATCAGCCTGGCAATTTAAAGGGTTAGTTCACCCAAAAATGTAAATTCTGTCAGTAATTACGCACCCTCATGTTGCTCCAACCCCGTAAGACTTTCGTTCGTCTTCAGAACACAAATTAAGATATTTTTGATTAAATCTGAGAGCTGGATCATCAGAGCACGTACAACACAGAAGTACGTGAAATCTCAAGGCCCACAGGGAAGGAAATGAGTAGTTAAATAAAGTCGTTATGTTTGTTTGTTTTTTGCGCACAAAAAGTATTCTCGTCGCTTGATAAATTTAAGATTGAGCCACTGTAGTCCCTCGGACTATTTTAACAATGTCTTTCATAACTTTTGGGCCGGCCAGTTTCGATCCCTTAAGAAGCCTATGGAGGAGTGATCCAGCTCTCAGATTTAATCAAAAATATCGTAATTTGTGTTCCGAAGATGAACGAAGGTCTTACGGGGTTGGAACAACATGAGGGTGAGTAAATACCGACAGAATTTTCATTTTTGGGTGAACTAACCCTTTAATGTTATCTAAAGCCTTTATTTATCGATACGGTAGTAAACCCAATCATAACTCATAATTTTGGTTATATAAACCAACAACATTTGCAACAATTTAGCTATCTGTATGATACAATATCTAAACAAGCATACATTCATAACGGAAAAAAAGAAATGAAAAATAAATACAGGGATTGACATTAAGGTTTTAAGTCTATATCGACTTCAATTCTGTAACTTTATAAGATAAAGGTGATGACAACGAGGCAGTTTATCAGAGACTTAACTTTAACCTCACTCTGTCCCTATGTCCCTGTCCCTGTCTCACTATGTGTATATATATATATATATATATATATATATATATATATATATATATATATATATATATATATATATATATATATATATATATATATATAATGTAATATATATAAATAAATATATATAAAAATGTAATTGTTTGATCAAAATTATAGCTTGATATTGGTAGTGCAGGTCCCTAGCGTCCCAACTAAATTCTTGGAGTCACCAAGGTCATGGGTTGGAATCCTAGGGATTGCATGAACTGATCAAATGTATCAGTTGAATGGATAAAACCTTGAGTGGATAAAAAATGCCTCACTGTAAACTTTGCGGTGTGTACATGCAGCAGATCTGTGTTTGTTTGTGGTGTGGTCTGACAACATTTGTTGAGGAATGAGGGTAGTATATTCCATAATGTGTTCCTTATATGAGTAGATAGATACTGAAAATAATTGTGGGTATAGAAACAGACATTATTCATACTGTATAAAGGAAAACAAGAGAATGCTGATTTCGCACACACTCACTCTGACAAATTTAAATTGAATGTTTTGGGTCCCATTAGGCACCTGTGCTCCTGAAGAACAGAAACAGCTCTCCTTCCCATGACCCTCTGAACTGCAATGGATATTGATGACCCTCCGCCTGCCTTCCGCCTGGAGCTCTGGCATCCAAAGGAACGCCACGATGATCTATGCAAGCCATAGATTATCAGTCACCACACAGATATGATTTATTATTGCATATTTGTGTGTGGTTTGTGAGATTGTAGCTCTCTAGAAATAACACAAACTATGGAAAAAACTCCACTCTTTCACCCCGAAATACAAAATAAAGGCTGCTTTGCTTGTGCAGCGGTGCCCCTGGGAATCAAACCCAGACTTGGTGTTGCAATGTGTCATTATGAGCCGTGCATTTCAATGCAGCGCGATTTAATGTATATTTAACATTTATATATTTTGAAAACATTTATTTATATTTATTTTAAATAAAAAATTATAAAGATATTTGAAATATATAAATATGTTAATGCATGTTAATAAAAAAAATAGTGCTCCCAGTGAAAATACATAGTTTGCACATCCATAATGCAATGAAGATCAAGAATGAACCTACTTCAACTGACTACTCAACTAACCAGATTTCAGTCCATTGAGCAATTAAATAAAAAAGGCCTGTATACTCCAAAGTATTTGGTCAGGCACAATCATTCAGTGCTCAGATCAGGATAGAGTTAAATCTTGAAGCAATATTGCATGACTCAGACCATTTAAAAGTATCGTTTTTACTGTATGCTTATTCAATTTCACACCACCTACCTACAGTCTGAAAATGAGTGTCATAATGTATTACGACAGTCGATATATTCATACATCAAATAGCTATTTATGCCTCTGTCAGACTGATATTTCACACATTATATTACCTAAATATCATTTTCTTTACTTAAGAAACAGCCAGTTGCTGTGTCAGAGCAGTAAAAGTAGTGACTGACCTATTAACAGGTAATGGCCTGCACAAAAGCCGTTTTCTGCACGATGAACACCTATAAATTCAAGAGCACGACTTAATTGAAGGGCTTTCTTTGAAGAATGCCCAAGCCTTATCAGCGCACAGTTGTAACTGTTTGCTGGGACTTTATTGTTTTTGGTCGTGTTGGTAATTAAGTCCTTGGAGAAGCAGTAAATAAGTTTCCGGGACAGAAATGCTGAGGTCAGGATCAGGAAGTTACAGTCGTGCCTCTCGGCAAGAATTATGTGTGCCATTTTGCTTCCTCGGAGTGATATTACAGTAGCATTATTCAGCCGTCTGCTGGCAATAAGAGTTTGGCATCAAATGTAATTCTACATATTTTATTCTTGCTAATTTTGTGTGCTAATTTTGGCTTCCCTGTTTCCATAGGCAGCACAAGGAGGACTATAATCCCTGGAGAAAGCTATCCCATAGCATTCCCATCCATGCATCTTAATGGCCCATTCTGGCTGTTGACCCTCTAGACCGTAACTCTGTCATGCTCTTCAACACAAAGTTGAAGTTATGGCTCCATGAAGAACCTTAAAGGGATATTTCACCCAAAAAAGAAAATTCTGTCATCATTTACTCGCCCTCATGTTGTTCCAAACCCGTGAGACTTCTGTTCAACTTCGCAACACAAATGACGATCTTTTTAATGATATCTGAGAGCTTTCTGTTCCTCCATTGACAGCTACACAACTACCACTTTGACGCTTCCAAAGGTTAATAAAGAGATTGTAAAACGAATCCATATGAATTGAGCGGTTTAGTCCAAATCTGAAAAGACTCTTTATATAATGAACAGATTTAATTGAGTCTTTTATTCACATATAAACATTGAGCAGCGAACATAAAAGAAGCTCAACCGAACCTGCTTGACGCGTGAGAACAAACCTCATTGGTTCTTGCTGAAGCTCAAACGTGCTGCGTAATACGAGAATTAACCTCATTGGTTCTTGCTGAAGCTCAAACGTGCTGCGTAATGCGAGAATTAACCTCATTGGTTCTTGCTGAAGCTCAAACGTGCTGCGTAACACGAGAACAAACCTCATTGGTTCTTGCTGAAGCTCAAACGTGCTGCGTAATACGAGAATTAACCTCATTGGTTCTCGCACGTCAAGGGAACATGCTTGAGCTTCCGTTTACCACAACTGATGTGTGAGCAGTTCATCATATAAAGCGATCATGTCTTTTCAGAAAATTTGGACTAAACAGCTCGTCAAAATTTCAGGTGCTGTCCATGGAGATGTAGAAATCACTCAGATTTCATCAAGAAGATCTTCATTTGTGTCACAAAGATGAACGAAAGTCGGTTGTAACAACATACGGGTGAGTAATTACCCATTTAGCATGTTATGTTTTCTGGTTAATTTTTAATTAGTCATATGTTAGATAATTATATCTTTTTTTTAGTATTGTTTATCCTTATTATTAAGTATGGGCCTAACATTAAATTAATTATAATCAACACCTGCAAATGTACACTTTAAAGAGTAAAAATGACATAGCTAATTCAACTTTATTAAGCAAATGGTAATCAAATTGCACTTCCAAAAGTCAAACATTTGTGAGAAAAAAAAACACTATATACAGGGAGTGACTAACGTTAACTAGCAGGAGCAGACATGAGAAAATCTAGCAAAGAAACGAATGAGACGACAAATCAAAGGAAAAATAAACAGGTGTGCAAGCAGTTACAAAAAAAATTCTCTGTCCGTTTTCAAAAAAAGGGAAAAAACATTAACGTGCAACAATACGCGCTTAAAGGTGGGGTATGTGATTTTCTGTTTTTGACCATTTTTTCAAAATGACTTGAAATCCTATTCCTAACCCACTTACAGCCACTGAGTTAGAAGCACTGAAACGAACATTAATCAATTTAATCATCTGTGGAACGGGCAGGACTCGAACAACTCCAGCCAATCATTTCCAAGACCACCTAGAATCATTGGACAGAAAATGCGTCAATCAAACAATCGTACCATCGAAAACGTTGCTAGAAGGTTGGGTTTGATGTACCAACGTTCTGTGTTTGCTGGGTAATGACAGAATTTTCATTTTTGGGTGAACTATCCCTTGAGCACATCCAAGAGACATTTTCGTTGCACAAAAAGTACTTTATAGTGGAAAAGGGGTCTTTAGATTATTAAAATGTTCTTGACTAAGAAAAAAAAGGGGGGTTTTCAGAACTGTTCACTGAAAGGTTCTTTAGGGAACCACAATTGTGGCATCATACCTTTATTTTTAAGAGTGCATTTGTACATCAGACTAAGTGGTTAAGCCTGAACACAAACCGCACAAGAAAATATTTTGTTGTTTTCTCTGCTCGGTTTTGTCATTATATTACCCAGAGCTCTTGTGGGATTTGCCAGTGCCTTGTTGTCAAAATTCATATTCAAAAGCTGAAAGTTGCATAACCGTGGGATTTTTTTTGAGCTCCCATATTGGTCCAAAAACATCTTTAGCTTGACAGATGGTGGCAGAATATTAATTATTAATGAAGTGAAGCAAACTTTCATTTTGAATAGTGGTGACTGATTATACATGTGTTTAAATTACACGAGAGTATCTCAGGTGTGCCGGATGGTGATAGCGCGTATTTCACTGTGTACTTAAAAAAATACATATATTTTTTATTGCCATTTTGCATTTAATTGACAGGAGAGAAAAAACAATACAAGAAATGATAGAGTATCATTTTAACCATCTTTTGAAATATTGATTTGACAGAATGGAATATTTTAAAGTGACACATTCCGTAAAAACATCACAGGATATATACCTTACAAAATCATAATGTACCTTCACCCTTCATATAACGTATTGGTGTCTGAAACAAAACTGTTTAAATATGTCATTTATTAGAGTATAAGAGAAATTGTTCAATCATCTTTGCTGCAATACTTCATTAATTTCTATATTGTCACAATCTATGCAGGTCAACGACAGCATTCGCAATTCTGTGACTTTGATTGCAATATAGATGAATGAATTCTTCCTCAGACTGGCAGTCTGCACTGGGATAAAAGGGAGGGATAAAAAACAAATAAAAGTCAGATAAGAATCTTTAATATGTGAACGCCTCTAATCCGCACGTAGAAATTGTTTCTTTGGCTGTTTGTTTTTTCTTTTCCATATTCATTGCTTCTTGGTTTTATTCATCTGCATTCTTATTGACATCTCTGTGATAGTCACCACGTTTCTCAGTGCTGCGAACCTTAGAATAAACTCACTTCAGTTCAATAGCAACCTCCTCCTTTTTATTTACTACCATTCATACAAAAGCCTACCCGGTGTCTTTATAATTACAGTTTTTTCCCCCACATTCTAGAGCAATAGGAAAGCCATTAAAATTATGAAATCAAACTCACATCCACGGCCCAATATGCCAGATAAAGTGCAATGTTGTGAATCCATGAACTTCAAATGTGAAGTGTTAGGCAGTTATGCGTAACTAATACGTTACAGTTATAATAGAGAGTAACAAATCAGAGTTACACTTTATTTTAAGGAGTCCATGTTAGAATGTATTTATACATTTAATGACTGAGTAATAATATGTAAATGTATGTACTTATAGTGTAAGGATTAGGTTTTGGTTTATAGGGTCTGTTACATGTAATTGTGCATCATTTACAGTTACTACAGTAAGTACATGTAGTGTGTGTAACAAGGACACTGTAAAATAGTGTGTTACCCAAATTAGTACTAAAGTGAAAGTGTAACAAATTAGTACTAACTTTTCAGTAATCTTAGTTACCATCCATAAAATAGCGGGTTGCAACCTTATTTTTGTTCTCTCAGCCCCTACTGATTTGAAATCCAACAATCCCTAGCGATTCGCTTTCGTAATAGTTATAACCTGAGCATGCACTTGACGTCACCATTGTGGCAACCTAGTTTGGAAGATGATAGCATAATTTGGGGAAAAAAATAGAAAGGATGGTTTCACTTTATATTGATGGTCTCTTTTTGACATTCTGTTGACTGTTGATAAGTAATGTTGCACCTACTACATGTCAATTAACTCTCACTAGATTATTAGTTGAGTATTAGTAGACTGTTAATGGGTAGGGTTAGGGTTCGTAGAGTAAGCTGACATTGAACGAATATGTAAAAAAATCCCCCATCATGCAGGAGGTAAGATGTGTTTAATAAGCAGAGTGTACACGCGTTGTGGACCCACTTATAGGCGCACATTTCTAACACGCTCTTTAAATAAATTAAAAAAATACTGCGCCATTGACTGCGCCGTTGTCTATTTCAGTTGCCTCAAATTAGCAACACACCATCATTGCGCCTGAACACACCTCGTTTTCAGACCAGCACGACCATGGGCGCACAAATATACGCAAATGCATTTGCTATTTAAAAGACGAGGTGCAGGATGTAAAAATGAAAACTGCGTCAGGCTGAAACTAGCAAAACACACTTGCACCACGCCTGGCGCTGCATTGCGCTGGGTGTATGATAGGGCCATATATGTGCCTGGGCCAGCTTTGCTGAATGGCTTAACTCCATTGGCCTATGATGATGATATGTGCGGATGCATGCCTGGGCTTCCATGCCGAATGGCTTAACTCTAGTGGCCTATGACTATGTGCCTGACCCAAAAAGCTCAAACATAGAATGCATTAGAATGTGCATTATTTGTGGCTTTAACAAATGATAACATGTTGCAGGCTAATAGTGATGAGAAAATAACTGTTTGGACAACAGATAAATAATGGAGCATGACTCTCATGATGATTGCTGTATAAAGAAATACAGTATATGAGGTAAATGTGTAAAGATACCCTGATATTCACAAAGAGGCACACATGCAAAGTCATAATTTTGAGGAGAAAGGATGCAATTACCAATATGCGGAACAGAAAAGTATGAGTAGTGTAACAAATTACTATTGGCAAGGAATTAGTTATACTATTTTTGAAAAAAGTAACGAGTAACTAACAAGTCCAACACTTATAGCAAATGTATGTCCTGTTCAAAAACATTCCTGGTATTTTTCAGCTGAAAAAGACACTTAATTTGAAAGAATACTGTATAAAAAAATGAATTTTTCAAAGTTGACAGCCCTAATTTAATGCCCTAATTTCTATGCTGTGAGTATAGCTCTGCTAAATATTGAACCTGTGCAAGAATCATGTTCCCAATGTCATATAAATGACAGGTTCGATGTCACTCTAGCAGTGCACTTCCTGTTACGCTGCTTAGAAACCTGCTCTGCAGCTGTCAGTCAGTGAGCTTGCGAAGTGTTCACGTCTCCATCAGAGGGATTTGTGATCAAATGTTTTTTAGCTCTAAATAATAAAGAGATGGATCACAATTATCTATACACACACACAAACATATACATTCACTGAGAGGAAGGGCTAAAATGCTCTTAACATTTTTGTCAAAGCTGACTAACAGAGATAACTGCTGACATTCATGAAGACACTCGATCTATGAGGTACACCTTGCTGGTTGAATCCCGTTTTGCCTTCAGAACTGCCTTCTTGGTATAGATTCAACAAGTCTTCTTGGTATAGATTCAAGAAGGTGCTGGAAACATTTCTCAGAGATGTTGGTCCATATTGACTTGATAGCATCAAACAGTTGCTGCAGATTTGACGGCTGCACATTCATGATGCGAATCTCTCGTTCCAGCACATCCCAGTGGTGCTCTATTGGATTGAGATCTGGTGACTGTGAAGGCCATTTGAGAATAGTCTCATTGTCATGTTTGAGATGATTTGAGCTTTGTGACATGGTGCGTTATCCTGCTGGAGGAAGCCATCGGAAGATGGGTACACACTGTGGTCATAAAGGGATGAACATGGTCAGCAACAATTCTCAGGTAGGCTGTGGCGTTTAAACAATGCTCAATTGGTACTAAGAGGCCCAAAGTGTGGCAAGAAAATATATTTTTTCCTTGAAATTTGTGTATTGATGCTTTAGGAATACTGCATATAAAAAACTGAAATTATTTGCTGATAATGGTTAACAATGAAATGGGTAATATTATTGGCATCACAAAAGAACATTGACATTCATGATGTGACTTAACTATAGAAACACAAATAAATCATTATGGGGTAAATTTGCAAACAGTGAGACAGTCATGCAGTGCAGTGAAATAGACACTAATATCAACCACTGCATGATGAAACAACCAAAATAATGAGGGTCTCAGGACTGTGCATACCTCCTCTTCAGCGGATGTCGACATGTCCAACTGTTCACGCCTGGCACACAGTCTCCAAAGGGCAAGATGTCATTAAGAGGCTGAATTTCATCCTCTGACATTTAGAGGTAAGGTTAAAACAAGCACAACAGCAGAACCTGACAATACATGCAGGACTGGGGTGATGCTTCTACAGGACGGGGATATTCGGCAACTTCTGAGGGGTGAATGCACAGTTTTGCGTATTTATATTCCACTCAAAATCTACTACTCAAAAGTATATTTACATTGACTCAACAAGTTGCAGGAGTATCTGTTTGTCCAACCAATGGCAGGTGGTGGGAGTTTTGGGGAAATTATTTGAAGACAATAATTTTTTTTTTTTTTTTTTGCATTTCTGTTGGATGATGCATGCGTCCGTGTCAGCTTTACTGTCCTTCTTTGGACAGTAAAGAGCATGAAACTATTCCTCGTTTCTATGTAAATTAGGCTTATTATAGATCGCATTTTACCCCGTTTAATGGCTGTCTACAGGATTTGATTTCTGTCACGTTTGGTTTAGGGTTTTGGTTCATGCTTAGGTTTTCATGTCTTTGATTTAGATTTTTAGTCACATTTCCTGTTTTCCATGAGCTTCCCTTGCTCCTCATGTATCCTGCCATCATGTGATCTTGGCTGCGTCCGAAATCGTCTTCCTTCACTCCTTCAGTGGACTAAATTAGGGGAGAAATGTAGGGAATAGTCAATGGGGCTACAGGGGGTGATTTCGAACACAGCACATGTCTTGTGCTTCCCCTGTTTGTGTCATGTTCTGATTTCTTGTTCTGGTCATGTGTCCTGTTTTCTCATTGGTTCATTGTTTGTGCTCAGGTGTCCCTTGTTTGCTCAATAGTCTCATATACCCCTCATGTTTCATTGTTCATTGTGTCATTCTACTATTGGTAAGTTCATGAAGTCAAGTCTTTGTCACTTTGGATTATATTCAATAAAACCGCACATGGGTTCAAATCAACTTGCCTTCAGTTGACGTTGTTACATATTTTCAATTGCACTGTTTATAGATCATAAGGTACGTTTGACACATGAATGCAAAAGGTATGTTAAATGATTCACACATTATTACTATTCTTTCGATGACAGTAGAATTGCAGAGAGTGAGAGAGAGGATCTTATTTTGTGATGTTTTTTTCTTTCTTTTTTTAGAGGTGCTAAAACAAGCATTGACCATTGTCATTCTTATGGTTATATAGGTTATATACCTGTCACAGTTATAGTTTGCTTGGTCATGATCAGAGTTTGTTTTCATTCATGTCTGTGTTTCTAGTGTGTTAATTTAGTTCTGTCTCCTATCAGTTTGTCACCATGGTGTCTGATTTGATTAGAGTTTGAGTTCAGGTGTGTCTAGTTTATTAGTTCCTCTGTTTGCAGCGTAAGCTCTTTTGTGTCTTTCTCTTGTGTCCTTCTTCATGGTCACTTCTGTGTTGTATTCAGTTGGTTGTTCTGTTCTTGTTCATGTCCCTTTGATTCTGTTTTGTGAAGATTTAAGTTTAGTTCATAATAAAGACTGCTGCATTTATATCCTGTTTCATCTCTGCTGCAATCAACGCTGGCAATACCATTTACAGTGGTTATATATTTATTTACTGCATATATTACTCTTTTAGAAAACGTCCATATCAACGTCCTGCACATTGTTAGATGCTAGTTTACTTTTTAAACAGCTTAACCACTAAGACTTTCTTACTCAATCACTTGCAGAAAGACCATGATCCATCAACTAGACCAGAACGAACGAGGTTATTGTGGTCAGTATAGGGTTTTAACTATTGGGGTTTGATCTGAATTCATTAAACTAACAAATAAAACCTCAAAGTGAGAGGGTGTTGGGATTTTTTTTTAATGTAAATCCTCTTTTATTGGGGGGGCTTAGCCCGCTCTAGTCCTGGCTGCTCATTAGCTGGCTAAACCACTGGAGCGAGATCACGGCCTAATCAAATAATTGCTCTGCGGAGATAGCCATCTCTGTGACAGATACACTCCTCAACTGAGGCTCAAAGGGGACCAGTGGAGAACAGGGTGATGAAAACGACAGGAACCAGTTGACAGTTTGTCTTATCGTGTCAGGCATTAGCAGAGATAGAGTGACCGTAGCTGCCAGTGTATGCGGGACAGAGCGTGAAACCTTCTGTCTAAAAAGCATGACTTGATTAAGAAGTACACTGGGACCAAATACTACTGTAATAATCCAGACTATTACATGCTCTGTTATATTGTTCAGGGTTTCCCAACCAGGGTGTGCAAACCCCTAGAGGTTTATGATGAAACTGCAGGAGGTTAGTGAGTGCAAAGAATTGTGAGAATGCAAAGTTAAATGGAATGAAACAAAAATTCAAACTTATATTTTAAATAGTCAAGTCAAATTGTTTTCTGCAACACCTTTACAGAAAATTATGATGTTAATGTTTATAATGTATGTATAATTTTAATGTTCCAGTCCTTTTTATGACCAGTCCATCCCATCCCTTGAAGTAGGAAACAAAGAGAAAAAGAGTGACATTGTGAGGTGATCTGATGTGTCCACACGTGTCAGACACCGAGACATGCGATAAGATGAGACACAGTGACAGGAGAAGCCGGTCTAAAGGAGGTGGCAGCTGTGGGGGGACTTGAATCAGATAGACTGGCAGACAATCTCGGCTACTGTCGTAGTTTTTAGCAATGCTAAAAAGCATGCAGATATTAACTGTCATTCATCGGGTCTTGTGCTGTTTCAGCGCTATGCCACAGCGTGAGGGGACCTGACACCCTGTGGCGGTTAATTACCTGAGAGAGAGTGAGATCACCTTTCACTTTTCTACCTTTAGGCCAAATATCTTTTCAAACACGTGGACACCCTAGTGGGGCTGAATCATGAGGTGTCAGGAAAGCCTTTCTTGCTCTCTTTCTCTTTCTGACATTCCCGTCTCAAATGACTATGAATTTAAATAGTAGTTACAGATGACACATCCTAATAGAAATCCGTGGAAGAAAAGCTCTCTGTGTGGTGATTCCTTCTGTTGCTTTCCCTCAGCGAAGACACTGACTGGCAGAGTTATGCATGGAAATGCACAAGCCCTAAGGGTGCTTACTAGTGCTCAAAGGGGGTACTAGGTTACCGGTACTAACCACTACGCAGTACTGTTCGATTGTACAGCCACCACTTGTAAACATAGTACACAAGTGAGGAGTAGTATATACCAATCTATCTCCGGCTCACCTAGACAGTCTGCCAAGGTTTTGAATATCAACATTGTGGCGAACAGGACGGCCGAGGGACGTGAGAGAACGGCGCGAGGCCGGTAATGCGATTGCTAATGAGCAACACCTGTGAAGCACACCGGTCTCGCATCTCTCACGGAGGAGCGGAAGCATAAAGGAGGAGCGACGACGTTGATTATTGAGAGAGGAACAGGCCTGTGTTTTAGTTTTTGTATTTGTATTTTATTTTAGCCAGCAGTCGTCCGCGAGGGGCTGCTGGCAGTTCGTTATGTTTATTTTTGGTAGCCAGCAGTCGTCCGCGAGGGGCTGCTGGCGGTATTTTGGTTTGTTTGTTTTGTTTTAATAAAGTTTATTTGATTGTTCGCCGGTTCCCGCATCCTTCTTCCCTGAACATTGTTACACTGGTGCCGAAACCCGGGAAGAGGGAGGAAGGCGCTGTCAGAGAGTGCTCGCCGATGTGGGGAATCCGCGGTGCCATCGAGCATGGTGTTCGAGTCGCCGCCGCTCGCCGTGGACGGAGCCTCCTGCCATCCGCCGAACGAGGGGAGGAGCAGCGAGCGGGGGACTCGCGGCCACGGACGCTCGAGGCGGTGCGCTGGAGTGAGTTGCCGGTGGGACGGTCGAGCTCGCTGCCGGCCGCCTGGGTATTGGAGGGGCAGCTGCCATCCGGGAGGGAGAGGAGGAGTCGCCGCCGCTCGCCATGGGCCGGAGCCTGCTGCCGTCCACCAGTGAAGGGGAGGAGCAGGGAGCGGGGGACTCCTG
Source organism: Meda fulgida (assembly GCA_030578275.1). Classification (NCBI taxonomy): domain Eukaryota; kingdom Metazoa; phylum Chordata; class Actinopteri; order Cypriniformes; family Leuciscidae; genus Meda; species Meda fulgida. Next base: position 5,425,535 of record CM060628.1, read on the forward strand.
CCGTCTTCCCAAGGCACCCGAGGAGCCGTGGCCGTCCACCGGGCGGCGGAGGAGCGTCGAGGCGTCCACCGAGGACTACCCAGCGTCACCGACAGGCACCGCGGAGGAGATCGCCTAGCTGGTTGGGGACCAGATGGCAGCGCGTTGTGGGAAACAGACCAAGTTTTTTTTGTTTTGTTTTTCCTCTCTCCCCTCTCTCGATCTGTCGCTCCTCATGCTTCCGTCTCCGTTTCCCTCGGTTTGTCTGTCCATACTCCCCAGGGATCGCCGCCGCCGGGGGGGGAGTAGGCACAGGCTCGTGGGTACCCCCCCAACCTGTGAGGGGCAATGGGGGTATGTGGCGAACAGGACGGCCGAGGGACGTGAGAGAACGACGCGAGGCCGGTGGTGCGATTGCTAATGAGCAACACCTGTGAAGCACACCGGTCTCGCATCTCTCACGGAGGAGCGGAAGCATTAAGGAGGAGCGACGGCGTTGATGATCGAGAGAGGAACAGGCCTGTGTTTTAGTTTTTGTATTTGTATTTTATTTTAGCCAGCAGTCGTCCGCGAGGGGCTGCTGGCAGTTCGTTATGTTTATGTCGGGAGCCAGCAGTCGTCCGCGAGGGGCTGCTGGCAGTATTTTGGTTTGTTTGTTTTGTTTTAATGAAGTTTATTTGATTGTTCGCCGGTTCCCGCCTCCTTCTTCCCTGAACATTGTTACAAACATTGAGCCAGATATAAAAGAAAAGATGGAATTATATATAGTCCATTCAATACTATCTTAGAGCATCTTTGCTACTGTAAATTATGATACTGAGATGCAATAACTAACTTCAATTACACCTGCATGGTTTCCATTCTCATGGAATTATAGCACATGATTAGCACAAAACCATTCACTTTCATGAGACAACACAATCGGTCCTTGAGTTCTCCAATTCAAAAGCTCTCAATCCCACAAGCTCTCTACAGACAATTATCATGAGCCATTTAATCATTTCTAATTGCCTCTCTCAATGTATAATGGAGAAATCCAAATAAGCGCCAACAGCTTTCTCACACACACACATTTCTGGGTTCCACAAATCGTCTGGAATGTTCTCACATCCTTCCTGTCCAGGAATGTGATCCGGACCACTTTTAAAACCACATTATATCCCTGCCTTTGGGTTTTCTTCTGTAAAGCCATTACACCAAGTGACCATCACTCTAGTGTAGAAATGTCTGCTTAGTACGCCTTTCTTCCCCTTCAAAAATTTAATATTGGTATTTCGGTGTAATGAATTTTCAGTGTCATCCGCAGAGATCCTAGTGCAATAAAAATGAAATTCTAACACCTCTGATGCAATTTGCATTTGGCATAATTCTATTGGAGTATTGCTCAGTATAATTCTGTCACGCTATGAGCACGTTCCAGCTACCAGGGTTAATAAAACTCAGACAGAACTTCTGAATTTTGAATGATGTGCAGTGAATGGCAGATCACTCTCATATAATTCTTTATTTCGCATGCCAAGGGGCTCCAGCCTGGCACAGAGAGAGAGAGAGGGGAATGTGGTGACAAACAGGTGGAAGGGAAGGAGTTTTCTCCTTCGGCTCATAATAAGCTGTGCACATTTCCCTCAAAGCTTGGTTATCATTGAATTTTGTGTCATTATTTTTACTCACCCTCATGTTGTTTCAAACCAGCATCCTCTTATTTTTCCAGTGGAACACAGAAGAATCTTTAGGCAGCCACCACGGCTTTCAAACTCACCAAAAAACACCATAAAAGCAGTTCATATGACTTGTGCAATATGTTCAAAATCTTCTGAAGTCATATAGCTATTTAGTTAGGGTGGAAGTAAACAGAGTTGGTTCAGGTCAGTTTGGACAGAACCATGCGCTTCAGGTTGGTTGGGTCACATTTGCTGGCCTTTCCTATTTTTAATTCATAGATCAGGTCATTGAGGTCTTTAAGCATTTTTTAGAGCATTTCCATCATGCATCACCACAGAAGCAGGACACAAAATGTGGATAAATTGCAATTACAGACATTTGACGTCAATGATGATGATTCATCCTCTGACCTGTAACCACTTATTTGAGGGTTTAAATGAGTCATACCTATTGTCACGTGGTAGATAGTAGAATCATGATGCAGAATATCCAACAATAACTTTAATGAACATGGAGAGAATACATAGGGGCATGCTCAGAGAATTGTCACACCAACTACTCAGATGAAAGACGAGAACCGGCAATCATAGACAGTAAAAGAAATGGACACAGCGAACCCCTTGATTTCAATGGAGAGAATTGAAGCCCTTTAGAGGCTGTCACGGTATACAAATCCATTGATTCCTTCTCGTCTCGTGTTTATGTTGTTGTATGAAAGCACGTGTGCAGTGGGTGTGACTGAGTGACGTTCCTTGATCTGCTCCAGCTGTTCATCATCTCATCACCAGCTGCAGCCGATCTCATCTCCCTATATATACTCACCACTTTCTCATCCTCTTTGTCAGATCGTTTGGTTGATGTCCTGTTCGGTGTTCCTGTTCAGTCCTGCCTGCCTTTCCTGTCGTCGTGTTTCTGTGGGTTTGTTGTCTTGGTGTGGATTATCGTTTTGTGTCTTCACGTCACGGATTCATCACCTCACGGACTTTCACCACAAGGATTCTTCACTTCACGGATTGTCACCTCACGGACTTCGCACGCTGATCATCAGGTCCCTGTGTCGCCCGTCCACGCCAGTGTTTTCCTTCTGTGTTGTCTTCTGCCTAATAAACCAACGTTACCTGCATTTGTTTCCTGTTGAACTTTAAATCATGACAGAAGCACTCACTTCCTGATGGCTAAGCGTACTGCGCAGGCTCAAACTGAGCTTGACGACGTAGATGTGACGTGAGCAACCCGTCTGTCTTCTAGTAGCTGTGCCAAGAGAAATCTGAATCATTCCCTTCCGAATCTCACAGAGACGGAGAGCGTGAGTATTAGCTGTCCATGAGCTAACAGCAGCAGGATCAACTTTTTGACTCTCTATGGGCTTCTCCCTTGACTTTATCGGACTTTATGCCTCCACGTCCCCCCGATTGCTTGCGAGCTTCTCTGCCTGTCTATACGTTATTTTCTCAACTGTGCGACAGAGAGTCGAGTGGTTATGATGCAATCGTTAGCCTATTTTTAGAAAAACTGCATCTACGGGGCCATAACGTAAGATACAAAGTAATGGAGCCTTTTATACAATGTCGTGTTTCTTTAGAAATAAATAATGGACAAATGGAGTCTTTGGATGCCTCAGATGTAAAGTTATTCGCTGTCAAAGTGACGCCAAAATAAATGGGAGTCAATGGAATGCTAACTGCAAGTGAAGTTCTGCTACAATGGTGGCACCCGGGGGCTTCAGTTTCCGGCTGATAGATTACCCCCTTGAACTGAAAGAAACAGGAAATATAAATACACAGGGAAACTTAATGATAGGCAGCTGACAGTAATCAGTACCAAGGAAACGAACTAGGATAAAATCAAGACTAAACTGAAAGGGGGCATATCATGAAAATCTGACTTTTCCTGTGTTTAAGTGCTAATAAATGGTCCCCAGTGCATCTACCAACCCCTAAAACGTGAAAAGTGACAACCCTTACCTTCCCTTTATCTGCACATTTCCACCCACTGCGACGCCATTTTGTTTTTTGCAAGCAACAACAGTGTAACCAGTTCTAACGCAATAGCAAAAGTTCAAGCTAAGCAGCAAACTGTTCTGACATATGCACAGACGAGCATAGAACACTATAAGACCAAAAGATATCTCTTGTGAAGACCTCAGGGATCTGTGTCAACTTGTGTAAAAGTTAAACATGACGGTACATGCAAGTCGATGAGATGAATCAATGTAACTCCACAACAACTACACAAATGTATCCACTAACCATTAAGAAACGTCCAAGTGTAGTCTAAAAGTTGCAATCTCTCTAGTCTCTCCGTAAGGCTTCTCTCTGCTACTGGTTATTTCTGAGATTCTGGATGAGTGAGATTTGCGCGTTTTGTTATTGTCCGAAGCTCGTGTAAAGGATAGGCCTCCTCTGAACGGAGACGGGGAGCAGCATCTCATCTGCATTTAAAGGGACACAAAAAAACGGCACGTTTTTGCTCACACCCAAAAAGGGGCAAATTTGACAAGCTATAATAAATAATCTGGGGTGTATTTTGAGCTGAAATTTCACAGACACATTCTGGGGACACCATAGATTTATTACATCTTCTGAAAAGGGGCATAATGTGTCACCTTTAAGCACAAGAATCAAATACACAGTAAACACAAGTAAACAAAAAATAATGCTGTATATCCAATCCAATATATTTTGTCATTTCTTCCTTCCTGTCTGTGTTAATTATTAATGGAGAACATTCCCTAAGAACCGTCAACCTGTAGTTATAGACTTTCATGAATACAGGTGATTAAAAAAAGATTTATCACTCACAGCACGCAACTGTAAACATTTAAACATCCAAGCCAACTTACCGGAGAAGCAACATTTAAAATCTGGTACAGCTAATAAGGAATACAAGGTGGTGCTGAATTTATATAAAACTACTCTGCTTTTCTTTAAGAAAAGAGAAAAACATTCAAATCTATTGAAAAGCATGTATTTGTATACAGAGAGAGCTTTTTGCAGCAATGTAAGCATAAATCAAGAGGGATAGTTTCTTAAACACCTGCCTTTCAATCTGTGCTAATATATCATATAACGTGACTGAAGCTGTGACTGACATAACATTGATATGTGTTTCCGTTGTGAGAATATAGATAAAATATAGCATATGATTCAGAGAAAGAAAGCCTGATCCTTTCAGGAAGAAGTAGAAAGTAAATTGCAACAGTTTGTTCCTAGTTTGTTGGGTTTGTGTCGTTTTTTGTTAAATACACTCAGAGGGATTGCAGTAATAAGACAAATAAAGCCAGTGTGTATGAGCAATAAAGGAGAAAATAAGGCCCTTCTTCACAACAACGGCATCACTCTGCCCTGTAAGCACTTTTAGTAAATTGTCAACAGAAACGTCTGGAAAAAATCGAAGACAGTCTAGAAAAGTCTATTGACTGGGGCGGCAGTGGCTCAGTGGTTCATTTAGGTTGTCTACAAGCCGGAAGGTTGGTGGTTCAATCCCCAGTTCCACCTGACCCCAAGTGACCCCAGGTGTCCATGAGCAAGACACCCAACCCCAGCTGCTCCCCACCAGCTGGATGGCGCCTTGCATGGCTGACACTGCCGTCAGTGTATGAATGAGTGAATGGGTGAATGTGAGGCAAACTGTAAAGCGGTTTGGTGGCCATTGGGTCTGTGAAAGCGCTATACAAATGCAGTCCATTTACCTTTTTTTTTTTTTTAAAAGTTTCACTCTTTTTTTATATATATAAATCATCAAAAACAGGTTTTAACCCATCAACGCACATAAACTATCTATGGTATCTAGCTAGAAAAAAACTAAATGACCTTTGTTTTGACCAAGCCTAATAAATTCAAACCCTTACGAATCTAAAGCTGCGGTCACATTTTCTGTTGTTGAAATCCAGTTATTTAAATAGGAATCCACTCGACTGGGAATTTAAATGTTTTGAGGCTGAAAGATTCCACGCAGATTTACAGACTGGTTCAACAGACTGGTTCAAGTTTTTCACGATTTGCTGGTCTGACCAACAGAAAGCTGTATGGTTTGAAAGTGACTTCTGTGTGGGCTGTGCATCATGCATCGCTACATTATTGACAATATACAATAAACCCTTTTTGCCCACAAAATTTCACTAATGTGACAGCACTTTTATTTTGATCGCTGAAAGGATTTTAAACCTGCTTTTCAGAGCTCGCCTCCATAAACACACATTTGTAATAAGCATGTAAATGAATATACTCACACACTTCTTTTCTCTACACCAAGTCACAGTGGAACATCTTTGAGTTTTTCATCCTGGTTTCGACTGTTGCCATGAAAACAGACCACTCACTGTGCCTCTGTCAAAAAATGGCACGGATCGTTGTTTTGTTTGTTGTGTGAAAAAGCAAAAAACGTTAAAATAAATGTGTAAAAAAAATGACACAGATGTGCTTTGGTCTTTAGAAGGATAAAAACCTCCTGCTGTTGAGTTTTTCTCTACAAGGATGTCAAAATGTACATTTAAATTACATTTAAAAAAGAAGAAACAAAGTCCCAAAACTAAATTTTCTGTTCTGTTCCAAACTCTAATGTGCTGACTATAAACAGCATTTTCAATCATCATAGCCAAGCTTCCAAGTTTGTCTCAATAGTTCTACCGGAAAGACTCGGGAGAATAATACTGTAACAATTAACCATTTATTAACAGCCCAGCAAGCAATATTATGATATAAAGTTCTTTGGCGTAGGCAATCCGAGGGTCCGGACTCAGCGTTTCCTGCCTGAAGACGAAGGCTGGGGTGCAGCCGACCCCCTGGGAGGAATGGGAAGGGACCGACTTAATGGTGGTGGGGGGGGATGGAGGGGAAGGAACCATCTTGGTGGTGGTGGGAGGGTGGAGGTGAATGGAAGCGTCAGCATCTGCGAACTCAGACATGAGTAAGTACCCATATTTTATACTACAAGTATTAGAACACGATTGGATAGATGAGAAGATAATAAGTGACGTAACAATTGAGTCTTCCCGGCAAAACTTAAGCTAAAACTTTCATTTCTCGTTCTAGCCAAAATCGAAGGCAGGGCTGCATACAACCTTTGCAGATATGGAAATCTCAGAATGCAACAAGCTCTTTGAGAAAAAAAAATACTGCAAGGTAGATATAAAAGTTTACATTTAAGTGAAATATTTAATTAAAATATGCAACATGCTAACAGCAAACCGAAGAGTGTATTCATTTCAGTTAGTGCACTGTCATAAATGATATCACACAAAATAAACTGTGAGGGATCTCACGAGGGCTTGCATCAGTTACTGGCTCTCTCTCTCTCTGCTGTTTACTGTACAGAGGAAGCAATCTACACGTATAGCCACCTTCACACAAAGCACAAGCAAATGATTTCAATAGTTTCACATTAGCATGTTGACAAGCTAATGATGCAATACACTTAACTAAATGCACAAATATGGCATTTATTTAAATAAGACTTCTCTCGCTTTGTCTATAGTCTTGGATGGATCATTCATTTAAGAGTTTTGCATTATGAGAATGTCTTCTTTGTAAAGATACAAAATAGATTCACCGGAAAAATGTGCATGGCAACATTTCTGCTAAATATTACGTTGCTTCTTGCACGTTTCGTGCTTAACTGATATTAAGTTTCTTTGCAAATAGCATAATCATGCCTATTTTTTTTTTAAATCATTTAAAAATGATGCCTATACATAGGCAACTATAGGTTTTGCATTTATGTTCTACATTCTGGGAAAAGGAAAAGAGCAGCGCTGTGCCCAGGAAATGTACCATATATCTAGACCCAAGACTGAAATGATTATGTGTGTTTATAATATGACCATACGCCTTGATCAGATACGAACTTGCAGAAACCCTGACGATACCAACATCAAACAGATTAAATCATGGGCTACAAATCACTAGTCATGTTCAAATAGAAGTTCAGTCTCAGAAATGCAAACCAGCAAACCTGGCTGTACAATTATGATGCATGATATGTCAGAGAGAGTTATGAATTACCTGCGATGTGCTGGTTACAGAGAGACACAAACTGTAGGAAGACTCTATTCAGCCAGAGATTTGTCTTATTTTTGAATGATAGAACATTTTGCTTTTGCTTTGGACACCGGAGAATGAGCTCCTTATGAACATTTTATTAAAAAATAAATACAACATAAATAAACCACTGAACCTTGAGTCTGCACAAAATGCTTTGAGTCCAGAGCTGGAATTCTCTGTAAATTATTTCCGGCTCTCCTCAAAAGCTCTCTAATCTGCTGAGCTCTCCTGTGAGATCAGGGACTTTATCAGACAGACCTGCACCCATGACTAAAGCAGATTACATCCAGGTCATTTTTTTGTTTCTCTTCGTGGTGTTGTAATTCCCCGACTTCACTTAGGCCAACGTAAACTAGTAAACCAGTGTGTCGATGTGAGCTGTGTTAGTCTGCTCTCTGGTGGTCATTAGAGGAAGCTCAGATCATTTCACCAGGGTGAAGGAGCTCTTCTGGACCATGGTGTGAGGATTTGAGCAGAACAAGTCCAAACTAAAGGCTTATATTTTTTTCTGGGGCGTTTCCTCTGAGGAGGCAAGGAAGGCAGTGTCCCCTAAAAAATAAAATAAAAAACCTAGATGAGAAAATAAAACAAAAATAAAACAACACAAATATTCCAAAATGTGACATTAAAAAGTGTAAAAGTCACTTGTTTTTATAAAGTAACACAGTCCAACAGTGACACCAGCCGGTAAAGTGACAGCGGGACGCCGCGTCTCTCTTGCCTCCCCTAAACACATTGACTCACATGAGGTGAGTTTGGGGGGTAATTGAGAATGAATAGGGGGAAGTTAAGAGGAGGCAATGCCTCCATCGTGCTATGATTGGATATGATTGGTTAGTGTGATAAATCCCTCCCATTGGTTTTGTGCGAGTTCTCGAATCGGCCTGAATGAAGACAATGATGGCGTTAATGAGAAGACTAATAAAAAAGTTAACAACTCAGCCACTTATATCTCATCTCTTTGTCACATCAAAATCAAACTTGAAATTGCTTGAAAACATGATGACTGCCCCGCTAGAAATGTCATATTCCCAGAATGTTCTCAGAACGTCCCCTCTGGTGTTTTGTACAGGACGTCGCCTGGTAATGTTCCAAGACGATCACAATGTGGAGTACTTTTAAGGGTTGGGGGACATTATTTGGCAGGACTTTAAGGGAACATTTAGGACATTCTGGGAATGTTTAGGGTACCATTACTAGGACGTTCCCTCTAGGTCTCTATACTGCATTTTTTTATCAACACTTTTGGCAGTTTTGATTTAAATGTTGGTTTATTGGTGATCGCGTTATGCAAATGATATGACATCACTTGTTTCTGCTTCTTCTTCCCCTGTGTTTTAATTAGGAGAATCAGTTATGCCCCCTAGTGTATAACAGTGCACACAGAAACCCTGGAAATTCTGTTTCATTTTCGTTCCTGTGTCTGTGACCAGTACAAGCTTGATGACTGCTGAAAATAAGTTGACTATTAAAAAGAAAAGCTGCACATTAGTAGACAAATTATATAGAGCACATTGTTTAAGTTGTTACTGCCTTTAGTTATTATTTTGGATAAATACATAAATACATTGGATAAGTGCATAAAAACACTAACTTTATCAAATTAATGCTTAGTTTTAATAAATTGGACATTGCATAGTTAATGTAAAAATACAAAGTAGAATTGTATTTGGTCTCTCTTTGGCCTCCTCATTTTAAAACATATTGTAATAGAGTGACTACTGAGCTGATAAACTACAATCATTTATTTAAAAATACAATTATTTCACACCTTAGCCACATTAGCACCTCTAGTGTGCATCAACTCAGTAGTTTTTGCCATTTGTATGAAAGCGATCCATCTCAATTCAATCATCCCAAGAGAACTGCTACTCAGCGTTTATCAGACCAATACTGCCAGCAAACCTGACAGCACCAGCACCACACAGCTGATTCCACATCAGTCGCAGGCCCGAGGAGCTCAACAGCTTTAAGACACTTGAGAGATTGGCACTGGTTGTCACACACAGACAGTGTGAAATGACAAAGGTGAGGAAAGGAGAAGAAATCGATGAAGGGGGAGAAAAAGCCACCCTGAGTTTACACCAGCCCAATTAGAGCAGCTGCAATGAGCTGCTGACATTTGAAGGCAGAGTTATACGTCTCCATGGCCAAGTTCACCGCAGCTCAGAAGTAATTACGGAAGCAGCAGAGAAAGAGAGCGAGAGAGAAAGAAAGAGGGAAGGGGATTTGGAAGCCCACGTTCTCTAGAGCCACCTATTCTTCTCTGCATTTTAGAAGAAAAAAACATTAAGGATCATTTGTCATTTGTTGATTGCTGTCGCATACAGCACTGAGATATAATGAATGGGGCCAATGAGATGTCTGCATTTTCCCAAACGTTTGTAAGGTCAGGTCTGCTCATCATCATTTAATTAACTCAGTTTTAGATCATTTATCCTCACAGGAATGTGGCATCATGGGATTTGTTAACTAATAGTCCAGACCTATACATAGAAAGAGATTACCTGTAAAGAACAGTTACAAATGAGATCCCTTTCATGTGTTCTTTCTTTCTAATTCTATATCTTTTCTTTCATAAAAATGGATGAAACTTACTGTTGGTTCTGCTGCTTCTCAGATTATTCTCCTCTGAAAAAGGCCCCATTATGAGTTCAACAGTACAATGTTTATGAAACTGTTCAATCTATTGACCTCTTCAAGATTTGAATATGAACTTCCTTTCCAGGGACCAATCAAAGGTAGACGTTGTGCATGTGCTTTGCCACTCCCTTAGAATTTAGGTTTTTTGCACCACTTAAATCTACACTCCCATGGCAAAAGAACAATATACCCCAACTTGTGAGCTTGCAGTGTGAAATGAATGTGATTTCTTTCTTTTTGGGGAATCAAAGCAATACAGCACAGCCAGTGTAGCCCAGATCACAAACAACTGCATATTTTGAGCTAGTTATTTTAGTGAGCCAAAAAGACTAAGACTGAGATAGTTCCTTATTAGGTAATTTATGAAGGATTACCAATTAATTGCTAATCACAACATTATTGTGTGTCTGAGACATAATCAATCATCTTTTTTTCTGTTATAAAATGCATCACTAAATACTCAAGTGTTACCTAGTCACTCCGCAGGAACTACTAGTAATCTGGACCATTATTTTAAAGTGAAAAATATGTTTTGCCAATTCTGCCAAATGAAAAATGAATTCAGTACGGAACACTGTCTGGTATTAATCAGTTATGCTGAGATCTGAGGACTTTCAACCTCCAAAATGATTTCACTGTCTAACCAGAACATATAAACTAAGTTCTGTGTTGCTACAAACACTATGTTGCTGTCTGGGAAGGGATTCCAGCCAAAAGCAGGGATCAAGATACATCACACATAGTGGCCCTCATTTATCAAAAGTGCGTACACCAAATTTCCAGCGTACACCTGGCGTACACCCAAAACCACGGTGACTTTGAGATTTATCAATATGGACGTTGGCGTACGGCACGCTCAAATCCTACGCCAGCTCAGGAGGTGGTGTACGCACGTTTTGAGTGCGTAAATGCGCAGTGAAACAATTCCTAACACCACAAAACGCACTGACAAACTAAAAGATATGATATATTATGAGCCCACTGTAAAAAAAACAACAACATAGTAATTATAAACTTTAGTGTTTATTTTCGTGCAACATGGACTTCAATGTTTAATTTGTGTGACTTTACCAAAGCATTTGATTTGTAGGCATATGTATTCCTTCAGTTGCGAGCCTGTGCGCTTTAACTGACGTTTCAGGGTTCAGTAATGAAAGGCTTTCAATGACCAAAAAATAATTCAGACTGACAAAATAATAAAAATGGCATTCTTCTTCTAAATAACAATAAGCGTTATTAATAATTAAAATTATAATAATAAGAATATTACAAATTGTCACGCATTTATTAATGTGAATGAATGGTACTCCACATCACATCATCATCACTATTGTACACCCCAATACAAGTGACGTGATACGAAATTAAAAGCTAATTGTTTCAAAACACGTGCTGTAAAAAAATGCATTGTGATAGGTCATTTCGGTTCCACGTCGGAGAAGTTTCTATTCTTTGCCGTCTTCCGTGTGTCCATGGCGTAAATTGAGGGCGTGGGGGAAGCGGAGACTTGAATATATAGGGGCATGTTATTCTAATGACGATCGTTTTCAGCCGCGGCATTTATCAAGGGCAGGTATTGCGTACACCTGGATTTCAAAGGTACGCACAGCTTCATAAATCAGGCGGTGAGAGGAGTGTAAGCATAAACTTACGCCCACATATACGCCCGTTTCTACGCAAGAATGATATTTGTTTTTTATTGCTTAAACAAGACAATACAATACTTGATACACTTTAAAGCCAGGATAGATACAAAAAAACAATAAAGGTAAAATAAAAAAAAGACAAAAAAGACAAGACCTCGTATCAATCAAAGATTTTGAAGACAGTACACAAATGCACAGTCTTATTAGCTTTTGCATTAGTACTAGATTGAATAGTAGAAAAATAATTTTTGAATTCTATAAGAAATACAGAGAAAAGGGGCTTTTTTGTTAGAAAACTTACACTTATGGATGTATAATTTGACTAATACAATTATCAAATTAATTACAAAAGCCTCCTTAATCACACTGTTATCATACTTTAAATAACCAAAAATTACATTTTCAAAATGCAAAACAAAATTAAAAAGCACTTATCCTTAATAAACATAGACACCTCATACCATAATCTTTTCACACAATGGCAGAAAATATGGGGTACTGTTTCCAAGTGCAAAGAGCAGAAAGAGCAACTCACATCAATGTCTTTCCTAAACCTACTAAGGAAATGTTTGACAGGGTAGAATTTGTGCAATATTCTGAAGGAGATTTCTTTGACCTTATTTGTAACAAATAATTTATGAGGTAGCAACCAAACACGTTCCCAATTAACGTCATTGACAAATTTAGCCCAATAAGTAATAGAGCAACATTTGGTAACAACCTCCTTCAAAAATAAATTACGAATAGACTTGTTGCTGCTTTTGGAGTGTACAAAACAAATTTTACCACATACTGTGTCAGTTAGGTTAATTATGGACACATCAACTAAAGACAAGACACCTCTACATAAAGACATTAATCCAGAACTGATTGCAGAAAATACAAGAGCAAACTCCTTGGGAGTCACTGGAAAATTAAAGTGCAAAAGAAACTCATCATACGTCATAAGGTATACTTGAGAGTTAAACAAATGACAAACTAAAACAATACCCTTTTCAAACCAACATTTTAGAAAAATACTTTTGTGTTTATACAAAATACAACGGTTATTCCAGATAAAACAACGCTGCGGAGAGAAGTTGTGCTTGTAGATCAGCTTCCAGGCCAATAAAGCTTGAGCATGAAGGGCAGAAAGTTTCACCGGCAATTTGTCAATTTTATAATCACACATCAGTAACAAAGAAAGGCCCCCAAGTTGGTCAAAAATAAAATTAGGAATACATTTCCACAGAGAAGGTTTATTCAAACAAAATTTTAACCAATTAATTTTTAAGGTATTATTTAAAGTATCGAAATCTAAAAAATCCAGGCCGCCACTTTTAAGTGAATTTAAAATAACAGATTTACGGATGTAGTGCACACGATTCTTCCAAAGAAAATTAAACAAAATCTGATCAACAGTTTTGATAGTCTTATTGTCTAAATGTATAGATGAAGCAATATAGGTTAATCTGGAAATCCCTTCCGCTTTTGACAGAAGGACTCTACCTCTGAGGGACAAGTCCCTTAATAACCAGAGATTAAATTTGCTTTTAATCTTTTCAAGAGCAGGATTAAAATTAAGAGAAACTCTATCTTGCTCACTCTTCGAGACAACAACACCCAAATAATTAACAGCTTCTTTAACAGGGATACCATCCATAGGTACAAGAGGGGAGCTTTTCAAGGCTAAAATTTCACATTTTTTAATATTAAGGTGCAGACCTGAGGCGTTGGAAAACAACTGAATACTTTTAATCGCCTGATGAACCTGACTGGAGTTTTTTAAAAATAAGGCTGTGTCATCAGCTAGTTGACTAATTAAGATGGTTCTACCGGCAAAACGAATTCCTTCTAGCTTACTATCCTTAATAAAATGACAGAAAGTCTGCGCTACTATAAGAAAAAGATATACAGACACTGGACAGCCCTGCCGAATTCCTCTTTCCAGAAGAAATCTCTGGGTTGTGCCATGGCCTAGTTTCACAGAGCTGATTCCTCCCGCATACAACGTTTTCATGGCATTACACAAATAGGGCCCGAAACCAAAACGCTCTAAACAAAAAAAAATGAAAGTATGCTCAATAGTGTCAAAGGCTTTGAAAAAGTCCAAAAAAAGAATTAAACTGTCATCCTCAATCAGATCAGAGTAATCAATAAGGTTGAAGACAAGCCTAATATTATTGAAAATATGACGGCCTTCCATAAAACCTGACTGATTTTCATCAATGATGGAGTTTAAAATCGACTTGAAACGACTTGAGAAAATTAGGGCAAACAATTTGTAATCATTATTAAGGAGACTGATGGGTCTCCAGTTATCTAATAAAAGTGTGTCCTTTTTAGGTTTAGGTATTAAGCAAATGACACCTTGCTTCATACTTGTTGTAAGCTCAGAACAATTTAAGCTCTCTATATACACTTCAAGGAGAAAAGGGGATATAACTTCAGAGTAAGACTTATAAAATTCAGCCACTATCCCATCGTTACCAGGCGACTTGTTACATTTTAGATGTGAAATTGCGACCTTAACCTCATCAACAGTAATTGGTAAATCACAGAGAAACTTATCATCCTTATTAATAGAATTAACAATATCAATGTGCTTACAGAAAGTATCTAAATCAGCTACATTAAATTTAGAACTATACAAATTTGAATAAAATTTATAACAAAATTGGGAAATTTCTTTTGGATTTTCTGAGACGGACCGCAAGAATGATAAATGAGGGCCATTGTGCCCTTATAACTATTGTAAAGTGATCTATTTATTTATTGATTGAATATCATGTATTCATATATATGTTATATATAACATAACATATACAGTATATCACATATATATTTATTTTAGCATAGATATTTGCTCAGAGGCCTCCTGGGTCTATGATTTGACCCTCAGTCAATACTTAAATGAAATATAACTGAGAACTCCTGAGTCTCCTGAAAGAGCAACCTCTGAGCCGTAAACTCTTCCTCTGGGAATCTACTTCATAGCAGAATAACAGCAGGTAAAATCCTTTTTTCTTATTTTCACTATTTCTGACGCAGCACTGGCTGTCTTGAGAACAGTTTAATTGGTAGGGCAAGCCTCCAACTTCAAACATAACGCTGCAATTTATTGCAATTCTCTCTCTCTCTCTCTCTCTCTCTCTCTCTCTCTCTCTCTCTCTCTCTCTCTCTCTCTCTCTCTCTCTCTCTCTCTCTCTCTCTCTCTCTCTCTCTCTCTCTCTCTCTCTCTCTCTCTCTCTCTCTCTCTCTCTCTCTCTCTCTCTCTCTCTCTCTCTCTCTCTCTCTCTCTCTCTCTCTCTCTCTCTCTCTCTCTCTCTCTCTCTCTCTCTCTCTCTCTCTCTCTCCCTCTCCCTCTCCCTCTCCTCTCCCTCTCTCTCTCTCTCTCTCTCTCTCTCTCTCTCTCTCTCTCTCTCTCTCTCTCTCTCTCTCTCTCTCTCTCTCTCTCTCTCTCTCTCTCTCTCTCTCTCTCTCTCTCTCTCTCTCTCTCTCTCTCTCTCTCTCTCTCTCTCTCTCTCCTCTCTCTCTCTCTCTCTCTCTCT
Organism: Meda fulgida; assembly: GCA_030578275.1. Lineage (NCBI taxonomy): Eukaryota > Metazoa > Chordata > Actinopteri > Cypriniformes > Leuciscidae > Meda > Meda fulgida. The sequence continues at coordinate 5,441,036 of CM060628.1, forward strand.
CTCTCTCTCTCTCTCTCTCTCTCTCTCTCTCTCTCTCTCTCTCTCTCTCTCTCTCTCTCTCTCTCTCTCTCTCTCTCTCTCTCTCTCTCTCTCTCTCTCTCTCTCTCTCTCTCTCTCTCTCTCTCTCTCTCTCTCCTCCAAAGCTGTCAGGATCATCTCTGCATTGGCACAGCAAGAATAGCTCTGAATGAGAGGCAGGGTGTCTATTCTGGGCATCTGTGTGTCTTTATCGGTTCAAGGCTGTAGGAATGCAGAGGTCATGTGTCTGTATAAGACAAAAGAGAAAAAGTTACAAAGAACAGTAGCAAGCAAAAAGGGGAGATGGGAAATGAAAGGATATATAAGAGAAGACATGAAGATGACTTTTAGCACTGGATTTTACAGCCAGCCCTTTGAGCCATGTCGAAAAGATGATTCATACTGGCCAATCATGTGTGTGTGTGTGTGTGTGTGTGTGTGTGTGTGTGTGTGTGTGTGTGTGTGTGTGTGTGTGTGTGTGTGTGTGTGTGTGTGTGTGTGTGTGTGTGTGTGTGTGTGTGTGTGTGTGTGTGTGTGTGTGTGTGTGTGTGTGTGTGTGTGTGATATGACTCATAAGATATTTTGGGCAGCAGCGGTATCTGGTATCTCATTAGGTTATCGATTTGATATGTGACGGGTATATCTGATATTGTATGCCCTGAAGGAATCATCAATGTGTTGTCTGTCTGAGGTGTGTGTCAGTGATGACTGTAGGCTGCAGTACATTTATTAAACCTGCATACGTGTGTGTGTGTGTGTAAAAGATGAGCTGGTTATAAATAGGCTAGGAAGCTGTCACTGTAAATTCACATCCATCCAGAACTCTTGAGATTTATACTGGACATGATGTTTGTCACATATACATCAATACTTATTTGAAAGTTGATGGACATTTTGGTCATTGCATAGCATCTTTTCTTTTTAACTTTCTTTTAACTTTGCTGTATTCCTTTGAATTTATTTTAGCTGCTTTTGAACTCAGGAATGTGTTCTGTGTGAACGGGTCCTTTAGTGTAAGGTGTGTCAAGACGTGTTTCTCCAGATCTGACATCATGACATTTTTAAATATGCCAAAGTATGGCATAGTATCTACAGCAGAAAGAAAAGTTCTGGCCTATGTCCGTTACATAAACAGAATATTCTTTTTTTTTTTTTAACGAACTACCCTTTTAACTGCCAACCACACCAGTGTTTTGTTATTACTGTATGAAAACCATTTAGTTTCATTTCAAATACATCTGGTAATATGAGACATCTATATGTCTATGCAAAATGTATTTCAATATGACTGGTGTGATGTTCTCATAAAAGATTTGTATCTGTGTTGTGGTGGGTCTGTGGCAGTGGCAGTCTGTCCATTAGTCTTATCGTTCTCTTTCTCTTGCACTTTCTATATGAAAGATCTTTGACCTTTCTTTTCTCTCTTTTCTTCCTCTTTTTCACAGACAGCCGCACCACACACTATTCCAATGGGACCATTCTTTCTCTCCATCTCTCTTTTCAGAAACGTGTCTGCATTGGTGACAATCGATCCCTGTACGATTCTGACACTGCGTGTGTCGTCTGTGTGGATTCATATGGTGAGTTTGTGTTCAGATCAGATTCTAAAGGATGAGGAAGAGATGTGTGCATCATTTATATATATTGAAATCACACAAAATCTTTCAAAAACACATCCAGGTCATTTTTCACCCACAAAACCAAAATAAAAGAAACACACAATTAGATTCTGCTTAAAAATGTAGGCCTATTATGTTAAAGTATAAAAGCATATGTTAAAGGCCATTATGTTTTTACAATATTGATAATTCAGTTTCACAATGCACATGTAAGCGACATGTATATATTTTGGCTCCCATAATAACAGGTTACAGTAGTCACACACACAGAAACTAAATCAATTTATTTAAACCATTAACATTATGACGGGGGAAATTTTGCGGGCATATTGTGCGAGCTTATTTAATCCATTAGATCGAAAGATCTGATAAAAAAACATACATTTACCGCTTATAGACTCTCCCCTGGAATAAAGCAGGACAGAAATGGTTGAAAGTGGACAAAAGAGATGGATTAAAACACCAGGTGTAAACGGGAATGTGTATCCATCGTCTACTTGTGATTCAATCGACCAAAACGCTGTAAACAGGGCCTATAGAGCTCCCTTCCTTTTCCGAATATTTCAATTTTGTTTTGCATGTCTTATCTTCTAAAATGCGCTGTGTGAGCTACTGTTGCTTGTTTTGGCTGAGGGGATGATGGTCTTGTCTTTTCAAAATCCATGTAATCTTATTGGCAGGTTTTATATTATTGACACTTAAGTTCATTGGGGACCTAATACTTCTCAGCTGCTTTTAAAATACACAGTTGACCAAGAAAGAGAGAGAAATTGAGATGAAGCTAGACTCTCTATCTGTTTTTACCTGTGTGTGTGTGTGCGTGCGCGCGTGCGTGCGCGCGTGCGTGCGTGCGTGCGTGTAGCTACTTAACTATATTTTGGGGACAAATTTGTACCCAGAAGTGACCAAAACCTGACAAAATCTCCAAAAAACTCTCTTTAGGGACGTCCTCAAAAATAAAGTAATAAAAGGTTTTTTAAATATGTAAAAATGCAGAATGTCTCCTGTGATGGGTAGGTTTAGGGATAGGGTTAGTGTAAGGGGACAGAATATACAGTTTGTACAGTATAAAAACCATTACGTCTCTGGAATGTCCCCATTTAGATAGCTAAGTAAACGTGTGTGCGTGTGTGTGTGTGTGTGTGTGTCTTAGCGAGCCAGTGAAGAACTGATTGAGTTTACTCTTCTCTTTCAACTGTCTGTTCATCCTCAACACCTACACACCTCTGAAATCTAATTTAACTCACACTTTATTTATTCAGCACCTTTCCAGCAAACAACGGCATACAAAGTGCTTCACATGCGTGGCATGTCAAATAAGAACGATCAAAGGCAGAGATAATAGATAAAAAAAAATATGTATTAAATTGGAGTCAAACAAATTGATATTGCAAATAACATAAAATAAATATGAATTTAATTAGTTTACCAAATTAATAAGAAGGGTTAAATAAACCCAAGACCCAAGGCAAAGGTTATTAACAGACTTCTCAACAAAGCCAAAATAATATATATATATATATATATATATATATATATATATATATATATATATATATATATATAATTTCTCCTAGACAGTAATAAGATTAAACTGAGCAGCTGATTGCTGTCACAGCAGCACTGCAATAATAATTTATGCAACCAATATGATCTCTGCGTTTTCCCAAAGGTTTGTCCCGGATCAGCTTTGTTAATAACCTCTTAATGACTTCAGTTTTAGATAATTGATCCACACAGGAGTGTGGAATTATTTTTTGACTAATAGTTCAGCACAGTATGATGTGAGAGAATATAACAGGAAAAAAACAGTGAGATCTCTATTATATATCAGTTGTATCTCCTAGAAAATAAGTTTAAATAGAGATAAAATGTAGACTTTTACTTGCGTGTCTTGCTCATCAGATATTTCTCCTGAAAAAAAGACACTAATAATCTCATGTCTCTCTAGAGTTTAGAAAGCATCTCAATAATATCTCAAACAAGATAGTCTCCAATCAAAAGTTTTATTTTGAACTCGAACATTTCTCATTAAATGATGCCATCCACATTCATATGCACTAACATTCAGAAGTTTGTGGTCGATAATATTTTTTTTAACCTTTATGAATAAAGTCTCTTATTCAGCTGGATTTATTTGATCAAATTACAGATAGTGAAAACAATAATACTGTCAAATATTACTTAAAATCTCATTTATTTATGTGATGGAAAAGCTGAATTTCCAGCAGCCATTAAGCCATTTATTGGAAATCGTTCTAATATGCTAATTCGAAATAGGAATCTTTAATACATTATAAATAACTTTTCTGTAACTTTTCTAGCATTTTTCAGAGTGTAGGAATCCTGAATATTATATATGTTCTGAATATTTCAGATGTTTTATTATTAGCGTTGTCTGTAGCTGAAGTGAACTGAGATTTTGGCGTTTAGCAGTGGATAAGGCTGCTAATTGAAATGCATGTTTGTGTATGAATGCGCTGTGGGCAACAGCCGGGGTCGGTGTAATTGGGTGTGTGTGTAGCTGTCGGGTCCGAGCTCTGAAGATCAAAATCAAAGAGAGAGGTTGAAAGCAGCGACCTTGTTTAATGAGAACAGTGAGATAGGCCAGACTGATCAGCGCTCAGGGGTTCTGATAAGAAAAGCATTTGTCTATGTTACTACCTGGTTGTCTATTTTTGGCCCTCCAGCCATCCATGACAGACAGAACTTCACATTTGCAACTTATTATGTTGAAGCCATCAACACGCACAGTACGCTTCTGCTTGCATTGTGCTTTTTGGAAGAGAGGCTTCATAGAGACAGGAACTAAACAGAGCGTTACTGACAGACTGGGAAGAGAGGTGCTGCAACAATGTGAAATATATGAAAAATAATGGGTTTTTTGAACATTCAAGCGAGAAAACGTATTCTAGAGCCCAAAAACACAATCAAGTAGGCCTATTTGCAAAAGGGCATAATACATTTATTTTGTAATACTTTTGTTTGAGGTTCACTCAAAAGACTTTGCACTAAAAAAAAAATAATAATAAAATAAAAAAATAAAAAACCAGTTGGAATTTAGATTTTCATGACCATTTTTAATTAATTAATGGTCCCCATGAGGAAAACAGCTTATAAAGTGGTGTTTTTTGAAAAAGTCAAAATGCAGAAAGTTCCCTTTCGAGGGAACTCGAACTGCGTCGAATGACACTTTGGGGAACGCCCCTCAGCGTAGCGCCTCTGAAGTATGAATGAAACTAAGCCGATCTCCGATTGGTACAACGTAATGACGTAATGTGTGACGACACACAGGCGGAACTATAAAGGGACGCCGGCACACACAACATGTCAGCTTTCTGTTCTTCAGCAAGCGCTATCTGTGACTGTGAGTCTTATTTATTGTTTGTCTGTCTCTGAGTGATCTCCGATCTCATGGCGAGTGCGAATTTCAGGAAGTGTGTGCATCCTTGCCCTCGTTTCATCACGGGTGGGGACACACACCGACTGTGCACGCATTGTTTGGGAATGCAGCACGCGCGGGCAGCTCTCGAGGGAGCTGCTTGCGAGGATTGTGAAAAGCTTCCAATCCGTGTGTTGCGTTCCCGGCTGGCTATCTTCGATGAAGATGGCCGGCCTCGCGAGCCCCGTGGTGCGGGACCCGCGTCCGCTGAGGCGGCGCGGCAACGCTCTTCATGGGGCTCGCAAATGGATCTGTCGGGGGATCCCGAGGCTGCCGAGGCACCTTCTCGGGATTCCTCTGACAGTTCTGATGTCCGCGAGCCTCGCGTGGAAGCCCGCTCGGCGGCTTCTTCTGCGCGAGCTGAGGATCCGATGCTTGAGCTGTCTGCCTCTGAGGAGGTAGACGTGCTCAGTATCGAGGGCGGGGATTTCGGGGATGACTCGCCACCCCTTGTCCCCGCATATGAGGAGCTGGTGGAGGTTGTTTCTCGTGCTGTGGACCATTTAAATATCAGTTGGCCACGTGAGAAGCAGGAAGCGCTTACTAAAAGCAAGTTGGACGAGCGCTTTCCGCAGCACAGAGAGCAACCTCATCATCGGGGCTTACCGTTTTTTTCCCGACTTACACAACGAGTTCTGTAAGTCGTGGAACAGCTTCCCGTGTGTCCAACCCCCCCCCCAGTACTTATTTATAGTAATATCCTGGGGGCACGGGAAAACGGTTATGGGATGATGCCACGGGTGGAACAGCCACTGGCTAGTTATTTATCCCCCGAATCAGTATCATCCCTGAAAGCCCCGGTGCTGCCCACCAAACCATGTAGCAGGAAATCGATATTGCTCTCCCGCCGTTAATCACGCTTCGGGACATGTCGGTTTCCAGCGAACGCAGGTTGCACTGTCCGCCCCACAGGCTTGCGGCCAGGCAGCATTCGCGTCCGCCCATCGAGAATCATTTTCGGTTCAGCCCTGCCGGGGATCCGCTTCAGGGGGCCGAGAACGAATCCCGATTAATACCTCGAGAGCCTGGTTCCCTTGGTGAAGTATTTCGATGTATGGAAAAATCTGTCGAATATTTTTCCTTGGGCCCTGCGCACCATTCAAAATGGTTACAGGCTGCAGTTCAGTTTCCGTCCATCCGAATTCACGGGGTGGTCTGAACTGTAGCCGACCCAGTGCAGGGTCGGGTGTTGGAACAGGAAGTAAACTCCCTGCTGGCTAAGGAGGCTATAGATCGTATTCCTCCTCCGGACAGGGAGTCCGGGTTTTACAGCCGCTACTTCTTAGTTCCCAAGAAGAATGGGGGGTTGCGTCCGCCAGCTCCTCCGCCTTTAGACAGGCCCAAAAGGAGAGCGTTTCGTCTAGAGACGGCGCTCTCAGTCGAAGCCTCAACAGAAGCAGGGCGACCTGAGGACCGTCCTGCAGGCTAAGAAGGCTTTGTCAAAGAGATCCTAGCCATTTAGGATCTCTGCGGGCGGCCCCACCCGTGGTGGAACGACCGAGGTCGTTTCCTTCACGGAGCCCGCAGGAAATCGATGTTGCTCTCCCGCCGTTAAACACGTTTCGGGTCACATCGGTTTCCAGCGAACGCAGGTTGCACTGTCCGCCCCACAGGCTTGCGGCCAGGCAGCATTCGCGTCCGCCCATCGAGAATCATTTTCGGTTCAGCCCTGCCGGGGATCCGCTTCAGGGTGCCGAGAACGAATCCCGATTAATACCCGAAGCCAGACTCGAGAGCCTGGTTCCTCTGGTGAGGTATTTCGATGCACGGAAAAATCTGTCGAATATTTCTCCTTGGGCCCTGCGCACCATTCAATATGGTTACAGGCTGCAGTTCAGTTTCCACCCACCCAAATTCAACGGGGTGGTCTGGACTGTAGTCGACCCAGTGCAGGGTCGGGTATTGGAACAGGAAGTAAACTCCCTGCTGGTAAAGGAGGCTATAGAGCGTATTCCTCCTCCGGACAGGGAGTCCGGGTTTTACAGCCGCTACTTCATAGTTCCCAAGAAGGATGGGGGGTTATGTCCAATAATAGATCTCAGGCACCTGAACCGCTCTCTGAGGAGATTCAGGTTCAAGATGCTCACTATTCCCATTATCGTGAGTCAAATTCAATCCGAGGATTGGTTTGTCACGATAGATCTGAAGGACGCATACTTCCATATATCCATCCTTCCATCTCACAGGAAGTTTCTGAGGTTCGCTTTCGGGGGCGAAGCGTACCAATATCGGGTTCTTCCGTTCGGCCTAGCTCTCTCCCCTCGCACATTTACCAAATGTATGGATGCAGCTCTGGCACCTCTGAGGCTTCAGGGCATCAGGGTGCTCAATTATATCGACGACTGGCTGATTTTAGCACAGTCGCGGGAGCTGGCGATTCGGCATCGAGATGTCGTCCTCACCCACATCCAGAGCCTGGGGTTGAGACTCAACACGAAAAAGAGCGTGTTGACACCAGTCCAGAGAACCACGTTCCTGGGAGTTGTGTGGGACTCGGTCACGATGCGGGCACAATTGTCTCCCGAGCGGATCGAGTCCATCCTGACCACAGTGTCCGGGATACGGCTAGGCCAGGCCATCACGGTGAAACACTTCCAGAGAGTGTTAGGGCTCATGGCAGCAGCGTCCAGTGTTATCCCACTCGGCCTGCTGCACATGAGAGCCCTTCAGTGGTGGTTGAGAACCAAGGGGTTTTCCCCGAGGGGAAACCCGTTCCGCATGATCAGGGTTACGCGCAGGTGCCTTCGTTCCCTATCTATGTGGAAGAAAGCTTGGTTTCTCTCCCAAGGCCCTGTGCTGGGAGCGTCATGTCGCCGGAAAACCGTTTCGACAGACGCCTCCCTCACGGGCTGGGGCGCGGTCATGGACAGCCGCTTTATGACAGGCCTATGGCAGGACCATCATTCCTCCTGGCACATAAACTGCCTGGAGATGTTGGCGGTGTTCCGAGCTCTGAGGAGTTTCCTGCCGGACCTCAAGGACTATCATGTCCTTGTGAGGTCAGACAGTATGTCGGTAGTGGCCTATATAAACCATCAGGGGGGTCTGAGATCTCGCCCTCTATGCCGACTGGCACGTCAGATCCTCCAGTGGTCCCAGGGGAAATTGTCGTCTCTAAAGGCGACATACATCCCGGGGAGTCAGAATCAGGGAGCAGACATCCTGTCGAGACAGGGGCTGAGGCCCGGGGAATGGAGACTCCACCCCGAGGTGGTGGAGTCAATATCTCAGAGGTTCGGCCCAGTGGAAGTGGACCTGTTCGCGTCTCGAGAGACGACCCACTGTCCTCTGTGGTTTTCCCTCACTCATCCAGCCCCGCTGGGGTTGGATGCCATGGTGCAGACGTGGCCGAGGCTACGTCTGTACGCTTTTCCCCCGATCGCTCTGCTCCCGGGAGTTCTAGAGAGGGTCCGTCGAGACGGGATCAGTCTACTGCTGGTAGCCCCGTTGTGGCCGGCCCGAGTATGGTTCTCCGACATAATTTTGCTCCTGAACGGCCCTCCATGGGAGATTCCCATCAGGAGGGACCTGCTGACACAGGCAGGGGGCTCAGTTTTTCACCCTCGACCCGAGTTGTGGAAACTGTGGGTCTGGCCCCTGAGGGGGCACAGTACCTAGAGGCCGGCCTATCAGCTGGAGTAGTGGAAACCATACTCAGCTCTAGAGCTCCCTCCACGAGGAAGTTGTATGGCTTGAAGTGGAATGTCTTCACCCTTTGGTGTAGAGAGCGTGAGGTGGACCCAGTTAACTGCCCAGTGGCTTCAGTGCTGGAGTTCCTCCAGGATCGCTTCTCCACTGGTCTTACCCCATCCACACTTAAGGTGTACGTGGCTGCCATTGCGGCTTTCCACGCTCCTTTGAGTGATGGGCCTCTGGGGAGGCACCAGCTAGTCGTACGTTTCCTCCGTGGGGCCTGGAGGATGAGACCTGCGGCTCGTACCAGGGTTCCCACTTGGGACCTGGCGGTGGTTCTTGAAGATCTGGCTGAGGCCCCCTTCGAACCGCTTGAGTCGGCTGAGGCCAAGAACCTGTCGCTGAAGGTCGCTTTTCTGTTGGCCATTACTTCTCTGAGGAGGGTAGGAGATCTCCAGGCGCTCTCCATATCTAACGAGTGCCTGGAGTTTGCTCCAGGCAACATTAAGGCCATCCTTCACCCTAGGCCCGGCTATCTGCCTAAGGTGCCGTCCAGTGCGGCACGGCCTACGGTTCTGCAGGCTTTTCATCCTCCACCTCACGTGACGACGGATGAAGAGAGACTTCATGTGCTCTGCCCTGTCAGAGCACTGAATATTTACATTCAGAGGTCCTCTTCATGGCGGAAGTCGGACCAGTTGCTGGTCTGTTTCGGGTCGCCCAGGAAGGGGCTTCCCGCTTCCAAGCAGACCATCAGCAACTGGATTGCGATTTCCACGGCCTACCAGGTGCGCGGTATGCCTTCACCTTTGGCTGTGAGGGCTCATTCTACTAGAGGCATGGCGTCCTCTAGAGCCCTTCTCGCGGGGGGCCCCCATCCAGGAGGTCTGCGATGCAGCAGGATGGGCTACCCCTCATACCTTTATTAGGTTTTATAGTCTGGATATTCCGTCAACACCCGGCGCTCTTGCGCTTTCTTCCTAAGTGTGCCTGCTAGCAGTTTCACACTAGGGCAGGCAGGGCTCGTTGTGGCGTAGTGGGCATTTGTTCCCCAAAGTGTCATTCGACGCAGTTCGAGTTCCCTCGAAAGGGAACGTCCTCGGGTTACGTATGTAACCCTTGTTCCCTGAGAAGGGAACGAGAACTGCGTCCCTTGGCCACGCCTTCCCTGCCTGGGAGCGCTTGCTTCATCACAGGAAGCTGACATGTTGTGTGTGCCGGCGTCCCTTTATAGTTCCGCCTGTGTGTCGTCACACATTACGTCATTACGTTGTACCAATCGGAGATCGGCTTAGTTTCATTCATACTTCAGAGGCGCTACGCTGAGGGGCGTTCCCCAAAGTGTCATTCGACGCAGTTCTCGTTCCCTTCTCAGGGAACAAGGGTTACATACGTAACCCGAGGACGTTTTCTGTGATGGGTAGGTTTAGGGGTAGTGTTATTGTTAGGGGATAGAACAGTTTGTACAGTATAAAAAAACATAATGGCTATGGAGAGTGCCTACAAAGATAGCGAATGAGTGTGTGTATGTGTATATTGCCGTGGCTTTAAGAAAAATCCTGAGCATATATAATTATCTTGCACTCTATATAATATAATGCACTCTTAAAAAATATATATATATATATATTTATTGGCATCTCTGTAGTTCCATGAAGAACCTTTAACATCCATAGAATCTTTCCATTCCACAAAAAAGTTCTTTACACTAAAAAAAAAAAGTTATTTTAAAAACAGTTCACTGAAAGGTTCTTTGGGGAACCCAAAATGTATCTCTTATTACGCTGCTGCGAAAACCCCCTTTATTTTTAAGAGTGTATATACTGTAGGGTATGTGCCTACTTGGCACTAACAAAAATTTACCAAAAAGTACTAAGTACTCTGATTTGATTTTAATATTGTAACTTTCCTTATAAAATGAAATCAAACTTTTATTTCAACAGATCAAGCAAAAATCAATTCCTCATGAAATGGCCCCTATAAAAACTGTAAACCTGTCCAGTCTTTCATTAGATAGGATACAGCACTTATACATCTACATATCACACTCACTTCCACAGTAAGAGAAAAAAGCAGTATCAAACAGCTCATTAAAGCTAACACAAGGAGCAAAACAACACCTGACTTTTTACAGACCATTATTAAAGCGCAGAATAAGAAAAATGCAAAACACACAGATGAATACGAAAAAAAGATCTCCTCTAGACAACCTATAGAGCATGTTTTTCAGAAACCTTTCATTCAAGCATCAACATACTGCATTAGTCATGTCTGTCTTCTCCGCCTGTCCTTTTTATCCCTCCAAATGTGCCTCAGCATGAGCACCAGAGATAATAGAGAATCTATCTGCAAATGCATTATTCCAGCTTACAGCACACACACCAGCCGAAGCAGAACCAACAGCTCCATCTGATCCCAGCATGCATCTGTAGGCCCGCTGCCATGGCCGGCACTCTGGAAGGCCACGTACAAATGCAATAATTTTTTTTTTTTTATAATAATAAGTATGAGTATATATAAATAATGAGTATATATATATATATGGGGATGATTAGGAGGCCATGATGGACAGAGGCCACTGGGCAAATTTGGCCAGGATGCCGGGGTTACACCCCTACTCTTTCAAAAGACATCCTGGGATTTCTAATGACCATAGAGAGTCAGGACCTCAGTTTAACGTCTCATCCGAAGGACAGTATAACGCATCTCCCCATCACTACACTGGGGCGTTAGGACTCACACAGACCACAGGGTGAGCGCCCCCTACTGGCCTCACTAACACCCCTTCCAGCAGCAATAGTTCCCTTTCGAGGGAACTCTACACTGCGTCGAGAATCGACACTTTGGGGACGCTCCCTTAGCGTGCGCCTCTGAAGTATGAATGAAACTAATCCAATCCTGATTGGTGTTGCGTCGTGACGTAACATGTGACGGCATACCCGGAAGTATAAAAGTGACGCTGTCACAACACACACTAGCTTTCGCTCTTCAGCAAGTGCTCTCTGTGAAACTGTCTGTCTTATTTGGTGTTGTTTGTCTGTGACAAAGCTCTACATATGGCGAGTGAACATTACACTAGTGTGTGTACCCCTGCCCTGTATATCTCACGGGCGGGGACACGCATCAGTTGTGTGTGTATAGTTATAGGAGCGCAGCACACACAGGCAGCTCTCGAGAGGGCTGTCTGTGAACACTGTGAAGCACTTCCTAATAGAGTGCTGCGCTCCCGCTCGGCCATAGTATTTTATTATGATGGCCAGGCTCGCGATCCACGCAATTCGGCTCCCGCGTCCGTTGAGGTAGCGCGACGGCTTGGATCGCGGGGATCGCAGAAGGATCTCGCGGATGAGAAACGAGACTGCTGAGGCACTTTTTCGTTCATCATCTGCTGATTCTATAACACTCGTTCATGACGCAGAAGCCCGCGATGTGGTTTCTTCTGCCCGTGACGAGTGCCTGTTGCCCGAGCTATCTGTTTCTGAGGAAATAGATTATGCTCAGCATCGGGAACGAGCAACATGAGTCACACTCGCCGGCTCATGTTTCTGCTTATGTAGAGCTTGTGGAGGTTGTGATGCATACTGTGGAGTCCAGTCTTAAAATAAATAATTAAATATATATGTGTATATATATTAGCTGGCCACAAAATAAGCAGGATGATCCTTGTCAAAGCAAGAAGAGCTAGACGAGAGATTCCTGTAGCACTATTCACAACCTCAGCGCCGGGCTAACTGTGTTTTTCCCCAAATCTAAGAGACATCAGTGGCTAAATTTGTCTGGTACAAAAAAAGGGAAAGACAAATATTTTCTGCTGAACGCGCCGCTATCACCTTCTGGCCTGTTCTCCGACGCTGTAACTTCAATCGTCGACAGGTTTATAAATAAATAAAATAATATATATATATATATATAAAAACTAAATAAATATATATATATATATATGTTGTCCCGCCGTTTTGAACGTTTCGGGCTACATCGATTTCCAGCGAACGCACACTGTGGCGTTCACCCCAAGAGCTTGCAACCGGGCACCGACTATGGTCACAAAATTTTTCTAGACTTTCCTGCCGGTCATCTGCTTCAGGAAGTCAAGAATAGTGCTTGAGAAACACCCGAGGCCGGTCTCAAGGGGCTGGTTCCCTTAATAGATTTTGTAGAATGGCAGCGCCTTCCAATTATCTATATGGGTCCTGAATATTTTTAAATATGGGTACAGACTGCAGTTCGGTTACCGACCTCCCAAGTTTGTTGGGGTCGTACCGACCGCAGTGTTTCCAGAACAGGCTCGGGTTATGGAACAAGAGGTACAGACTCTACTGGAGTTAAGGGGCCATAGAGAGTGTTCCCCTACCAGACAGGAAGTCCAGGTTTTACAGCCGGTACTTTTTAGTTCCAAAGGAGGATGGTGGACTGAGGCCAATTTTAGATCTAAGGCTATTGACTTGTTCTTTGAGGAGATCCAGGTTCAAAATGCTTACAATTTCCATTATCGGAAACCAAATCAGATCCGAGGACTGGTTTGGCATGGTAGATCTAAAAGTTGGGGCTGTCCACTCAGTTGCAGGGCAACCTATGTTGTTCTTGCAGCGGGGCCCGGAAACGATGTGTATTGCCCGCCGTCTATGACGCTTCGGGCCGCATCATTTTTCAGCATATCGACTACAGCCTGCCGGTATTCCGCTTCAGGGAGTCGAGAAAGATGCTCGAAAAACACCAGAGGCCAGTCTCGAGAGGCTGGTAACCCTAGTAAATTTTGTAGAGGCATGGTATCATCTTCCCAACATATCTGCGTGGGTCCTGCATATAATAAAATCAGGGTACAGACTGCAGTTCGCCTACCGCCCCCCCAAGTTTTCTGGGGTGGTGCAAACTACAGTGGTTCCAGGGCAGGCTCAGGTGATGGAACAAGAAGTACAGACTCTGCTGCTAAAGGAAGCCATAGAACATGTTCATCCTTTAGACAGGGGGTCCGGGTTTTACAGCCGGTACTTTATAGTTCCAAAGAAGGATGGGGGGTTAAGGCCAATTCTAGATCTCAGGGTTTTGAACCGATCTCTGAGGAGGTTCAGGTTCAAAATATTAACAATTCCTGCAATCGTGAGTCAGATCAGATCCGAGGACTGGTTTGTCACGATAGATCTAAAAGACGCCTATTTTCACATCTCCATCCTTCCATGTCACAGGAGATACCTGAGGTTCGCTTTCGGGGGCGAAGCTTACCAATATCGGGTTCTTCCGTTCGGCCTAGCACTCTCTCCCCGCACATTCACCAAATGTATGGATGTAGCCCTTGCTCCACTGAGACTTCAAGGCATTCGTATATTGAATTATCTCGACGACTGGCTCATTCTGGCTCAGTCTCGAGAAATGGCAGTTCGGCATCGAGATGTCGTCCTTGGCCACATTCAGAAATTGGGGTTGAGACTCAATACAAAGAAGAGTGTGCTAGAACCATCCCAGTGCACGATACTTTTGGGAGTCGTGTGGAACTCGATTACGATGCAGGCACGAATGTCTCCCGCACGTATCGAGTCAATTCTGGCGATGGTATCCGGGTTAAGGCTGGGCCAGGCCATCACTGTAAAACAATTTCAAAGAATGCTGGGCCTCATGGCAGCGGCATCCAACATTATTCCTTTGGGCCTTCTACACATGAGGACCCTTCAGTGGTGGTTAAAAACCAAGGGGTTTTCTCCCAAGGGGAATCAGTTTCGTATAATCAGAGTAACGCGCAGATGCCTTCGTTCTCTGCAAATATGGAAGAAACCTTGGTTCCTATCCCAAGGGCCAGTGTTGGGAGTGTCATGTCGCCGGAAATCCGTTTCGACAGACGCTTCCCTCACTGGCTGGGGCGCGGTCATGGACGGCCGCTTTGCCAGGGGTCTGTGGCAGGACCATCATCATTCTTGGCATATAAACTGCCTAGAGATGATGGCTGTGTTCAGGGCTTTGAGGAGCTTCCTCCCAGACATCAAAGGTTACCATGTCTTAGTACGATCAGACAATACGTCGGTGGTAGCCTATCTGAACCGACAAGGGGGACTCATATCGCGCCCTCTTTGCAGACTGGCGCATCAGATTATTCTTTGGTCCCAGGGGAAAATACTGTCTATCAGGGCAATGTATATTCCGGGGGTTCAGAATCAGAGAGCAGCCATCCTGTCGAGGCAGGGGCTGAGGCCCGGGGAATGAAGACTTCACCCAGAGGTGGTGAAGTTAATATGGGAGAGGTTTGGACCAATGGAAGTGGATCTATTTGCGTCTCGAGAGACGTCCCACTGTCCACTTTGGTTCTCCCTCTCACTTCCAGCCCCACTGGGGTTGGATGCCATGGTACAGGCCTGGCCGAGGCTTCGCCTGTACGCATTTCCCCCGATCGCTCTGCTCCCGGGAGTCCTGGAGAGGGTCCGTCAGGAGGGCATCAGTCTACTTCTGGTTGCCCCAATGTGGCCGACCCGAGTGTGGTTTTCAGACATAATATCACTCCTGATAGCTCCGCCATGGTAGATTCCTCTGAGGAGGGATCTGTTGTCTCAGGCGGAGGGCACAATCATCCACCCTCAGCCAGAGCTGTGGAAGCTATGGGTCTGGCCTCTGAGGGGGTTCAGTGCCTAAATGCTGGTCTATCAGCTGGAGTGGTTGAAACCATACTTAGCTCTAGAGCTCCATCTAATAGGAGAGTATATGGCCTCAAGTGGAATGTGTTTGTCACTTGGTGTGGAGAACATGAGTTAGATCCAGTAAACTGCTCGGTGGCTTCAGTTCTGGAATTTCTTCAAAATCGTTTCTCTGCGGGTCTCTCCCTTTCCACGCTTAAGGTGTACGTGGCAGCCATTGCGGCTTTCCACGCACCATTAGGTGATGGGCCTCTGGGGAGGCACCAGTTGGTCATTCGGTTTCTCCGCGGTACTTGGAGGATGAGGCCGGCAACCAGATCTAGGGTTCCTGCCTGGGACCTGCCGATAGTTCTGGAAGGGTTATCCCTGGCCCCCTTCGAACCTCTAGACTCGGCTTCGCCTAAGGATTTAACGCTGAAAATGGTTTTTCTCTTTGCTATTACCTCACTTAAGAGGGTGGGAGATCTCCAAGCCCTGGCAGTAACACCAGCTTGCTTGGAGTTTGCCCCTGGCAGAGTAAACGTTTTTTTTTTGCACCCGAGTCCGAGCTACGTGCCTAAAGTTCCATCGAATACGGGTCGGTCTACAGTCCTTCAGGCATTCCATCCTCCACCTCATGTCTCGGCAGAAGAAGAAAAGCTTCATTTGCTCTGCCCCGTCAGAGCTTTAAGCATGTACCTTGAGAGGTCCTCTTCTTGGAGAAGGTCGGACCAGTTATTAGTATGTTTTGGGTCACCTAAGAAGGGGCTCCCGGCATCCAAGCAAACTATTAGTAATTGGATTGTTCAGGCTATTACTGAGGCTTACAAGGTGCGCGATTTGCCTTCACCTTTAGCCGTAAGGGCTCATTCAACTAGAAGCATGGCTTCTTCTAGGGCCCTTCTTTCGGGAGTACCTCTACAGGAGATCTGTGAGGCAGCCGGTTGGGCTACTCCACATACTTTTATTAGGTTCTACAGTCTCCACCTTCCTAGTACACCTGACGCACACGTGCTCAGTCCTTGCTGAGTGCCTAGACAGTTTCACTCCGGGACAGGCCTATTCGGTGCGTGGCCTTGTGGGCACTTGTTCCCCAAAGTGTCGATTCTCGACGCAGTGTAGAGTTCCCTCGAAAGGGAACATCTCGGGTTATGACTATAACCCTTGTTCCCTGAGAAGGGAACGAGACACTGCGTCGTTCTGCCACGCCCCTTGAGGCCTTGGAGCGTCTTGCTTCATCGCGAGGCTAGTGTGTGTTGTGACAGCGTCACTTTTATACTTCCGGGTATTCCGTCACATGTTACGTCACGACGCAACACCAATCAGGATTGGATTAGTTTCATTCATACTTCAGAGGCGCACGCTAAGGGAGCGTCCCCAAAGTGTCGATTCTCGACGCAGTGTCTCGTTCCCTTCTCAGGGAACAAGGGTTATAGTCATAACCCGAGACGTTTTCCCAGGAGGTCTTCCATCCAGGTACTAACCAGGCTCAACCCTGCTTAGCCTCAGTGGGAAACCAGTGTTGGGCTACAGGGTGATATGACTGCTGGCTTATTTTTCTCTTTTCTGTCACAAGGAACAGAATAGATTCAGTTCTGATCATGGTGGTGAACAAAATGTGACTTTTGACTAACGACATAACATCTAGTAATTTAGCAGCTTAGGCTATTCTAGACAAAAACTGTCTGTTTAGAAAGAACCAGACTAAGGAATGTCAGTATGCATTGACAACATTTTGAGTAGTACATGTCATGTAACTGATCACTCTCATTGGAAAATATTATATAACCTACTGTGAGATTTGTTAAAAATGTTTTTGAAAGTCTCTTACACCTTGTCCTAACCAGATGCGATGTGGCACCATAACACGGTGGTACCATGGTTATCAGAGTTTTTGTTCGAACCAGTCGCAATATATATATATATATATATATATATATATATATATACACACACAAGAACAAGTCATGGACTATTTTTATAATGGATTTATAGTGCTTTTGCAAGTTTTCTAAAGCTTCAATTTAGATTTTCTGTTATTCTTTAATCATGATAATGAAAAAAGGACCCACAGACTGTGTGACCCATAGTGGAATTATCCCTCCACAGTTTCAGAGATGACATAGGCCTACACCTGTCAACAGCATTCATTGGAGATAACAATGCTGAGCTGATAATTTGACTATTAGAGATGTTAACATCCAGCAGAGACTGTTCTGGATAATATATCCGCTGGATGTGTGTGTATGAGCATTTGTTGGTGAGCACGGTCAGCGTGTATTAAAATGCATCTTGTGAATCCCCACACTGCTAAACAATAGATCTGCAGGGTAGCTGTTGTATAAAAGAACCAGACAACTGTAGTCTTATTGACAGCCCTGCGCTGTTGAGATATCAGAGCGACTGCACAAAAAGAGACCCTCCGACCAGACGCAGCATTTCCCAGCAATCTCTCTCATCTCTCGCCACCACAGGGAGGGTTTCAATTCATCCACAGCTGCCTCTCTGTTTCTGCCGTCCCTCTGGAGGGAAATGTCTAAACAGATTCATCTTTGTCTGTCAGTAAGCCCGAAAGCATGACATTTATGTGATGAAAGAAGATTGTATCATGTAAGCACACTTTAGCATAATTCACAGAGGTTTAGCCACTCAACTGCACTTCTCAAGTATATCTTAGTACTTGTGCTGTGCTCACAACAACACACTCTAGATGGACACTCTTTTGTCCAAAAATATTTAGCTATTTTATGTGAACTTCTGATGGGTCGATCATCAGATCATTAGAAACTTTTATATGACACTGGAGTAACGAGTAGTCTCAGAGAGCATTCACCTTTTCTTCTCTGGACAATAGATTTTCTAGATCTCCCAAACAGCTGTAAGGGGGCTTCATCTCTGCACCAGTCTTCTGCTGTCCAATCCTTGTCCTTCCTGTAGAATTTCAGTCTGTCTTTGATGTTTTTCTTGAACAGAACTGGCTTCTTTACTGCCCTTCTTGACACCAGGCCTTTGTCCAAAGTCTTGGCCTCTCTGTGCGTGAAGAAGTAACCGGTCCAATTCGACCCGTTCCAAGTGGGATGTAGGGTCTCTGGCGTGGGACGCCTCTTGAGGTCAGGGGAGTGAGGTTTACACGCACAGCTCTTACTGGCTTACTAGCATTACACTCACCCCCTAAACCTTACTCCTATAGGTCAACTGCACCAAATGTAGCCGATGCTTCTGCTTGCAAATAGAGAATGCAGGAGAGCTTGTAATAAAATGACAATCAAGATTGGCTTGGCTGTTTGGATTATTCAACAGGTGAGTAAGGTATTTTATTGAACAGATACATTTCCATATGTCTCTCTCGAGCAGAGTTAGAGCATTATCTATAGTGAAGGCTCATTTCATTATGGTTATTGTGGCGCTGCTGGAATTTATTTTCAAGGAAGTACCCGTGTATATTATTGAGTAAAGTTACAGTAATGTCTTCAGCTAGTCAGCTTGAGATCCTTTCCATCTAAACTGGTTATATCTCTTAAGCTAGTGGTGAATGATTTATGAGCAGTAGGATAACTATCTTTATCTGCACAGTCACGCTGAGCCGAAGCACAACCAAAACAATGTTCTTCCACAAAATGCCTGCAGTTTTGATTTTTAACCACTAGAGGGCTGAAAGTTTCATAGTGTTGTTTTATTTCACAGCTCTAAATGTTCTATTAAACCAGCAACAAACAAACTTTTCTCATTAGTTCAATTATGTTTTCCCACAGCAAAAAGGCTCAAAAACATTTGCCCTCGACACCCAGCCAATCTCGTCACTTTGTTCTGACCAGTCTGAAGCAGACAATTAAAGTCACTATTGACAAAATATATGTTGAGCTCAAGTAAAAGTTTGAGCTGTCGAGATCGCCAGGGTTTGGAGTTCAAGTTGTTTTCATGATCCACGACTGAAAGCCAGAGAGCAGAAGAGTGAACGAACAGATGAGATAAAGTTTTTGTTGGGTGCGTTATTGATCTGTGGACTGTGGAAAATCCGCTTCCAAACACAGTAAGCCTCTCATTACAAACAGAAACTCATTAGGTTTGTGGGGGACTACGCGCGGCTTTTGTTTCAGGGCAGGCGACAATTAGCTCTCTCCCTTTGAAAACTTACTAATGGCCAGCAAGCCCGAAGAGCACACACAAGGTCTCTCTCAGACACAAACACTTTAAATCAAACCCAGACCTAATCTCCTCTCTCCCAGGCCAATTTGCTAAGCATATATTAGTATTTACTGTTCAATTCCACTGAATTAAGCAGTTTGCTCAATGAGAAGGGCCCACATTTACCCCACAATTTAATTAATCACAGGAAGAGGGATTGTGTTTCTCGGAGCTTCTTAAAGTCCCCAAGAAAACAGAATATTAATCAGCCTCGGCCCATCGGATGCTGCTTTCATCCCTGTTCAGAATAGTCAAGGAAACGCTTTAATCCCCGACTGGCAGTGATACGAATCAGAGCTTTAATGCGTTAGCGTAGTCCCTACGGTCACAGGGACAGATGGCTGGGCCGTCTTTATTTTTCTTTCCTAAAGATTATGACATGTTGTAATTTCTACAATGCAATTAGTTGCTAATGAACTGGGATGAAAAGGTGCTCTGTGAAAACTTTGTCGGGATTAATTATTCATCCGCGTCTGTACAAAAACTCTTCAGAATACGCCTCTCTTTAAAAATATGTCATTAGCAGCGCGGTTCTTTGAAATACAAATAAGGCATTTAACCATCATCGTGATACAAGAACGCAATGAGAGATCACAGCAGGGGTTTTCTCTCTTGGTAGTGTCAGTCTGCAATAATCTGAGATGTGTGAACAGGAAAACGTCTCGGTTACGTATGTAACCCTAGTTCCGTGATAGGGAACGTGACGCTGCGTCAAACGCTGTGGGAACGCCCCTGCTTTGTGCGTCATGAAGCTGTGGGAACGCGAATACCCACGTCGCCATAGGACCAAATGACCGCCATGTGAGAACTAGCGCACAGAAGACGAGAGCACCTTTGCCCCAGTGGTAGAGCTTAGGTCTAGGTCATAGAACCTAATAAAAGTATGCGGTGAAGACCATCCAGCCGCATCACAAACATCACTCAGGGAATTTCCTGACAATAGAGCTTTAGAAGCAGCCATACTCCTGGTAGAGTGGGCTCGAACAGCCAAAGGTGAAGGCTGGCCAGCCGACTCATAAGCAAGTGAGATAGCCTCAACGACCCACTTGCTCATTCTCTGTTTAGAGGCAGGACACCCTTTCCTGGGTGGCCCGAAACATACAAATAGTTGTTCTGATTTCCTCCACAGGGCAGCTCTGTGGACATAAGCGTCTAATGCCCTAACAGGGCAGAGTAAATTAAGCTTCTCCTGGTCCGATGACATAAACGGAGGAGGACAGAAAGCCTGCAATACCGTAGGTCTAACAACATTAGTAGGGACCTTGGGAACGTACCCTGGTCTAGGATGCAGAAAAGCCTTAACCATGCAAGGCGAAAACTCCAGGCACGAGGGTGAAACCGACAGAGCCTGCAAATCTCCGATTCTTTTTAGAGAGGAGATAGCAAGAAGAAAAATAGTTTTAAAAGTGAGAAACTTCTCAGGAACTTCTTCGATAGGTTCAAAAGGAGCTAAGGAAAGACCTTCCAATACAATGGCCAGATCCCAGGTCGGCACCCTTGTACGAACTGTTGGCCTCCGCCTCAAAGTAACCAAAGAAACGCTCCTGCAGGAAATCCAGCACTGCACCCACTGGGCAGTTAACTGGGTCCTGCAGGTGTTCTCCACACCAAGAAGTGAAAAGTTTCCACTTCAAGGCATAAAGCTTCCTCCTGGATGGAGTTCTGGAGTGAAGAATGGTCTCAACAACCTCAGTTGAGAGACCATAATCTATGAGCTGGGCCCCCTCAGAGGCCAAGCCCACAGTTTCCACAGCTCTGGGCGGGGGTGAAATATCGTGCCGCCCGCCTGAGAGAGTAGATCCCTCCTGACCGGGAGCTCCAAAGGAGAGCCGTCCAGGAGAGAAATCAGTTCCGAGAACCATACTCGGGCCGGCCAGAACGGGGCTACTAATAGTAGGCTGACCCCATCCCGGCGAACCCTCTCCAGAACTCTTGGTAGCAGAGCAATCGGGGGAAAGGCGCACAGGCGTGACCTCGGCCACGGCTGCACCATAGCGTCCAACCCCAGAGGGGCTGGAAGACTGATGGAGAACCACAGATGACAATGCGTGGTCTCCTTGGAAGCGAATAGGTCCACCTCGGCGCGACCGAAACTCAACCAAAGGAGCTCCACCACCTCGGGGTGGAGTCTCCATTTCCCCGGCCTCGGCCCCTGCCTCGACAGGGAGTCCGCTACCACATTTAAATACCCGAGAAGATACAATGCTCTCAGTGATAGTAGCTTCCCCTGGGACCACAGGAGGATCTGACGGGCCAGCTTGTAAAGCCGGCGAGACCGCAGGCCCCCCTGATGATTGATATAAGAGACCACCGACGTGTTGTCTGACTGAACTAACACATGATGACCTCTCAGGTCTGCTAGGAAGTGCTTCAGAGCCTGAAACACCACCAACACCTCCAGACAGTTTATATGCCACGAAAGATGATGGTCCTGCCACAGACCTTGGGCTGGACGACCACTCATGACCGCCAACCACCCTGTGAGGGAAGCATCCGTCGTTAGCGTTACGTGACGACAAAGAGCCCCCAGCACAGGACCTTTGGATAAGAACCAAGTTTCTTTCTACATGATCAGAGCACGAAGGCAGCGCCGCGTGACTTTGATCGTGCAGAGCGGATTTCCCCTCGGGGAAAATCCCTTGGTCCTGAGCCACCACTGCAGCGGTCTCATGTACAACAGGCCGCAAGGTATAACGTTGCACAATGCAGCCATCAGACCAAACAGTCTCTGAAACTGCTTCACAGTGAGTAGCTGGCCTAGCCTTACTTGTTTCACAGCTGAGAGAATCGAAGCGATGCGGGTCGGAGAGAGTCGCGCCCGTATCGAGACCGAATCCCAAATGACACCCAGAAAAGAATACACTTTTCCACAGCAAGGACGACATCTTGATGCTGAACCGCCATTTGCTCCGTCTGAGCTAAAATCAACCAATCGTCGAAATAATTGAGAATACGAATGCCCTGAAGCCTCAGAGGCACCAGTGCCGCATCCATGCATTTCGTGAAAGTGCGGGGAGATAAGGCTAGGCCAAACGGAAGAACCCTGTATTGGTACGCCTCGCCCCCGAAGGCGAACCTCAGGAACTTCCTGTGTTGAGGAAGGATGGAAATGTGGAAGTACGCGTCCTTTAGATCTATCGTGACAAACCAGTCCTCGGATCTGACTTGAGACACGATCTGCTTGATAGTGAGCATCTTGAATTTTAGCTTCCCTACCGAGCGATTCAAAAGGCGCAGGCGCAAAATTGGACGCAACCCCCCATCCTTCTTCGGAACGATGAAATATCGGCTGTAATAACCTGACTCCAAACTGGGAGGAGGAACCCGTTCTATAGCCTTTTTTTGAAGGAGCGTTTCCACCTCTTGTTCCATTACCAGAGCCTGCTCGGGGCCCACCACTGTGTGCAGAACCCCTCTGAATTTCGGTGGACGACACCTGAACTGGATAGCATAACTCTTTTCTACTGTCAGCAGGACCCAATGAGATATTCTTGGAAGGCTTTTCAACTCTGCCAGAAAATCTACTAAGGGTACGAGTCTCTCGAGACTGGCCTCTGGTGTAACTTGAGCAGCAAACACAGCGCCCTGTAACGGCGCACCGGCAGGGAACGACTGGTTTGACTGCTCTGAGACCCTCCTCAGAGGGAGCGAGCGTCCCTCGGGAAAGCGCTCGCTGGGACCGTCTACGCCCCGGCATAAAGGCGGGGTTGGCAGAACGGCCCCCTGAGGGCACCGAGGAAGAATGGGCACAGTAAAGAGAGGTGAACTCCTTTCCGCCTCGGTGGGGCCCACCCTCAGCATCCTGAACGCCTCGGCGTCAGGACCTCTTCTCAGCCGAAGCCTTCTTAGACAATAACACTGTCCTCAGATCAGGTCTATTGCTAGAAGACTTCGGCTGAGAGTGCCGCACCTGAGCCCACTGTCCAGCAGGGGGAGCACGAGACGCGACACTCTGCTTCTGCTGCGCCCTATGGGATTAGCTTGTAAACGTCCGGGGCTGCTCCCGCCCAGCAGCCCCAGAGACATGAATTTTTAACGGAAGAAATTTTTTGAAAGCTGCAGCTTGTTTTTTCTCTTCCTGGAATTTGTCCATAACAGAATTAACAGCTTCGCCAAATAACCCCGAAGGAGAGAGAGGAGCATCTAAAAGAAAAAATTTTTCTTTCTCTTTCATATTTTTTAGATTTAACCAAAAATGTCTTTCTGTGGCCACCAGAGCTGCCATAGATCGACCCACTAGCTTGGCCGATTCTCTGGTGGCACGCAGGGATAAATCAGCAGTCTGACGCAGTTCTCGAACTACGTTAGTACTGACTTCCTCACTCTCACTCACGTCCCTTAGCAGGTCAGCCTGGTATGCCTGCAAGATTGACATTGTATACAGACATGACGCAGCCTGACCTGCAGCCGAATACGCTTTACCCACCAAAGCAGATGTATTTCTGAGGGTCTTGGTGGGTAATACCGGTGTCTTAATGGATGACGCCGTCTCGGGGGAGAGATGGCTCGGGAGCGACTCTTCCACGCGAGGCAAAGCCCCATAACAATATGATTTAGCCCCCATTATATTAGATTATGAATGGCATTAGATTATATTAGTTTCCTCCACGATCTCGACACCTCAGTGTGGAGATCGTTAAAGAACGGCAGACACCGGCGTGGAGGCTGCACACGTGACTGCAAAAATCTAGATCAGTCACGTGTTTGGGAAAGATCATCTAATTTAGATTTAGAAACTGACTCCTGTCTAGTCACTGCCGACTCAATACTGAGTTTATCAACAGCTCTTGTTAATACCTCCATTAACTCATCACTTTCGGGAGTGTGGGTGGCGAATCCTCCACATCTCCCTCAACACTAACAACATCCAGCTCCTCAGAACTGGATAGTTGCAGTGTTGGTGCCTCAACCCGAGCGGAAGAAACCGCAGCGCGTGCTTCCGAACTCGGGACTGAGACACTGGATCTCACAGGTGAAGGGAGAGATAAGGCAGCGCCCGTCTCAACCCTCGCTGAGAGATCCATCTGCGATCCCCACGATAAGCCGCTCTGCCTCAACAGAAGTGGGACCCGAACCGTAGGGAGCGCGCACCGAACCGCCCTCCTCAAAGAGCGCTCGGCGGGAGCGGAGCGTCCTTAATGGCAGACGCTCGCAATGCTCACAGTCAGCTCCCTCGAGAGCAGACTGGACATGCTGCACTCCCAAACAAACAACACAAAGAACGTGTGTATCCCCACCCGTTAAATAGCGCGGGCAGGGAGTAACACACTTCTTAAACTGCTGTTCGTCCGCCATTCTCTCAATATATATCTAAATTGTTTGAGTGGTGCAGAGTATGTAAGACAGACAATATCACACAGGGACAGATTCACATGTAGCGCGACTGAAGGCACAGAAGCTAATGCGCTAAAGCTAATGTTTTGGGGTGCTTTTATAGTTCCTGGTCGATGACGTCACCTGCCTATGACGTTTCATCT
Source organism: Meda fulgida (assembly GCA_030578275.1). Lineage (NCBI taxonomy): Eukaryota > Metazoa > Chordata > Actinopteri > Cypriniformes > Leuciscidae > Meda > Meda fulgida. Next base: position 5,466,006 of record CM060628.1, read on the forward strand.
CTCTATTGGACTGATTCCATACGTGCTTCATGACGCACTACGCAGGGGCGTTCCCACAGCGTTTGACGCAGCTCGAAGTTCCCTTGAAAGGGAACTGAATCTACATGACCTATAAAGTTAAAAATAATAATGAAGTGAAAATATGCAATCAAGAAATAATTATAAATATATCATCCATTACACCAGTAGATTGGTTCAAAACTCACAAAAACAGTAACTGTATTTTTAAAATAATATAAAACAGCTATATAGTCTAAAAATATAATTAGCGCTAAAAGTCTGGTATATTCCCATATAGATAGCTAAGAAATTAGAAATAAGTAAGAAATAAGTGTGTGTGTGTGTGTGTATTATTGTACAAAAAAGACAGCTTTAACATATTACAGTCAATAAACATCTACCTTTCAGTGTTCTCTGAATTTAAGAGCTTATTAATTCACTTCACATCCTCCTTGTATCATTATTGGATAATGTAATAATGTTTAAATGAGCCATCAGTCAAAAAAAAAATGGCTTTAATTTCCTTATTATATAAAATTGGGTCAGGTTGTTGGCAGCCCTAAATTATCTCATTTTTATTCTTGATTTTTTTTTATTATCTGTCTTTTAAAAGCTCTTCTTTGAAGATAATATTCCATTTTTATTCAAACATTGTAAAGAAGCTGATAATGGCTAATTTGTTCTAATTTCCGAAAGTGATTTCCACAATTGATTCCACTTGAGCCACCTCAATCATTAAAGTTTTACTGAAAGCTGCTTAATTACATTAAATCGTTCTTTAGAAATCATTAACATGCAGAAAATGTCCTGAAATATATTAAAGTAATTCCAGAATTCTCTAAAGCACAGGGTTATACATTTCCGAAAGATCCAAGCTCTAAATTTCCATTCAAGCGCTGAGTTTTCAGGTTAGCAGTCACATGTGCCACAGACTGTTCCGTGATGAGAAAAAAAAACTAATTTATAAAAATAATTCACTGTCCAAAATGGAACAATTCACTAATTGTTGACCTCTGCATTTTTATTTTATTTACATAACTTTCAAGTAACACTTGGACTGTACTTCAAAATCATCTGTAAACTTTAAACTGGGCTTCACTCCACAGGTATAGTGCACAAATTCATGGTGAGATTACCGGACACGGTAGTAATGGAAATCTCCACGACCGATTAAATCCTCTTCAAATGAAAGACTCAGAATCTTATTTTGATTTGGGAGAACCGAGAGAGGACAGAGATATCCATCAATATGAGGCGCCAGTGGTCAAACAGTGATATCAGAGACTTGTCTGTACGAGAGAACACCACAAACACAGCGAACATAGCCAAGCAGAGAAAAATAAAATCAAAAATGGATTCTCCATAATATCTCAATTGCGAGATTAAATGTGTGTCCTAGAGTTTCAGAAGGGATCAACATCATAAAATGTCATATTTGCAACAAGTACGATTTCAACTAATCAAATTCATCCAAAAAAAGAACTATCTTTGAAACTGAAATGGTATACGTCCTTATATAGTATGCGAAAAACAGTATGCTAAAAGAGTATGTTCGACTACATAGTATTTGAAAAACAGTAGGCGAAAAGTCCCCCAATTAACTTACTACTTCCGGCGAGATTCTGAAGTGTGCATTCGATGGACACTTTACTATCCCATGAGGCCACGGAAGAGGATTTATGAATGGCAGTTAAGAGACGCAACTGACGCTTGTAGCTGTAGGTCACATGACAGTAACAAAATGGAGGATGTAGTATGTCCGAATGTCATTCATGCTACACACATTCATACTGTAAGGGTGGATTTCCTGCAGGGGTTCAAGCTGCAAGACTGCCGAATGACTAAAGAAATGTTATTAGCAAGATGGTAGAAAACTGTACATTTCTTGTCTATTCCACCCACTGCCACTTATACCAACGACGGAAATAAGCCTAGTTACAATAGCTTAATATGTGGGAGAGCGTTGCTATAGACTCTATAGATATATAGAGACTGACAATATTGTATTGCAATTTGTAGCACTTCAAAGTCAATAACAAATCAAAACTAGTTAGCACATTAGTTGTAATTGAAAAGGTTTAATGACAAAATAATGTTTAAGGTTACACTTAAAATATGTATGAGATGATGAAAACTTATACCAATAATCTTACCCAGCATGAAAAATGTTACCAGAGAGAGAGATAGGGAGAGCGAGAGAGGGAGGGAGAGAGAAAGAGAGAGGGAGGAAGTAATGAGAGAGAGCCCTAAGAAAGGGACCCAGAGAAGAAGAGAGCCAGAGCATCCAAAGAGGAGAGCATAAAAAGAGCCAGAGCAACAGTTTCAGTCTTCTTTTATCCTTTCCGTGACCATGTGACTAAAACCCAAATGTGAGACATTCAAACTGACCAATCAGATAATTACAACTTCCCCAATTGTTCTAAAGGTGTGACAATTCATCAACCCCAAAAGTACAAACATGCACAGGCCTAGATCACTATCAGAAACCTCTGTGCCTTTAGGAACTCCAAATGGTCCTGGTGGTAGAAAACAGTAAAGCAAATGTCTTGCCGAGCAAATGTTCATTTAAAATTTCTTGGATTATTTTCAATCCTACAATACTATATACAAACTTTTTGAATGGTCGTGAAGTTCAAATGTAAATTCAAATTCAAATGTAGTACCTACTCAGAAACTATGCGATTTCGTACGCAGCGTATGTGTTTATTTCCGTGTTTATTTTATAGAAATACACTCTGCTTGGAAAAAAAAAATCACACATTTAAATATTTAATCAGCGAAAGAATTAAGCAAAAATGAACAAGTAAAACAAAACATCCATCATAAATCCAATCCAAAATAGTCTCATTTGTTTGTGTGCTGTGTTCTTATTCATATAATCCAATTTTGGCTTTGTCTTCTGTCTGTTAAAAGAACCTGTGAAGTAAACCCTGAGGTGCATCCAAACAACACTCGTATTATCCTCTGCCTCTCTTTTTTTTTTCTTTTAGACCGCCATGGCATCCTCATGCATTTGATTTTGTTTTCTTGCTTATTAATTTATTTTTGTATGTATGTATGTGGTTGGCTTTCCATTCATCACTTTGAGCGGCTCGTTTCATTTCGTTTTTGTATTTGAACGTCTAAAGGATCTTTAAGGAATGTTGAACAAAGACACACAGCTGTAACTCTTCACAAGACATCTCACAAAACAGCCTGAATCAAAGATAAACACTGTTGTGTGATGTCAGTAATGAGTAAAAAAGTAATGAGAAAAGAACAATGTTTTATTGAAAATGTAAACATGCAGAACGTTTTCTGTGGTTTACGGTAAGGGGCTACCTCTGATTGGCTGGTGCCACAGCGTTGGAAGAACCAACCAGCGCTTCATGCCTGACCTATGTATTTCATGAAGCAAAATGTACAATTCTGCTTATAAATATCTAGTTTATATCTAGAGCCGCCAAAATGTAGTACAATACTAAAGTTAACTAAAACTGAATATCTAAATATCTTTCAAACAACCTGAAAACTTTGGCAATTTAAAGAGCCTAACAAATTCTCCCTTAGACGTGTGTAGCACTTGTAGCCAATCAGCAGTGGGGGGCGTGTGCACTCAGAGAGAGTGAGCAAGAGAAAGATTTGAAGAAAGACTGTTGAAAGAGAGATGGATGAGAGACATTACAAAAGAGAAAAGGTCAGAAGAATATCTCTGGAAAAAGAAGGGTTATGATCAGGCAAGAGCTTTAGGCACTACTATTAGAAAATCTTTCCAGTGCCTAAGTGGAAAGACGGAATACGGACATCGAGGTTGCATTGTTTCTGCTCCATAACTCTGAGTAACATTGGTTTTGTTGTTCCACAGAATTGAGATAGGCTGTTGTTGTAATGTTATGTCGTAACAGGACATTGTCTGTCTGGAGCTGCTGTTCTGCTGGCGACTAAAAACAACCAACTCTTGCTTGTATTTACTGTATGTTCATTTTTTGTTCTTCCTTTGTTTGTTTGCCATCTTCTCCTTATTTTTCTCGAAGCACTATTTTGCTTTGCTTCAGCCATGATAAAGAGACATCCACTCTTGTATTGCATGTTCGTGCATTTTGGGGGAGGAGCAATGAAGGAAGGGGCTTTTGGGTTGATTTCAAATATCAACAGTTGCTGCACATTTAAAGTATTGCTAGTCAAATTGCCTGATGCGGACACCAACAACACATAGGAAATTTATTTTTCTTTTTTTTAAATCAAACCTTGTTAAATAAAATAGAACCAGATTAAGCTTTGCTGATAGTGTCAGGAGTAATCATTAAATACATTTGTCCTGTGCTAGCTCAAAGCTTAATGGTGAGCTGCACAGCAAAATCACCTACAGTATTCAAAAGCCCTTGAGAAATGCAGTTTGTATGTACAGTAACCAGTTTGCATAAACGCCTTCGGGTTCACAGGTGTTGATCGTTTAGCAGTGCATTTTGTGTGATGAAAGGCCTCTTTATTTCAGCTCTATAGGGTGCAAGAATCTCAAGTTAAAGGTGAGTCATTGCATTTCAACAAGGCTGGTGAACGCACATTATACAAACTTTCACTGGATATACACTGCCAACTTTGCCAGTTTCAACTTTGTGTGATATTCTGTTCCCACTTGACATCTCTCATTTGCCATTAGTACTTGTGGGCTTTCAAGGCTGTCAAGACTAGGTTTTGGAGAGCCCAAATCCCTGTGCTGTCATGGAAACCGTCTTCTGTGCCAGGGGAGTTATGAATATTTACATTTTGATGGATGGTTATCCATCATCTTATCCCTCTGAGACACATTTAGTCTCTCAGAGCTTTGAAAAACTTAAAGGGATGGTTCACCCAAAAAATGAGAATTCCACCATTAATTACTCGCTCCATGTCGTTCCAAACCCATAAGACTTTCGTTTATCTCCGTAACACAAATGAAGATCTTTTTGATGATCTAATCATCTTAATCGCTTTATATGACCAATGTTTATAAGTGCATAAAAGTCTAAATTCAATCTAGTTATCATTTATAGCGATCGTGTCTTTTCAGAAAATTTGGTAAACCTCTCAATTTATATGGAATAATTTTGTAAATCTCTTTGTGAACTTTAAGCGTCAAAGTGTCAGTTGCGTAGCTGTCAACGGAGGGACAGAAAACTCAGATTTCATCAAAAATATTTTCTTTTGAGTTCCAAAGATGAATGAAAGTCTTGTGGGTTTGAAACGACATGAGGGCAAGTAATTCATTACAGAATTTTCAATTTTGGGTGAACTATCCCTTTAAGTCCAGCCCAGCAGCACTTAGTGCCATTTCAAACACAGCCTCAATATATTAAACACAGACAACTAGTGGAGGTTACTTAGTAATTATCTCCGTGTTCTCCCTGAGACCAGCAAAAGTGTCTCCAGGTGGGAGTCACTGTAGATTGGATCAAGATCACACAGACAGTGTTGAGAAATGCTGTGGGACCGAGTGGCAAAGAGTCTTATTATTTCTTCTCACCTTTAATTTACTCCCATATATTCAGAGTCTTGTCTCTTTAAGTACCTGTAATGGAGAACGGTTATGTTGATGCATGTTGAAAAAAGACAGACTCACTCAAGAAAGGCGTGAAATTAGTACAATTTCTCAGAGGGGCAGGGGACTGAAACGCGTAAATTGCTCAGTTTCCAATGGACAGAAACCAATTTCCAACATTCCATACCACACGAGGCCTACAGAGACCCTACTGGGGCATTTTTCAGAACCGAGGGCTGGCAGATTACATCTTGAGAGCTCTTAGTCCGCATGAAGACAAAGCAAGATGTGAAGATTGGCCATCACTATGACCGATTTATGTATTGTGTCAATAGCAGATTACAATCATTACTGTAACGCTCTAAATCCAAGACAATCTGCTTTTGGAATGAAAACAACGCAAAAATGGCTGAGCAGTTATTTCCAGTTTTGGTCTCTTATTTAACTGTCCTAAGTGACACCTGCTGAAATATATAATGAGGAACGAAAATAGTATTGTACTTACATATGAAAAGGTAAGCTCATTTTTGATGTTTCAGAAAAATTAAACTTATTTGAATGCATGAATTCATGACTTCCCGCTTTTAAGGCCCTGATACTCACGGCAAAGGGGTAAAAAGAAGCATTCTTCGTTAGAGGTAAAATGAAGTAAAATAAATAAGTGTTACTCTGTTAGCGAAACATTCTTACGCCGCCCATACTGCTCCAGTAAAGTGTCAGGCCGGCTCATAGCCTGTGGCAAAAAATGAGGGGACACGAACAACAGGTATAGGCCAATCAAAAAGGTTCTTTATTGTAAACCAAAAAACTATTAACTTTAAACAAAGAAAAAGGAATGAGGTGTGAAAATGTCATAATGTAAAGTGTATGTAACGTGCAGAGATGCGTAATCTGTGTGTGTGAACATGACTGAGTGAAAACTAAGTAAAACTACAAAGGACCAAACAAAACAAGATCATACCTGGAGGAGCAGAGAGAGATAAGAGTGGTTAATGAAGCAGTTTAAATACCATGAGCCCAGGTGGCTCCAATCACTACGACCCTCCTATACCTGCAGGAGGAACCGCCCCTGCAAGGCAGAGGAGGGCCCATGACAAAGTCACATCACATTTCTTTATATGGGCACTTTATACAATAGATTGTTTAAAAGCCAGCATTTTTACAGTTTTAAATATGGGAAAAAGTGTATCTTTCAATTAGAATTACAATTTCTACAATGAAGCAGTTCGCCAGTGTGTTAATGTTTTGACCATGACAGGAGAAATAAACCGAAGATTTCCATGTCAAAGAAGGCGGAGCCTCAGAGCCACACCTACCTATTACGTAATCGCCGCAGACCAATGGTAGTTTGAAGGTTTTTACCAGCCTGAGCAAATTTTTTCTTGAAAAGTTCACTTAAGCTGATTCTAACTCCCAAAACAAACTTTTCGCTTGTAGTATATCGGGCCCTTTATGCATCAATGACACCTGCAAACAAAATGTCTGACCTAAACCCATAAAGCTCAGCCCCTAAACCTGGAAAAAGTGATAAAAATCATGTTTTTGTACAATGCACGTCTTACTGCATCTACAATTTCCTCAACTCACACAAATTATTATGATTTGCCGTGAGACTGTATTGCACCTGATAGCTATTGAAAGTAAAATGAAGTAAAATAAGTAAAATCAAAGAAAATAATTGAATAATATAAATAATCAGTAAATTAATCAACTGAATCATTAAAAAAAGAAATTATCCAAATTAATTATTAAAGAAACAGATGATGTGGCCCATTTAAAACAAATGATTAGTAAGATATTAGTAATTGTGCTATTAGTAATTGTGTATTAGTAACAATCTGATGACATGAGCTGAAACTGAAATTGCATACTCTCTTGAGTATGTACTTATTTTGAATAAGTAATTACGTCACAGTACGGCATACTACATTCGCCATGTTGCCCTTATCACATGACCAACCAGCGTCAGTTGTGTCACATCACCACCATTTACAAATCCTCTCCCGTGGTCTCATGGGAACAAAAATTTTGACAGAAACAAAAATAATGAGAAATAAAAAAAGAGGTGTTATATGATGAATACAGTGTGTGAGGTTTAGTACAAAGGAGAGTCTATAGATTGGCATATTTAAAAGTCCCCCTGTAGTCTATAATTGTATCCCTTAAAACTCATCTTTGATCACCAAAATTACATATTTAAACTCGTCCCTTGCCTCATTTAGTATATGAGGTTCTATAAATATACAAATTACCCCGCCTCCTCTCACTCACTCCAGCTCAGAGATCCACTCGTTGATGACCTGGGCTGCGTTTCCCAGAAGCATCGTAAGCCTAAATTGATCATAAAAACGATTGTACGACTGATCTTAATATTATGGTCTGTTTCCCAAAAGTAACTTAAGTAGCACTTGAAAATCTTCGTAGAACTACGAGTGCTCTGGAGTAATCGTAAATCCCCAAGTGCATCGTAAGAAGACAGATTTATGAGGTCACCTGCAGGAAAACCGGCAGATTACACTTTTATCTAGATTTAACAGATTACACTGCAACGTAAGTATAATATACAGATTTTGATTGTACTTTATTTTACACTTTGTTGTACTCGTGTTTTGTTTAAATGAATAAATGAAATAATTAAAAAGGGAAGAAAAATAGAAATACACATCTAAATTAAATGAATGAACAAAAAAACAAAAAATCATATAAGTAATCTGGGAAATATGCTTTAAAGACCGGGCAAAATAGGGATGAATTTAAAAAAATCTGTCAATGACTCGCTGACGTGCACGAAAACCAGCGTTTGTGACGTCAGAAACACCAGCGATTTTAAACCGCATTTTTGAGACTGTCTTTAGTTCACTGCAGTTTTAAGGAGAAAATAATAAAAAAAAAAATTTGCACATGGTTTGTCTTAAACCATATTAAAAACACCACATAGACAACATTAAGATTTTCACCAAAGGAGGACTTTAAAAATTGTTGTGTAAGCAAAAAATAATAATAATAATTCTGTCAATGACAGTCAGAATACATGACTACTTTTGAAAACATCAGTGCAGAAACAGGCTTTTTTTCCATTTATGTTAAACACCCTTTCAATCTGGTGTTTGCAACCACAGCAATGATTTTAAGGAGTTACAGAACATGGATATTAGATATCTTTCACAACACGCCGTATTTACGTAAAGTATGTCAGAGTTTGTTCTCTGTGGCCTGGAGCCAACGAGGCATCTGATTTGATCAGGGAAAACCAAAGACCCCAGTTAGAACTGCTGTAATGGTGGTCAAAATGAAGAAAAGTTGCAGTGATATTGCCTGTAATTCAGTGCAGGCACAACATCTATTAGGATATATTGAGCCCTCGGGATACAGAGATAGCAGGGGATGGAGGGGTCAGAAAGTACCATGTTCTCCCTCGCGAGGATTGTGTGCGAGAACGTTCAGGAATCACTCAGGGAGATTAAAAGGAGTTCGGAGAGAGAGGGAGAGAGAGGGAGAGAGAGAGAGAGAGAGAGAGAGAGAGAGAGAGAGAGACTGAGACTTTGTGTATCTACTGAGCCTCTGTTGACTTTATAAATGCGATTGGATCTACAGTGCAATTAGATTACAGGGCTCTTATTTCATTACACATTCTCTTCTTTATTGTATTATTTCGGAAAGAGTTGGAAACAAGTCTAATAGCTTTTTAAACAGGTTCCTGTCAGTGGTGTTTTAAGCTGCTGTTATTTACCATGAACATCTCTGCTAGGCAATCGATCAGACGCCTTCATTTCAGCGTTCTGCTGTCACTCTGAGATGAGGCTGTGAAATAGATTGAGGAAAACTGAACGAAAGCCACACACCCGCACACCAGCTTGGCTGGCCACAAGATAGTATTTGGTTTATTTTCTGTCAAAGGCAAGTTCTTTTGCCTTCAAGTATAACACTAGTGACAGATCCACTAAAAGCTTTAGAATTAAGTGTAATTCAAAGAGCTGTGAAAAACATAAGAATGCAGCTATTTAACGTGAACCTGGCGCTGGCCTTGTGCTGCACTCTTCAACGCTCTGGCAGGTAAAATCTCACTCACAGAACAAATCTGCAAAGAACCTCATACGCTTTATAATTCAGTATTGATCGCTGCTCCCATTGAACATTTAAGAGACTAAATACTTGCAAACTGCATAGTTTTTTTTTTTTTTTTTTTGTAAGGGTGAATCTTATGAAACCATGACAAAAGTTTCACCCCCAGATTTAAGGAACAAAATTAAAAAATAATAGTCAGCCCCAGGTCAAAATAAAGGAGATTCACAATGAAAAAAAAATTTTTTTTTACATTATTTTGATTTTTTACAAATACATTTATTTGGTAACACTTTACAGTAAGGTCTTATTTGTCAACATTAGTTTATGTATTAACTAACATGAAATAACCATGAGCAATACAATTTTTTACTGTATTTGTTCATCTTTGTCATTAGTTAATCAAAATACAGCTGTTTAGTTTACAGTGCATTAACTAATGTAAACAAATACAAGTTTACATTTTAATAATGTATTCTTAAATGTTGAATGTATGTTGAAATGTTGAAATTAATGTAATAATTCAAATATTCTCTAGACTCAAGCTTAATATAAACTCTCCTCAAATATTTTAAATAACAGGCTCAAATAATGAAGAAAAAAAGTCCAACCTAAACTGACCATCTTGAAAATTAGAAAATAATCTTAATCATACTTTGAACATTTTAAACCGACAGATGTTCTGAGTATGTAGTCTGGGTGGTAACTATGGTGTTGCTAGGCTCTTGCTAATGTGTTCTAAGTGGTTATTAAACATTTGCTAAGGTGTTTTGAGTGATTGCTAGGCCAAATGTGATGAGCATAGCTTAAAGGCACAGGGAAAGTTTCAGTCAAAAGTTTTGAAAATAGAATTATGCAAATCACGAAAACAGAATATTATAAGACATGACAAAACTGAGAGTGCTGGAATACTGAGAATGCCCTGTTTCTATGGTTACTGTCTCCTTTAAATGATATCCAGCCGTGTTACCCAGCATAATGCTACATCATGTTTAATAACTCTAATACAAGGCATAGACATACAGTATACACAAAATAAACATTTCATAAATCAAGATCCCCTGAGAGCAGCATTTCTCACTAAACCTGTCAAGAACATCAAACTGAAAATCACAAAATATGGAGCCTATTTTTAGGATCACTGTGATCATAGTTTTGACAATTAATTTTCATCCCAATTCTCATTATAGTTACGCAATGCAAAATAATCTGTTTTTTATTAATGTCATTTTGGAAAAATAATAATTGTGAAGTATGTTCCCATCTGTTGTACTACATTTATGTTGCTTTAAATTTCATAAAAAATTTAAATTTACCTAACCCCAACTATTACAATAATGAGAATCAATGATGACAAAAAAAAACTGAAGCAATACAGTAATGAAGTATTTGAGGAAGGGTGCTTAATAGTCATTAAAACTATGTCACAATGCAAATAAAATCCTAATGCTCCTCAAAATAGGCTGCATTTTATATATATATATATGAATTCTCATATTTCCTTTAATTTTGGGTTGAATTGTGACATTTAGTGAAATTCATCCATATAAATGTACAAGGCATATACTTAACTGCCTACAGCACAGAATAATCGCTCTGATTTAGCATTACTTTAAGAGGCGATAAACACGGTAGGGCCATATCGCTTTACCACTGTATGAATCAATCCAGCATCCTGCAGTATAAACGCAGACCAGGACACAAAGAGGATGTGATTTGTGGTTTGGTAAAGCTGCAGTAAGGAATTCATAATGAACAAATAGACAGGAGAAGATGAAACACAACAGGAGGGACCCATTAAAGAGAGAACAATCACTGCTAGGATCGTTACAATCAGCCACTTTTATCAGCAACTTTACCGCAGAGACAATGCTTGTTAGTTAAAAAGACAGGTGTTGGACTTCACATTCAGGAGATAATGAAACAACAGGCCGCATTATTTCAAGATAAAAACTTGGGAAGACGTTAATGCAAGAGAAGGGTATTGTAAAAATATTGTAAATATACTATATTATTATAATTATCATAAATAAATGTGTTCTGGATATTTAAGTATCCACCTATTAGACCAATTTAATTCATATGATAACTCTGTTAACACTATTACAGTATATTAAAGTTGAATTATGTCATATTAAAATACTTTCGCCTATGCAAGCTTAATTTGTAGAGACAACATTTTACATACAATTTTGGAGACACTATTGGCACAAATCCAACTTTTGTTGTTTAAACTGTATGTAACAAAGTCCACTGAAGGAGAGTTAAAAGTGAGAACCCAGGTGCAGTTTATTGATGTGACACCAAACTAAAACGGGACCGGGACTCATTAGGGCTATTCATGCACAAGGACTAATCACATAACAAGGAACACCTGGAAATGAGCCAATGAGGAAACAGAGCAGAGTATCACATGACAAGATAAACCAATGAGAACATAACTGAAGAAACACATGACCAAACCAATCAGAACAAGACACATAAACACGGGACGCACAAGACGATAGGCTTGTTCGACTTGAACCGGCGCTGCACAGACCGATCGGTTTATGACATTAAAGCACCGCGAGAGCGACTTCAAAATTCATACGAGCCGTCTGCTCTCTTATCACTCTCGCGCTACTTTGATGTCATTCACCATCATTGATGTCATTTTGCAACGCCGGTTCAAGTCGAACTAGCCTATAATCACATGAGGGCAAGAAAGTCACGTGACAAAATTTCAAAATAAAAGACACCAGTAGGTGGCGGTGAGTTGGTTTTCCAACCGCCATTACTACAAAAAGAAGACAGACCAGACCATAAAACCAAAAACAGACATGGCACTGTAATGGTGTACGTCTGTAAACTACAACTTTCACAGAGCTAAAAATAAATATGTTAGGGGAGATAGATAGATCGAGACAGTAAAAGAAAGAGGAAGGCCCAACTCTGACATAATTTGAGAAAAGGGTCTTCAACTTTTCAAGTGTTTCCAGCATAACACCTGAACTCAGAGGCACACATAGTCCCATCCCACACCCAGAAAACTTTACAAAAGTAATTCTGCAGATTGTCTAACCTGATACTTTTCAATTCCAGCAGGCTTATTGAACAACCAAAACAAATGGAATCACACCACACCTTGCAAATGCAACCACCCCTGAATCTCAAGCCATGCATTTTTCTCCAGCATTGTGCTATTCTGCTAAACCAGAATGAGTCGCTGCGGAAATAAACCTCAATAAAGCAATTTAGACTCTGTGTGTGCTTCTCAAATAGAAAAGAAACATGGGATCTGTGTGTGATGTATAAGTTTTTAATACAAATCATGGCTGTCAAGCTCCATAAAGAGCAAAAACACCATGAAAGAACCATAAAGGTGGTCTATACGACTTTTGCATATAATTTTGCATATATTGCAAGCCTTATGAAGTTATATGAAAGCTTTGCGTGGGGAACACAATGAAATTGAACCATAAACAAATGATCTTCCCTTCCCTTTCATTTCATATTAATATTGTAAACTTGAGCACTGACATTGTGACAGGTTTGATGTCACACAATGTTTCCGTTCAAACATGTTTCTTCAAGCGGAGAATGAGATTTGAAAGATGATGGATTTTAATATGACTGAAGAAAAGGATTTACAGTGAATAACCGCTTTAATTTGTGTTTATCTGATAAAGGTCTAGCATGACTTCAGAAAAAATATTTCGTTTTTTTAATGCTTATTTTATATTGCCTTTTGATCCACTTTGTGGCCGCTATGACTTGTTGTATGGTTTTAAAAAAAAATGAGGGTGACATAATATTGGCAAAAATTTCATAATTTAGGTGAGCTATTCTAGCTGAACTGCGAAAGTGTTTTATCGTTGTCTTTGAAAGCCTGTATCTGACCTTGAACACTCAAAGCCTTGCAGTTCTCTATATCAGCCCTTCATCTCTTGATTGAGTGATGTCCCCAGTAACAGAGCGAGAAGATAGAGGAAAAAGAGCTTAGAGAAAGAAAAGCCTTTGATTTAGGAAATTCCCCATCAACTGGCAAAGTCATGGCTGACCGTACATTTAATGGTACAGTTTTCCACTGATTTAAGATCAAACTTTTATCACAGTAGGCTGATGTGAACCATTGAAACACAAATCATAGTCCTTGTAGGAGATAAATAAGATTGGGTGAGTATCCTGTGATCTTACTGGTGTTTATGTGATTGGTGAACCACATGCCAATGTGATGCAATTACGTTCCTTTCACAGCAATTCCCTAATCGTCCTCTAGCTCCAAATTATTTTTCAGTGTTAGAAACCTCTGGTGTTTTAATAAGTGGCACATTTAATGCTATTATTTGTAAAGAACTTTTCACTGGATTCTTTCCAAATGTATGAGGTTTCTGCTATGTATGTTTTTAACTTTTTAAAGAATTTTGACAAATGGTTACAAGTAAAGTTGATGCTCATTTGGTTCATTATTAATTATAATTCAGTCGATTGCTGGATTAACATGTCCATCAGGTATGCTCAAATAATATGAAATAGTGGCAAAGATTTTCAGTGATTCTTTCTGCAAGTTATAGTTACGGCATTTGGTTGTGACACGTATTTTCATTCGAAATCAGACAAACGTAATGGTAATATTTTTTCAAAAAATTGCTCAATACGAATTCCGTGTTGACTTGCCTGTTGTACAAAGCAATACCACCTGAGAAAATTCTGCCGATACTATGTATCAGAGAGTAATGGTCCGCTTACTCTTAACATTCATTTCTAAATAATGATTCCTTGTTGGGGTGGATGATATGACCAAAATCTTATATCACGATATGCATAATTTTATTTCATGATAACATGAAATTTCATAAATCTCATCACCAAATTCAATATCACAAAAAAAAAAAATACTAGTTTAAACAGTCAGTGATATAATAGGAACAAAGAAATCGATTACAAGCAATAAAAAAAAAACTACCTGAAAAACTTCAAGCACTAGATAGGCCTATAAATAGAATACAACATAAATTGTATAAAGTAATCAAATATACAAAAAATACTGCATAGTCTTTACTGTGTAAATTAGGTATACATTTAAAGTTACAAAAGCGATTCAGTCAAGAGCAATGAGATTGTTTGATTAACATTAATGGCACACACAGCAGCAGATATATTAGGCTACTGTCACTTTAAGACCGAATGCACTAATCTAATATACTGATATATGCGCTTTCTTTCTCAATTGTTTACATTCACTTACACATAAACGACTGTGTTTACGAGGATACTCACAAAGATGATCATTTTGACCGTTCAATCTTAATAAGGCGCCAAAAATAACACTGTTTCACAATCTGTATGAGCAGAGGCTTTATGTCCAAGTGCGCTAAAACAGTCTCTCAGACAGCGTGCGCATATGCTGTAATGAGTGCATTACGGCAACGCTACATGAGTGTAACTGCGATAGAGACGATAGTCCAAATCTCGGATGACAAATTTCTTCAGGTTAATCTATCGCCCACGCTTAGTTCATTGCATCTCATCTTTATCTTGTTTCTATTATTACCAAAATCAAGAAATTCTCATGTGACTAAGTGGGCGGGCCTTTCACCCTGAAAATGGCTGCTTGTAAACACACTCCCTAATTAAGTCTTCATGGGTTCAACTTTATTGCACAGATTGAAAACTGGTTGTGGTAATTACAACTAGACTGCCATTATGAATGTGTTTCATGCCTTAATTTAATTACATTTATTAATCAATGCTAGAGTGCAAAAGGGCTGGAGAGACAGAGGAAGAAGAAAAAATACAGTGAGGACGAGAATATGAGTTGATGGGGTGTTTATTTGTTCTAGCTTGGGTAGAGAGATATTGCATTGTGCTTTGCTGCCCATAATTGGATCTGATGATGATAAATTATGGAACATTTCCAGGAGATAAAACATCGCCCAGGCGCTTATTTGAAGCTGGGGCAATATACATCAAAATGAGAGGTGTGGAACAGCCACCCCCCTCATTGAGCGGAGGTGGGGGCCTCGGTGGCCTTTCACCATCAATTTCATTTATTTCTCTCAAGTAGAGAAGGAATTATGTCTATAAACAATACAGCAGTAGCTGCACAAAGCCAGATTAGGGATGAAAAGTGGACTGGATGTTTAAAGTAATATAGGTGGAAGGGTTTTTAGTGGGTAGATCGAGTACACTGTCAGCCTATAAGCCCCCAAAATAGTTTTGAGACACTTAAGTCACATTTAAAAATGTACAAATGTAGTTTCATGAGAAAAAATCCAACGGCATTTATTTGAAAGAATCAGCACTATCACACCAGGAAAAAAATCATGGAAAAAAATTATGCAAAACAAGGTGGAATTTCAAACAATGTAACTTCCTCATTGCATGAACACGACTAGGTGGACTGTTGCAATGGAAAGCAGGATTGTGACACTAGGTGCGACTTTAAAGGTAGAGTAGGCAATTTCGGAGAGGCAAGCTAGCTTTGAAAGTATGAGATCGTCTCCAGAGCGTCTCCAAAGTCAGAGTCTGATAAGCGTCACGAGACGAGAGACGGTATTAAATTAACTCATGTCTCAAAGCACATTATACGAGCCCCTAAGGGGACATGTTGGTGGAAAAAATATGAGATGGGAGGAGGAAAAATAATAAATCAATGCTATTACGTTCTCCTGAGAAACTTTGCGTTTACTCGCAAAAACTTTAGAGTTCCCTCGCAAAACTTTTGTTTTCTTTGCGAGCGAATGCAAAGTTTCTCGGAGATCGCAAAACATTTGCAAGAGAACGCAAAAGCATTGACAGCGTATAATTCGGGCCGAATGCAATGATTGGACGTACATTGTTTGGTCCTGAGACTTCCACAGAAGATATATGTTTTAACATTTAGACCACTTCTATCATTGATTGCTATTATGATGTGAAAGAAGAGTTTCAACAGTATAACAAAAAGTGTTTACAAAAAAAATGGCCTACCATTTCAAGTGTGTTTTTGTGTGTTTGTTTAACTCCTTGCCCTGCTGGTTAACATTAAGCTAATGAAAGTAGAGGCCATTTCCACAGCAGTGCCAAGGTTTTGAGAGATCACAGTGAGGATTTAAACAGGTGCTATAAAACATGAGTGTTTTCTAATAAGATCCCTTGAGCAACAAACAGCCATAGAGGAAAAGAAAGATTTGCTTTTGTCAGGAAGAAAACAAAAAAGAGAATCTGGTCAGTGAAATATAAAGATGTCTGAGATGATGAAAAATATCAACATTTTTATAGATTTAGTTTAAAATGCACTAAAATAATATTTGTATTCATATTGGTTTCATCTTTTAAAACATTTTCAACAAAAAAATAGATTTACTATTATTTTTAAAAAAGTTTAAAATGTTTCTTTAAATTAGTCATGTCTGTATGTGTGTGTGTATATATATATATATATATAAGAGAGAGAGAGAGAGAGAGAGAGAGAGAGAGAGAGAGAGAGAGAGAGAGAGAGAGAGAGAGAGAGAGAGAGAGAGAGAGAGAGAGAGAGAGAGAGAGAGAGAGAGAGAGAGAGAGAGAGAGAGGGAGGGCGGGGACAACACACTACCCTCTGTGAAGAATCGGGTACAGTAAAGATATCCAATTATTGATATTTAAAAGTAACTATGTTAAAAATGCATATTTTATGAATCTATGATTGTACAAACTATATTTTTGATTTCATATGAGGCTTGTCTTGTTATATTCCTGAAGAGGGCAGCAGAGATATACACTGCATACTGATGGATTTCATGGAACTTGACTCTCCTCTACTGTTCATTTGAAAAACAATTTTCCATTACAGCTGGATTTTTTTTTTACCTCAAAATACAAATTTGATTTGATCTAAAGATATTCTGCAGGTCCATGCATGAATGTGTTTGATGAATACAGTGAAGCTAGTCAAATGAATTTTCTTAGACATTACAGTGCCCGTCAGAAACATTTGATTTTGAAGTTTAAGTTGTTTCCTTATGAGTATGGTTTAAGATGCTATATTATTGGCTATGTTTGCAAACTAGCTCACTGAATGCTGCACAGTATACAAGCGTTCTGAAATAACTCAAACAGTCTCAAACCTAAAGTTGCATGTCAGTTATCAGTTAAATAAATAAGCTATTTAATTTTGTGTACAAAAAAAAAAAATTTAAAACTCTTGCAGTCTGATAAGCCAAATAGAGAATGGCATAATCTTTAATTACACTGGAATGGAAGGTCAAATTGAGTGCATTGCATTGTGGGATACGGTATTCCACTGTTTTGTTGTATACTGCATACTGTTGTATGCTTATTGTTTAAATATTTGATGTATTATATGATATTTGTGCCAAGATAGGCTTAAAAATCTCACACACCCAACCTTTTGAGAAAATTTCACATTTAAATATGGAAACAAACCATGTTTCTGCAAACCAGATGGTCAGAAATATCATGCTGACTGTATCATTTTATAATGAAAATAAAATAAAATTAGAAAAGAATGCAAACAAGAAAAAAAGTCAGAAAAAAGCCAACTATTTGTAGCTTCCACTGAAATACAAGACGCAAAAAAACAACAAAAAAAAACATTTTCAAAACAGGCTTTTGCACAGATTCAACTTCCAATTTAACTTTTCAATTAAATGATTATGCTGATTGTACACACACACACACCTTTAATTAAAAAGAATGCAGAGTTTTGGCCCTACAGTTTATGAGTTTTGCTCAAGTCTCATGTAGATAATAACATGCTATTACACCCCCAACATCATATCCGTATTGTGGCAACCTGCCGTCAACTGACTCATAAACAGCTATTTACTGCTGTTTTTCATGTGGACAAACTCAATAAGATCACATGTGAGGGACGTAGAAAGTGATTAGCATCCATTAACAGCTCAAATTAGCATCAACACAAACCTCCAACATTAGCCTCGCTGTGCTGCACCTGGCAATAACCAACAACAACAACAAAAAAGAGATTGGTTTAGTTTAGTCCGAAAAACTGCAAATGAACAGAAATGAATTTTTGAAAATTGGTTTAGACCTTGGTTTTGAACCTGTGGCAAATATATGAATGATAATTATAAAAAGGTTGATGGGCCTTGTCCCAAATATTCCACTGCATGTCCGCCCACAAGGCCACATGGTTTTCCATTTATCATTTTATGACAACCAAATTAATTTATTCACCAAATCCTCTTTATACGTTATCTGTGTTAGAAGAGCTCTAACTGTGCAATGGCTTGATAATGCTTTGCTTACTCATTGCAGATTAAAGCGGAATGAATGTCTTGTTCAGCTGTGCACTGACACAAGAGGGCAGCAGCTCATCATCAGAACAAACATCATGGCTGTGCAGAAATGGATCCTGGCTTACTGTATGCTGACACCATTTTTGAATAGCGTGTGAAGCAGAATGCATTTTGCAATAGTACAAATGTTTCAGCAAGAATTACAATTCAGTGACTGGTGTCCAGTTTATCTTGGAAGGTTATTTATTTGCATTTTTAATCCATTTTGTCCAAAATGGTTTCTGCTCAAATGGATACAGAGTTACGAAAAGATGATCTCTCTTGAGCCCTGTGAGGAGGAATGAAACCTGCAACCTGTCAGCAAAAAAGGAAGATTCTGCATCAGAATTAAAGGTATAGTTTACCCAAAATTAAACTATAGTGAAGAGAGTTGGGTGAACTATCCCTTTAAGTAAAAAAGGTTCTGGAAAGTAAATTAGCACAGACTTTAATTGGTCAGTTGTGGACTGAAGATGTTTATTTGGTGTACATTGAAAATCGAAAATTTGCAAACAAAACCTGATGACCTAGAACAAAGTTTAAAATGAGTCCAGGCAATCTGGCTGATCTAATTTCAGTTTTCTAAAAAAAAGACAAATCTTGCTCTGCGGACGCAAACACGTTACAACAAATGAAGACCTCAAACATCATTCTGTAGTGTAGGAAAACAATTCCAAAAGTGTTTCAAATATGTTAAGAAAGAAAGAAAAAAAGACACTACTTATTGTAAACACTCGGGCAGTAAAAAGTAGATACACAGCATTTTGTGTTAAAATAAGAATATCTGACAAAATATATTTTGTTTACAAAACTTTGATACGCGAGACTACACTTAAAGCATCTGTTAAATGGTGCGTTTATATATTATCATACATGTCCATATTGCACGAGAATCGTTGGAAAACTTGGCCCTCCCCTTGGCACAGACGGAGAAGTTGTAAGTAAATCTAGTCTGTCTCAACCGGGAGTAGAAGTAAATATATTGAATAGAAATCATACAAGCATCTTAGAGTACATGTAAAAATTAATAACATATAATACTTGGTATTCTTTCTCTCTCTGTCTCTCTCCTTGTTTGTGTTCCGTCCAACCCTCTCTGTGCTGTTTCCATTGTCATTTTACTGGTCCTTTGACTCATACAACAGTTTGGCAGCCTAGACAAGCAAGGAACAGCAAACATAATATTACTATAATATAGAAGAGTCCTGAAGTTCAGAAACTCAGAAAACGCAGTATCATAATAACTATGGCTGGGTGAAATTGTGGTGCTTAACATGGTGGCTTTACTGGAAGTCCTGCTATGATGACAATTATTAGGTTTCACAACTGAGTAAAAATATATTATTTAAACATAAGTATGACACACAGATTTTGTTCCCATTCATATAGAATATACCTAAGGCTTGCCTTGTGGAATACTTAATGATTTTGCTAGCAATATACAATTAAACAAATTTGTGATTCCCATTATCATTTCAAAAGCACCTCTTATTTAGGCTTCAGTTAAAAAAAAAGAATTAATAGGTAAGTTTGATTCACTTTTTTTTTTAATCAGTTCAAACTGTCCCTTTCACATAAATTATTAAAAACTATTGCCATCACCACTGGCATGTGAGGCAATTTTCATAATAATAAAAAAAAAAGTATATGCACACATATAATAGTTATAATATATATACAAGCATATATTATGTAAAGACAAACTTTTATGGTAGATGCGATTAGGGTTAGGGTTATCAATATAATTTATTAAATAAATAAAAAAATTAAAAAATATATATTTTTTACCAGTGTATACTTTCACTCACACCTACTTTGTGCATGGCTACAAGCCAGGCAGATGCGGCGCGCTTGTCATCAGCAGTGTCCATGTAGAGATCCTGCAGGTTCTGAGATCCTGGTGGCTTGTACTGAAGCACCATGCCATTGGCACGGAGAGAACCCCCTAAAACAGGTCAAAGGTCAGTGGTGGTGTTCGACAATTCTTTGTCAAAGCAACTTCCAAAGTCTGCCATGACAAATGTTCCTTATGTAGTTAATCGTTGTAATTTGTACATGCACAAATTAGATTTGTGACTCGCATAATACAACAGCAAAATGGTGCTGAAATCTGAGGGACTTTCACAGCGTCACAATAAACATGCACATGCAGCCTTTCATGAGACTGCCTTGCTTTGACATCGAGGTCACAGGAAATGAGTGCATGCAAGGTTACTTATATCATATGACGGGAACAACAAGGGAAACAAACTAAATGGAACACATTTTAGACAAGGAAAAATAAAAAAGACAGCAAGGAGAGATAAAGGGACGCTGACCTTCAGATATTTGATTGTCCAGCAAGCTTGTGTATGAGCATATATCTTTCTCTTAATGCAGAGAACAAGGAAATTAAAGAAAAGAGAATGTTAAAAGGAAAGAAATACAAAACAACAGAAAAAGATTTAGGTATTCATCACACTGCAAGTAGATGTACATAAATTGCCCAACAAGTATTTGGACATGCAAGTCATGCTTTAAATGTCTAAGGGCCCTATTGTAACGATCTAAGCGTATGGTCTAAAGCGCACTTACAGCGTGTACGAATCCAGTTTTGCTAGTGTAACGACGGGATGGTTGGCGCACCCGGCGCGTCGTCTAAAAGGGTTGTCTCTATTCTCTTCATGAGTAATGGGTGTGTTTTGGGTTTAACATGCAATAAACTACTCTGAGTCTCATCTCCCATTCCCTTTAAAAGCCAGTTTGTGTGCTGCTGCCCATCCCTGTGTGTAATAAGCAGAGTGCACGTGCGTTGTGGACCCGCCTATAGGCACACATTACTAACGCGCGCTTTAAATAACAAAAAAATAAATATTGCAACTGAAACCTGGTCTAAAGTCAATGGCGCAATATTTTTTTGGGTTATTTAAAGAGCAGTCTATTTCAGTTGCCTCAAAATAGCAACACGCCAACAATGTGCCTCAACACACCTCGTTTTTAGACCAGCACGCCCATGGCTGCACAAATAGGCACAAATGCATTTGCTATTTAAACAACGTGGCACAGGACATGAAAATGATAACTGTGTCGGGCTGAAACTAACAAGAAACACTTGCGCCGCGCCTGGCGCTGCATTGCACAGGGTATATGATAAGGCCCCATGTGTTTTTGCATTGGTTACAAAATATCACAACAAGTGTCATTTATGTTTAAACCTACCGTGAACCAACTTTATACATCCATTAAACATCACCTTTGGAACCAGCACAGCCAATACAGTAAAGCCAATGATGGCAAAAAAGAAAAAGTGTCTCGGATATGTGAAGTTAGTCCAAAAAAAAGGTTTGATACTTTATAACTAATGCAATGACATTGTTAAGTGTGTATATGTCCGTTGTATAGAGTTAAGTTCACTCAGTACTACAGTGCGATGTTAATAGCCATCAGCATTCAGTTAAAGCAAAAATCAAACCAGCATTCATGTAGTCATGTGACTATTTGAAGCTTCATGTGTGCTTCATGTGTGTCAAAGCTTCATAATATGTGAAGCTTTTAAAGAAATCACTGTATATCACATTATCAGATAAGGCCATGCTGTCTGTCTAACGTACTGTATGACGTAACAGAATAATTCTCAGCTCATAATCATATCCCTTTATATGCAAGAATTAATATTTAAAAAATAAACCCGAGAATATGATTAATGCTAAATCTTCACATTATTTTGAAACATAATGGACGTAGTAAAAATCTTTATTGATTTGTATTACAGGAAGTTATGTGCATCTGGGCTTAATCCAGAAAAGACGTTCATTATAAGTAATTTAAGACAATGTTATACTAAGACTCTGGTAATGATGCTCCATTAAAGGTAGGCAGTGTGATTCACAGAAAGACACAGAACTCTGCATACTAATTCAAAATTGGTCAAGATGGCCAACAAGTTTGTTCAACAACAACAGACTAGTTTATTGAGAACAACTATTAAGTTTACCTTGACTTATTGTTTAGCAAAGAAACTAATTTTTAAAGTTGTTATTTAAATAAACTAATAATTATTCATCAAGGATGCTTTAAATGTATACAAAAAAATAAACATTTTAAATGTTATAAAAGATTTCTATATCAATTACATCCTGTTCTTTTGAATGTTCTATTCATCAAAAAACCCTGGGGGGAAAAAGTATCACGCTTTCCAAAAAATATTAATGGTGCAGTAAGCGATTTCTGAGAAATGCTGTTGAAAATTTAAATCAACGCCTAATCAAACAATTTTGTGAATAATTTCAAGATGCCTGTTCTGTGTGTGTGCTATAAAATGTGTTTATAACATAGTCCTAGCTGTGTAAATAAGAGACAAAACTAATTGGATTGGACCGATCCACAGAGCACCACAACACACCTGTAGCCAATCAGCAGTAGGGGGCGTGTCCGCTCATGATGGGGGAGGAGAGAGAGAGAGCAAGCGGGACATTTGTAGAAAAACTGTAGAAAGGAGAGATGGCTGATATATTATCAAAGAGGAAAGGTCAGAAGAATATATTGGGAAAAAGACGGGTTATGATCAGGCAATATTTAGGACCCCTGTTAATACTGGAGAAGCTTTCCAGCACTGGAAAGACATTAGAGAGCATGAAGGCCTGAAAAAGGAGAGACATTACGGAGAGAGCATTAGAGAGCAACAAGGTTGCATTGTTTTTGCTCTATACGTGAGTGACATTGGTTTTTCTATGTTTCATAGAACCAAAATACGCAGTTTTATACAACAGTTCGTTCTGGTTCTCGATTCTGATTGGCTTTTTTTAGGTGAGAATGTAGTTATTTAGACCTCAAATATGCAACTTGTTTATAAATATAGCCGCTATTTGACAATTTGTTTAAACATTTTCGGAGATGTGATCTCCAGATATATTTATATTAGCACGGCTGTGATTCAGCCATAGGCAATCAAAGCCATGATGATATAGAGCTCATGTATATCGTGTGATATTGCTCATGTATGCTGTTGTTGAATGACAGGTGATTCATCCATAATTGTGCGAGCTATCTGATGCGCCAGCTGTTAGTGGTTGCCTGTGTTGCATAGTGTGTTTGTTGTTTTGGGGGCGGAGCAATAAAGGGAGGGGTGTGTTTGTTTGGGTGTCGATTTCAAATATTAGTGTTCCTTAGAAATTGCTTACTGCACCTTTAAGCAGCACAACCCGTTTTCAACATTGATAATAATCAGAAATGTTTCTTGAGCAGCAAATCAGCATATTAGAATGATTTCTGAAGGATCATGTGACACTGAAGACTGGAGTAATGATGCTGACAATCCAGCTTTGCTTTGCAACACAATAAAATTAATATCTAAAAATATATAACAGTTATTTTAAATTGTAATAATATTTCACAAAATTACAATATTTGACTGCATTTTTAATCACATAAATGCAACTTGGTGAGCATGGTGATTTGTTTAAAAAAACATTATTAAAAAGTATACCGACCCCAAACTTTCCCTGTGGATGTAATGTAATGTAACTTTTTAGAGAGGGTTTTAGCATCCTCAAATGCTGTACTCAATGCTAGCAAATGTGCTAAGATCACAAAACTTTGCTCTTTTTTATAGTCATCACATTTACCTAGTGTCTGGTGAATAGTCTCAAAAATCAATAATTGTTTATATTGCTCTGACAGGTTTCTCCTCAAAGCCTCACCTTCCGGAGTTGACCCCTCAGTCAACACCTGCATACTGGAAATGCGAGACAGCTCCACCTCAAAATGACTGTCACCGTCTAGGAAGAGATATCTAAAAGAGCAATAAAAGATAGACCTTAAAGGTATAGTTCACCCAAAAATGACAATTCTGTCATCACCCAAAGTTGTTACAAACCTGTATACATTTCTTTGTTCTCCTGAATACAAAGGAAGTTATTTGGAATAATGTTCGTAACCAAGCAATTCTCGCCCCCCTTGGACTACCATAGTATTTTTTTTTCCTACTATGGTAGTCAATGGGGGGCGAGATCTGCTTGGTTACAAACATTCTTCCAAATATCTTCCTTTGTGTACAGCAGAACAAAGAAAGGTTTGTAACAACTTGATGGTGAGTAAATGACAGAATGTTCATTTTTGTGTGAACTATCCCTTTAAGATATGCTACATCACATCTAAAGAAGTCAATTTTGTGGGTGCCTACACGCATACCTGTGATTATTGGACAAGCGGCAGACCATGGTCTCAGATTTCTCTGAGGAACCCACTTTGACCCCAAAAGTTCCTCCTACAATACAGGAAAAAGGCAGTAAGGTTGTTGGTGTAAATACTTATTGGTATATTTGATAACATTTTCCACATAAATTAAAGATCTCAGTGTTTACAGTACCAAAATTCCAAGTAGCCATTTTCTTTAGTCAAACTGCAACAATAAACATCTTCAAACATCAGTGTTTCAGATTCAAAACAGACCGTTAGACTTGCATTATAAGACAGCTCTAAAGTTACATCCGGATGAAAAATCTGGGTGATGTACACTACCATTCAAAAAGCTTGGGGTCAGTAAGACTTTAAAGATTTTGAACACAAGCATAAGATAAGACCCTTATTCTCATCTAGGCTGCATTTATTTGATACAAAAATACATTAAAAATAGTAATATTCTAAAATAATATTACAATTTAAAATAGCCATTTTCTATTTGAATTTTAAAATGTAATTTATTCCGGTGATGCAAAGCTGAATTTTCAGCATCATTACCCCAGTCTTCGGTGTCACATGATCCTTCAGAAATCATTCTAGTAAGCAGATTTGATACTCAAGAAACGTTTCCTATTATTATCATCAGTGTTGAAAACAGTTATGCGGATTATTATTTTTGTGGGATTCCATCCCTGCTGAATAAAAGTATTTATTCCTTTCAAAAGACAATTCTTACTGACCCCAAACTTTTGAGCGAGTGCTATTAAGTAAACATTTTAGGAAAGCAGATTTGGCTGCCTGATACTGATAAGCGGATTATTTTCAGGGTGAATAAACCAAAACACCACAAAAAAAAATCAATTGTTTTACATGCTTCAAGTGAACTTGGGTATGACAATATTACAATATACAGTATGAAACTGCATTATCATTTTGAGATGTGCTAAAGATTCCATTTCAAGTCAAGTCCCCTTTATTTATATATATATATATATATATATATATATATATATATATATATATATATATATATATATATATATAGCGCTTTATACAATACAAATAGTTTTAAAGCAGCTTTACAGTGATAAACAGGAAAATAATGATGCAAACAGAATTAAATTCTGCTGTAAAGCATCTCTAAAAAGACAATAGTAAACAGTCATTATTCTGTTGAAATCAACTAGTGTGTTGATTCATTTCAGCTCAATAACTGTCTAAAGTACATTAAATATGTAATGAGTTCAATTCAGCTAAAAAGCAGCTCTGCAAAAAACAGTGATGTCATCATTCAGCTAAGTTGAGTTCTCATCTAACAGTGTCAGTGCGGTCAAAACAGTAATATTGCTGAATATTAATATTTAACAATGTTGCTGAATTATTTGTGTTTTTAATCATGAACTTTAAGTGTGTTTTAGATGAAAGCAAAGGTGATTCAAATATTAAAATAGGCCAAATTAACATGCAAAATTACATATTCAATATAGGCTCGGCCCATATATAATTGATATACAGTACTACTGTATGCCTAGTTGTGATCACAGAACTGTGTATTTTTCCTGATTCCATCAGAACAGTCTTTGCCAAACACACACTCATGCAAACACAGAGTAGCTAAATTCTATTTCCAGCAGCAGTAAAGTTGAGTCTCAGGTAAAGGATTACTCATTAAGTCAGTGTACACTGAAGAGAGCTACAGGAGTTATGTAACATACATAAGTTCTCCATGGCCTATAATAGCAACATCATAAACTTTGAACAGTGAGTCTATAAATGCAAAAGTGGGAATAATCGTGTCAGTGGTCTCAAGCTAAAAGCATTTGAGTGCGTTTGTTCAACCCACCGGCAGTGAGCACTTTAAGCTGTTTGTCGTAAAACTCCACCTCTTTCTGTGAAATGAGGCTGCACTCCGCACACTGCCTCACCGGATCCACAAAACACATCCTGGGCAGAGACACTTTCTGACTGCAGCATTTATCGCAGAAACACCGACCGCAGCGCCGGCAGTGATGCTGACATACAGAGAGGAAACACTTATTGCTTTAAATCCATTGCAATTCCATCAAACCCACAATAGCTAAAAAAATAGTTAAGCAAATATAATATGAATATTAATATATATATATATATATATATATATATATATATATATCTCATTGTTAACTGTCAAATGTGAAATGAACAAAATACACTGTCATTCAAAAGTTTGAGATTGGTAAGATTTTTTTAATGTTTAAAAGAAGTTTCTTATGCTCACCTAGGATGTATTTATTTCATAAGAAAAGAAAAAATATATATAATATATATAATATTGTGAATTATTATGACCAGTTTTTATGAATTTAAAATACCTGTTTTCTATTATAAAATGTAATTTATTTCTGTGATGTCAAAGCTAAATTTTTGAGATCATTACTCCAGTCTTCAGTGTCACATGATTCTTCAGAAATCATTCTAATATGATGATTTGCTACTCAAACAGCATTTATTATTATTATCAATGTTAGAAAAAAAAAAACCCAGCATTTATCTGAAATAGAAAGCTTTTGTAACATTATGCACTACCATTCAAATGTTTGGGGTCAGTTAAGAGTTTTTTGTTTGTTTTTTGGGAGGAAATTAATACTTTTATTCAGTAAGGACAAGGAGGTGACAGTAAAGACATTTATAATATTACAAATGATTATATTTCAAATAAATGCCATACTTTTGAACTTTCTATTCATTAAAGAATCCTGAAAAACAATTGTACACAACTGTTTTCAACATTGATAATAATAATAAATATTTCCTGAGCAGCAAATTATCATATTAGATGATTTCTGAAGGATCATGTGACACTGAAGACTGGAGTAATGATGCTGAAAATTCAGCTTTGATCACAGGAATAAATTGCATTTTTAAATATATACAAATAGAAAACAGTGATATTAAATAAAAATAATATTTAAAAAATATTACTGTTTTTTTATTTATTTAATAAAATAAATGCAGCCTTGGTGATCATAAGAGACCCGATTATTCAATAAAAATACTTGTTAACATTTTTTTAAAAAGAACTATAAAAAAACCCCAAACTTTTAAACACAAGCTATGGTGTGTTATGACCAAAATCATGGCATGATTAATTTATATCATTGTAACAGTATATTACAATATAGTTATTTGTTTTAATTTCAGGGAAAGGAGTTTTACAACATAATGGATGTGAACTAAAAGTGTTTTACATATATATATATATATATATAAAATGGAAATTAAAAACATATATATATATATATTTGTTTTTAATTTCCATAAAAGTGTTCTGTTAGGGCTTAAAAATGCTATACCAATCACATAACCACAAAGACATATAATACAAAGAGATATATAAAGAGATATAAACACATACAAAGAGATATATAAAGAGATATAAACACATACAAAGAGATATAAACACACTAAAAGAACAGTCAGTAACAGGGCAGCAAAAAAAAAAAGAGAAAAGGGGAAACAGGAAAGGAAACTTGCGATTACATGCTATTGCTAAACACAAAGACTCTTAGGAAAAAATCGAACAAAGGAAGACCCTCATGAAGGGTGTCTCTATAAGCAACAATAGAGCAACTTCCATTGTCCTGTATGTGCGAACATTTATAACTCTGTACGAAATGACTCGACACAAGATGAGTCCACATGCTTACCTTCCTGGTGATGAAGTCAAACTTAGTGTCACACTGCATACATCTGGGGCACTAAGAGAGGACACAAATGAAACATGAATTTCTTAAAAGGCTCTTCATTAAAACACACATATGGGGAAGAACAGGCACCTGTATAACTCTCTGCTGCAAGAGTTGATGGCATTTCATTAGGAAAGTGTGGCAGATCACCCTAGAGACTTTAGCTGAATTTAGTTCTCATATCTGGGCGTAGCAGCAATACAATCAAGGCCAAAACCTTTAAGGCAAAATACACAGGAATTTATGGTAATGTTATCTGACAGCGGCCACAGTAAACCAGAAATGGCCTGTTTGAGTCAAATAAAACAGTTCAGGTCTGACCACAGTTTCATGGCTAAGCACTTAAAGGTTAGTTCACCCAAAAATGAAATTTCTGTCATTAATTACTCGCACTCATGTCGTTCCAAACCCGTAAGGTCTTTCAATCACCTTTGGAACACAAATAAAGATCTTTGTGATGAAATCTGAGAGATTTCTGTCCCTCCATTGACAGCTATGCAACTACCAATTTGACACTTCAAAAAGTTTATAAAGAGATCGTAAATCTAATCCAAATGAATGGAGAAGTTTAGTCCAAATTTTCTGAAGAGACTCGTTGCTTTATATGATGAACAGATTGAAATTAGGCTTTTATTCACATTTTCAACATTGATCAGAATATAAACAGAAGCTCAACCTAACCTGCTTGACGCGCTCATTGGTTCTTGCTGAAGCTCAAACGTGCTGCGTAACACGAGAACAAACCTCATTGGTTCTTGCTGAAGCTCAAACGTGCTGCGTAACACGAGAATGAACCTCATTGGTTCTTGCTGAAGCTTAAAAGTGATGCGTAATACGAGAATTAACCTCATTGGTTCTTGCTGAAGCTCAAACGTGCTGCGTAACACGAGAACAAACCTCATTGGTTCTTGCTGAAGCTCAAACGTGCTGCGTAACACGAGAACAAACCTCATTGGTTCTTGCTGAAGCTTAAAAGTGATGCGTAACACGAGAACAAACCTCATTGGTTCTTGCTGAAGCTTAAAAGTGATGCGTAACACGAGAACAAACCTCATTGGTTCTTGCTGAAGCTTAAAAGTGATGCGTAACGAGAACAAACCTCATTGGTTCTTGCTGAAGCTTAAAAGTGATGCGGAACACGAGAACAAACCTCATTGGTTCTTGCTGAAGCTCAAACGCGCAGCGTAACACGAGAACAAACCTCATTGGTTCTTGCTGAAGCTCAAAAGTGATGCATAACATAACAATGAACCTCTACTGGTTCTCGCACATCAAGTGATCGCTTGAGCTTCAGTTTTCCACAACTGATGTGTGAGTTGATGAATGTTTATATGTGAATAAAAGCCTAAATTGAATCTATTCATCATATAAAGTGATCGCGTCTCTTCAGAAAATTTGGACAAAACCACTCAATTCATAGCTAGTTTTACGATCTCTTTATGAACTTTTTGAAGCATCAAAGTGGTAGTTGAAAGTCTTACGGGTTTGAAACGACATGAGGGTGAGAAATTAATGGCTGAACTATCCCTTTAATACGTAATTTTACCAATAAAGCCCTAAATATCATGAGCTCAGCTGTATAATTTATTAACATGTTTACATAATATAGCACAGTTTCAATAATATCTACTTCTCCCAAAAACAAATCCTTTTCACTAATCGATTACAACGGGTTAAATATGCAGGGAATTTATTGGACAGTTTTTTATCACTTTAAATTGAATGCGAGAATAACACGGAATGTGTCGTACAGATATAAGATTATGCAGTTGTTTCTGGATACCTCGGCGTAATATAATGAATGGGCGTGGCAAATCATCTGACAGTCTCTTGCTTTTCCGCCATACAGAATCATTGAAGAAAGTGTTTCATAGACATACCCCAAAAATCAATCAATAACACATATAAGAGTTGTTGTCCAGTGTTGTTGTCCACAGTCGTGGATGTTCGCTCGCATTCACACTCTATAAAGCACAGAGATGCATGCATGATCTGAGATAATATATCTGTTCAAATGATCCAAGACTAGCCATCTTTTTTTCTTTGTAACACCATCTAGGAAATTTGCAAAATATTTCCTACTGGCTCTTGTTGCCTTGAGGAGCAAACAACGCCCAAAGGCAGAGACAGACCAACCACCACAGCTTCAGCATAATCTTCATCTTCATCTGTGACTAAGATTCATTACCTCTTTATCCGGAACCCACTGCGGCTCATCCAGGGAAAAGGGACTGTTGAAAGCACCGTTTTCCGGTACCATGCGGAGTCCGCTCGGGCTCCGGACCAGCTTTTTGCCGTCAGGCACCGTGGACATATTTGTGTTTAAGAGTGCGCAGCTGCTGCTGAGAAGAACAGCACAGACATCAGCAGCAACACAACACTCACACAAGCACACCTTCAGCATAAGAGTCCTTCCTTTCACCATTAGTGGAAGTGAAGTATTTGAGCACCTAGGGCATCATTAAAATGCATGGATTCCAAAGGTTCCCTGCCAATTGCAAATTAAGCAATTGCAAAATATTTTTTTTTAATTATTATCTCGATCTTATCTCGATCTTTTTATCTTTGATTTATAGATTTTAAAATAAGAGTCCTTTGGATTTTATTATTATTATTATTATTATTATTACTGCTACTGTTACAAATGTTAGTCATTGCCCTCGCTTAAATGTTAACATTTTCCCAAATTATCACAGTGTAAGTATTGTCTAATCATAGACTGTACAAAAAAAAAGTATTTGGGCACTTTAGGGCACAATTAAAATGCATGCATTCCAAAGTATTCCTGTCAATTGCAAAACTAAAATAAACCAATACTTCATACAAATGTTTTGTTTAAGCGAGCCTTATTTTTATTTTTTTTAATCATCTAGATTATGATTTACAGAAAGTGCAAAAGTATGAGTCCTTGATTTTACAATAAGAGTCCTTTTGATTGTATTGTTATCCTCTTGATTATTGTTGTTGTTGTTGTTGTTGTTGTTGTTGTTGTTGTTGTTGTTGTTGTTATAACAACAAAATACACCGTTTTGAAATGTATGTGATATTTTCAGAGAACTGCAATGCCTCGATCGGCTTTCATAACGTTAGGTCCTGTCAGTTTTCTATTTAAAATTTAATTTGTTTCAGTTTTTTAGAAAGATCATCAAAGCTTTTAAAACACAGTATAAAATAAAGTGTGAGTAAAACATTTAATGGAATATCGGCTGATCATTTTTCTTTTTCTTTATTTCAGTGTTTCAGTTTTGCCGGTGTCTGTTGTGTGTTAACAGTGAGACCAGTGATCTCAGATTCTGTGTTTCTTCGAGCGCAATGAAAGTGCCACCGTGGCCTTAAAAAGACAAACCTACATTATTCTCTCAGTGTAGCTGTGCTTCATTTTCTTCACCCACGTTACAGTGTGTGTTGACATGTAAACACACACCATCGCGTTATCGGTATATATGTAGTCCAGTGTGTTTCAGTGTACGTGTTCAATCTGGATCACCGCAGAAGGAGTAGCAAAGGAGGGAAGAGAGAGGAGATCTCCAGAAAACTCCTCCTGTCCAAAAACAACATGTTCTCCAAATTTACCTCCATCCTGCAGCACGCCGTGGAGGCGGTGAGAGCTTTTAAAACTATCTGACCACATTTAAATGACTGCTTGACTAGGGAAATGGGAAAGTGAGAGTCGGTCAGTGTTGATGTGCTGAAGGCCTGCTAGCTAACAGCTTATGTAGTAAATTACTCATGACAGACAAAGCCTCTGAAACGGTTTTAACAATCTCCCCGTGCGTGTTTAAGGGTGTGCATCCGCTCGATTGTGTTTTATTGCGTTTTATAATTGGTCTGGACATTTTAAGCCTTTGTTTGCTGTGTATTTTAGCAGCTGTGCTAAATCTTGCGCAATTCGTGGATTGTTCGGTTAAAGGTCTTCATGTACGCAAGCTTCTCGGGATTTTAATCAATGTACAGTAATCGTTATCACATTTTAGGAGAGATATTGTCTGCATAATGTGAAATGTACATTAGGTGAATCAGTGATAGCCAGTAGCATGCTAGCGACTCGTTTGCAGGATGTAAACAAAACGGCTGTTACTAGGACACGCGTACGAATCCAAACTAATTTACGATTGTCTTAACATTTTTACATGGTAGTATGTATCTATATCTAAACACACGTGTGTGTATATAATAAAATAATGTTAAGACAATCGTACATTAGTTTTGATTCGTACGCATGTCATAATGACAGCCGTTCTGTTTACAGTCATATATAACTAACATGCATGCATGCATTCCATTGTATTAATGTACATGTATTTAAACACTTAATTCACATTCACAATTATTATATTTTTTTGAATGTCATTCAATATATTAAAATATCTAATAAAAATGATGACAAAATGACAATTGAATTAGCTCTTATTTTAAAGTAGGATAGCACAAACCCTCTTTACATGCAAAATTTTCCACAAAAAAGTTTTAAACAATAGATGTATAATCACGATTCTTTTTAGTCAATATTGAAATCTTGATTATTTAATAATTTTTGGTGGCCAATACGATCAAAGTCTAATTTCAATGAAATGTCACAATTGTCGATACTTCAGCAAAAATGAATACTAGGTTATCTAATGTAAGGAAAAGGTCCTCAAAATAATTACACAAGACACGTAAACAGACAAGTAAACAGTCAGCAAAGCAATGCATGAACAAGTGTTAAACAGTGTTTTAAGTTTTTCAGGAAGGTGTACTAATTCAGATAAGGAATGGCTTACAACAACAAAAAAATTGAATAATCACATGTAAAATAACACTGCATAGTCTTATTGTACAGTGTACACATTAAATATAGATGAATCCTTATTAAGGCTACTTCAGTTATTCAGTCAAGATCAGTGATTTTCCTTTGTCATTTGTTGTTTGACTATCATTAATGACTACAACCGGTTTATTAGGTTGCTGTTACTTTAAGAGCTAATGCACATATCCATTATACAGTTACACATGCGTTTTCTTTCTTTGTTTTCAGAGGACAGTTGATTTTTGTTTTTAACTTAAATGTCCAAATTCTTTTACATTGTAATGGTGCAATGTGTTACATACATGCATTATGTTGCTGTAAAGTGCACAATCATATAGTAGGAACTAGGCATTTTATTTTTATGATAGTTAACTTCGTTTTATTTTTCAGCTTGCACCATCACTGCCATTGCAAGAGGACTTTGTCTATCATTGGAAGGCTATCACACATTATTACATAGAAACCTCAGGTAAGAGATCACCTGCAGTGATAGTCAATCTCACTTGTTGTGCTTTATTACCAAAGAACCATATGTCATCTTCCTTTCATGTTTTTTTAGATGACAAAGCCCCAGTGACAGACACCAACATTCCCTCTCATCTGGAGCAGATGCTGGATATCCTGACCCAGGAGGAGAGGGAGAGAGAGTCAGGAGAGACGGGACCCTGTATGGAGTATCTTCTCCACCACAAGATCCTGGAGACGCTCTTCACACTAGGCAAAGCAGATGTCAGTGGTTTAGTTACAAGTAGTGCTTTTCACTGGCTTCTGTCAATTGCGTAATCAAAGTTTTAAAGTATGACTTGCAAATATTAGGAATATTATTCAAAGGTTTTTATGTTTAGAATAAGACTCTGATTCAAAACTTTCTTAGGCAGCATCTGAACTCAAATTAAATCTCAGTGACAGATTTGTAATGCTCATACACTCAACAGTTTGTTTCAGGAGAGTTTTCTATTAGCATAATTATGCCTTTTAGAACTGCCTATGTGCTTATAATGCCTAAAATTGCTAGTTCACTAGATTTGGGAAGAAAGCAAAGAGTAAAATTGATGTGTGGCCAGTAGAGACCTGCTCATTTACTGTGAGGCATGTTTAGTAAGCGAGACTGTGTGTATATAATGACTAATATTTTGAGACACACTACTGTTCAAAAGTCTTTTGAAAGAAAGAAAGACATTACTTTTATTCAACACGGATGCATTAAATTATTCAAAAGTGACAGTAAAGACATTTATTATGTTTAAAAAGATTAATATTTCCAATTTAATGTTCTTTTATATCGTGGTTTTCACAAAATTATTCAATTATTAAGCAGCGCAACTGTTGATAATAAGAAATGTTTCTTGATCAGCAAATCATATTAGAATGATTTCTGAAGGATCATGTGACACTGAAGACTGGAGTAATGATGCTGAAAATTCAGCTTTGCATCACAGTAATAAATTACAGTAATAAAACATTCAATTTAATTTAAATAATATTACTATTTCCCAATTGTACTGTTTTTTTTGTTTTTTTTACCAAATAAATGCAGTCTTAATGAGCGTAAGAAACTTCCTTCAAACATTAAAAAAGACTCAAAACTTTTGAACGGTAGTGTAAGTTAAACGATTATTTTAATACCTGTGATTCTTTGATCTTTATTAATGTACCAGTAAAGCAAGGGTTTTCTTCCTGTCTTTTTTCCTCCTGTGTGCTCTTCCTTAGTGCCCACCTGGAATGAAACAGCAGGTTTTGAGTTTCTACACCAAACTGTTGGGCCGAATTCGGCAACCACTCCTGCCTCACATCAACGTGCACAGACCTG
Source organism: Meda fulgida (assembly GCA_030578275.1). NCBI lineage: Eukaryota > Metazoa > Chordata > Actinopteri > Cypriniformes > Leuciscidae > Meda > Meda fulgida. The sequence goes on from CM060628.1 coordinate 5,501,308, forward strand.
TACAGGTGATCAGAATTACTGTCTTCACACTTTAAACATAGAAAAACCCTTCAATCTTTAACTGACCATCCATGATGTATCTTTAGAAACTGGTCCGCCTTTGCGGGGAGGTTCTGGCTGCTCCTACAGAGAACGAAGAGATCCAGTTTCTGTGTACCGTCTGTGCCAAACTTAAGCAGGACCCATACCTCGTCAACTTCTTCCTGGAAGTGAGTGTTGGGGGATGTGTGTGGTAGTTTGACTTTTCAAGATGGGCTCCGTCTGTGTAGGCAGCATATATTAAGACACGCTTCCGACACACGGCTGTATCTTAACATTTGAAAATCTCCATGTGTTTCTGCAGAATAAGAATAAAAAGTTGGATGCTGCTAAAGGTGGTGGAGCTGATTCGGTGAAAGATCCATCTTCTCCAGATACAGGACAGAATCAAAACCAAAATCCCAGTCTGGTCACATCCGCACAGGAAGGTGTAGCAGGTCAAGCCACAAGCCCAGGGGAAGCAAGTCCGTCCTCAGTCCACACTAAACTGCCAAACAACGACAACTACAACCTAGTCAGCTCCCTGCTTAACCTCACTAAGAGTCCAGTAAGTGCGTCTCTCTGTCTCTGAAGTCGCCATCCTGATGAGTTTGATTGCATGCGTGTTAACTGATCTTTTCTCTTTCTCAGGATGGGCGTATTGTGGTGAAGGCATGTGAAGGCCTCATGCTGATAGTCAGTTTGCCTGAGCCAGCTGCAGCCCAATGCCTCACAGAGAACACTGAGCTCAGTCAACTCCTCACGGACCGGCTGGCGCAGTTCTACCGGGCCCTTCCCCAGTCCATGGACCCTCTAGATATTGAAACTGTGGAGTCCGTAAACTGGGGGTACATGCCTATCTAATCCAGTACCTATATTGTATGGCTAACACTTGCAAAATGAATCGAATTTTTTACATTTATAAATATCGTTGTTGTCAGGCAGAAACTTTGTGTCTCCATATTTCATATTTCATTTTTTTTTTCTTTTTTTTTTTTCTTATCATTACTATTGGTCTCCATTTATATCCATCTGTGGGTTTTGCAAACATTTAACCAATGAAAATAATTCAAAAGAGCTTGGGATTAAACCTTGTAATTCCATTGATTCCTCAAACTGTCTGTCAAACTTCGCAATTCCACCCTCCTCTATCGTGAAGTGCCACAACCAGTTTGGACAGTCTCTGCTTTTTTGCAGTGCAGGGTAAATAAAGACAGCATTTTCTTTACTTTAGAAACTATATATATATATATATATGTATATATATATATATATATATATATATATATATATATATAAAAAACACTGAGCGCCAACATAGCTACAGTAAACTTTATATTCTTTAAGTTGAATGCGATGCACTCACTACCTCAGATGCAGCCGTTCAAATGATGAACAAAACACGTATGTCTGACACTTTAACTGTAACTCATTTTAGGTATTAAATAATATTATGATGCATGCAAGTGATATAAAAAGCCACAATATCAACCTTTACAACACAGTTTTATTATTTAAAAAATACAGCTTTTTCCCACCATTTTCTGAAAAGTAGCGGTTGTGGACATACAAGATTTCCTTCTGACAGCGACTTATTATTTATATCTTTTTTTTTACATTTTGACCAAACAGCCATTCTTGCCAGTTACATTTTAATTACATTTGTTCTATTGCCCAGAGATACGTGAAACTGTTTTGAATGTTTATTGAGAGTGTGTGTATTTGTAGGTTGGATGTGTATAATCTAAAGGAGGATGCTGTTGCTTTTGTGGGCAAACGTGCCCTTATTTCCTTCCTGTCATGGCTGGACTATTGTGATCAGCTCATCAAAGAGGCTCAGAAGGTAAAGACAATTTAATCAAAAACCAGAAGATGGGTAAATACTGAATCATGCTCAAAATCTGTCTACAAATGGCAAGAAAATATATAAAAAGGCAGAAAAAGTCAGCACACCTTGGCTCCAAAAATGTGAAAAATGTAATTGACTCACACACACAGGTGGTAAGGAGTTAAGAAAATATATAAAGACAAACATTTTTGTCCATATCAAATGGGCAGTTTCATAAACGGAGGATGAAAATTCACATATTGAGGTGTGTGTTTGGTCAAATGTTAATGTTTTGCTCCTCTGTAACGCTAGACGGCTGCTGCAGTTCTGGCCCGGACCGTGAGAGAGCGGTTCTTTGTTACTGTAATGGAGCCTCAGCTGATGCAAACGTAAGTATGTAACCTATCTCGGGTTTGTTTACCGGTCTCACAGACTTTGAAATTGCACCTACAACCCAAAGCTACGAATTAAACAGAAAATATGAGTTTTCTTTCTCACGCTTTCTCATTCTTTTCATTTTTGTCTCATTCCAGCTCAGAGGTTGGAATTCTGACTTCCACAGCCCTGTTAAACAGGATCATCAGACAGGTGACGTCAGAAGCCCTACTTCAGGAGACCATTTACTTCCTGTTGGGAGAGGGAACAGGGCCAGAGACACTTGCTGGCATTACCCAGCATCCCCTGAGACACAGACTAATAGAACATTGTGACCACTTGTCAGATGAGGTAACCCTGGCTGCCATGACTGCATTAATCGATGCATTTCATCCTTCGTTGACCATAGTGTTGGGCGATATGGTCCATTTTCATATCGTCCTATCGTCAGCCTGTGAGATCGGCGATACACGATATTATCATGAGGGGGCGGGGCTTACTTATTTGATTGGCTTGTTATTAATTTATTACTTTGTTTTATATATGAGAATCTTTTTCTATTTTGCTAGCAAAGGTGAAGTGTTTATTAATAGGCTAACGAAAGACTATCATTAGGCCTATATCATTTTAGTGATATTATTATTAATATTTAGTAATTGTATTGTTTTTATTGTTTTTAGTGTCATTAAACGTTTTGTTAATGTGCTATGGAAACAAAATAGCCCACTGACGAACAACGATGCCGTTTTCATCATGGATCTGTATAAGAATGATGGGTCTGTTAAAACAAGCACTCTTGACAATTTGTGAATGGATCACCTTGCAGTTCCATTTTGATGTGGGATGTGGTTTTTAGTCTGTTTTAAAAATATTTTCTTTGAGGAGTCCTCAAACGCGCGTGTTGGTGATGTCGCAAGTGTTAGGCTATGTGGTGATGTCGTTATGAATTAAGGCAAGGCAAATTAATTGTAGTTCCTAATATTAATTTAATAAAAATACTAGCTTTATGATAATAATAATAAAATACATTTATGGTAAAACGAGCCAATTATCGTATTGATATCGTCAAAGGCATCTGCCATCGGCGATATCTCTGACTATCGTCGATACACGATACTATTGTCTATCGGCACAACCCTAGTTGACCAGATGATCTAAAGGTTTTGTGAGCTCCTAAAGGCAGGGTCAAACATTAACATACACAATATTTATGTATTTATTGTTATTATTAAATTAAAATCCAGTATATTGTAAATTCAATATAGCTTTTATTTATTTTAAGGATGCACAATATATCGGCAACCATATCGGTATCGGCCAGTATATGTTCATTTATAATGTTTTCGTTATCGGCCTAATAAGAAAATTTGGCCGATATATTAAAGCCAATAAACAATGGAATATTTCCTTCAGCTGAGACTATTCAGATGCGCACTGTTCACCATGATGGTTTTGAACTGCTTGAAATATGTTTGGAATCACTTCAAAAAAGGAAAATACAGTCAAGTGTCATATAGACTGTATACAATTATAATGAGAACATAATTGTGTGCTTGGGACATTGCTTTTAATGGTGGGACTTTTTTGTTTTTGTAATTAGCTCTCAAAAATTATATAAAGATTTAGATTTATCGGCCAATATATTGCTTATCGGCTTTTAAATATAAAGATTTATAGGTTATCAGTATTTCCCAAAATGTTCATATCGGTGCATCCTTTATTATTGAATGGTTAGAACACCTCTTCAATTCTAAATCATGTTCCAATCAATTTGGATTTTTAAAATGGAATTTCCAGAAATGCAAAAATGGAATGGAATGTTGTGAAATATTACAAAGTAAATGGAAATACTAATTTCTATAGTGAAGTCTTGGAAATGTTTGTTCAAAAAGTATGAGAAATATATTATAGAGGTTTAGAGCTGATGAAAAAGTTGGGAACCCCTGATCTAGCAAATCTTCTGTGGTTCCACATGTTAATTGTGCTCTGATCTACATTTAGAATAAAAGACTATAATATATATGTCAGGACTATATATTAAATGAGAAGTCGTACACAGTCATTGGATCTTAATGCATTCTAGATTCACTGCAGCAATTCAAAGGTTTATGTTCATGAAGTTCTGGTTCTGTGTCTGGTTCTAGATAAGCATCATGACTCTACGGCTCTTTGAGCATCTGCTGCAGAAACCATGTCAGCACATTTTGCAGAACCTGGTGCTGCGCTGCTTGGAAGAGCGCAACTACATGGAGAACAAACAGACGGAGGAACGAGAGGAGCGCGAGCACATGGAGAACGGCCAACCACATGATGCCGTGTAAGAGCTGCTGTCTCCACTGCTGCTAAACTTCCAGATCATTCTGATCAATGCGTCTGCATGCTTCTAGAACATGCAAGATCATAAATACACTGCAATTTGTGAATGAATAAAACTTAAATGCAAGTCAACCAAAGTAATATTTTTTAAATGTGTTTGGATTGGTCGCTGTATAATGTCTAATTAATTAGTAATTAAAGTGTGATTTATTTATTTTAATGTTAAAAATACTTTTTGATCTTAATATGCAGAAAACATTATAATTTAGGTTGACTTCCCCTGAAAAAGTGAAACACTGGGTCGGTATCTGTGGCAATAAAAAAAATTGCTCTGTTTGTTTTAGCTTGTAGTGCAACATTTTCACAACCAATGCATTGCATTTAGTACAGCACTGCCTGTTTGGTGATCAATGGCAAACGAAAGTGGGGAAACCTGTTTGACAACAGAGAATTTACACACACCACCTTTAAATAAATGCCTCATACAACGACATTTCATTCCTTTGTTAAACAAGTGGTCACACATTGATACAATTAAACTGATTCAGATATTGTGCTGAATCACAAAGTGCAGAAGAATGTTGCTTATTGCACTTATAAAACACTGACAACAGCAAGACAATGTTCAATAATAGTTCCATTTATTCGTAATAAGAATCTGAATAAACAATTATTCCACCAAATAATATTGGTCGTAAGCCTTACTGTTTGCCTCGCTGTCCGTTAATGAGGCATTTTAAGTAATGGGTCTGAGTAATCAAAAATGTGCCAGACATAAATCCATAATCACTCATTCTAATAAATGGGACTATATAATGGTGGTGTTGCACTACAGTAGTTATACTTATTTGTTCTTTTACAAATCTAGCTGTAGTGATGCTTTATACTACAGTTCCTTGTTTTTTTGTTCTTGGGTCATCTCGTGTAAATCTTCAGAGATCATAACAGATATTTCTGTGAGATGTAGTATACATGTAATAGTCTAATTACATTGATTTGTATGGTTTCCCCAGAGATCTAGAAGAAGACCCGCTGTTCTCAGATCTTTCACCTGATAACAGACTCTCTAGCCCTGATTGGTTGAGCTGCTCTCCGCCACCAAGCACAGAACACGCAAAGCCTGATGGGAAGACGGAGGTTCACAAAATAGTTAACAGGTACCGCAGGATACCCTCTGTTGTGATATGCCAGATTCATCATTTTGTGATAATATTAACTTCCCAAATAATAATTCTGCGTTCTGCCCCTGTAGTTTCCTGTGTTTGGTGCCTGATGAGGCAAAATCATCCAATCAGGTTGAGGGCACAGGCTATGACACCTACTTGAGAGATGCGCACAGACAGGTAAGGAAGAAATAAAATAAATTGAACAAAATGTGGTGAATATTCAGTATATTCCATAGCTTTAGTTGACAGATGCATTAAGATAAAATGAAGTACATATACATTTATTTAATTTCATAACCCAAACACTTTTGAAGTGACACACTGGTGTGGCTAATACAGCATATATTTGTATTATTTATTTTTTTACTTGATTTTTATTTTTTTGAGTTGTGTATATATTTTGTTTTATTCATTTATGTGATTTATTTGACAGTTTACTGATGTTGTATTTGATTCCTTTGATTATATTTGATATTTGATTTCCTCTTATGTTTGATGTATTTGTTTTTTTTGGATGGGATGTTGCAATTGATATTTGATTGTAATTTTTTGATTGTGTAAATAACTTTTTTCTGAAAGGTGCTATATAAATACGGTTTATTTTTAAATAAATACAAGAATTGCCAAATTGTGAAATTGGCAAAAAGTGCATTACAATTATTCTAAGTTTTCTGATAATAAATTATAGAATAAGAGTCTCTATGGCCCTATAAAATTTGCTGATTATTTGAGCATGCAGTACAACACTAACATTGACACAACCATTGGAGTAATTATCATATTTGGTTGCATGTTGACAGTTTCGGGACTATTGTGGAGTTTGTCAGAAGTGGGACTGGCGCAGCAGTCCAAAACCCTTTGAGAAGTGTAATCTGGACAGTCCTTTTTTCGAAGGACACTTCCTCAAAGTGTTGTTTGACAGAATGGGGCGAATCCTCGATCAGGTATGTTAACTGATGTGTGATAGGTCACACCATGACAAAAAACACCACAAAAGTTGAACATACGACGTGTGCACTATAACCCAAATCTAGATACATTCGTAATGCTTCAGAAGACTTAGAAAATAGTGCTTCTATAACACTTGAATGGTGTTTTAGTCATTTTAGATTGCTCATTCACTTTCTTTACATACAGTAGATAATACATTTGTAAAATTATGCATTTTTATTAAAACTATCTTTGGATGATGGATGTCCTCCTGATGTCTCTCTTTGTTTCATCACTGTCTCCATCCAGCCGTATGATGTAAACCTGCAGGTGACGTCTGTGTTGTCTAAGCTGTGTCTGCTGCCTCATGCTCATCTCCATGAGTTCCTGCTGGACCCGTACATTAACCTGGCGCCGGGCTGCAGGTCTCTCTTCTCAGTCATCGTCAGGGTACGTCTGCTGTTCTCCACACTGAATCCCTGTTTTAAACACAATTAGTGCCAATCAAAATAATCCTAGCTCTGCAGTCTCCAAGGAGCAAACTTGGCCGTTTTAATGGACATCTTCATATAGTCTTTTAGACTGTATGTGTCATTTAGTGTAGCGCTATATGACTGGCATGTTTGTTGGATCATTGTTGTTGTTGTTGTTTTTTTTTTTTTTTAAGACTCCTCAAAGACTGTTTAACCCACTGTTTGTGTTGGTGGTTTGATCAGGTGGTTGGCGATCTGATGTTGCGAACTCACCGCATCCCTGAGTTCACCCCTAAACTCCTCCTGGTGAGGAAGAGACTGCTGGGACTAGAGCCAGAGGGGATGAGGTAAGGCTTGGATGTTTTATGTATGTGTATTTGCACAAAAATCATGAGCAAAGATTCAATTTTCCAACATGAATGCATAAAATGCCATAGAGCCTTACAGTGAAAGTGATTTTTTTTTTTTGTTAAACCATTGACGTAGACCATTTATAAATGTTTAATGTACCATTTATATCCAGCATATATAAATATTTATACACAGTATATACAGTTATGTGCAAAATGTTAGGCACGTTAGTATTTTCACCAGAAAAAAAAAGGTTTTAAGCCAGTTATTTATATCTTTTGCAATAGTGTGTCAGTAGGAAATATGAGTAGTTTTGGAAATTTACATTTCCAAACATTCCTTTTGCCAATAATTGTAATATATATATACAATATATATATATATATATATATATATATATATATATATATATATATATATATATATATATATATATATATATATCGTACAGTAGCACTGGGTTAAAAATCCCAGTAAAAATCTCGATTTTAATCAATTCTCATTTTGATGAACTGATATCGATTCTTAAATCCCAAGAATCTTTTTTTTTTTTTTTTGATTCATGAACACTAAACATTATTTTTAGCCTGTCTCCAGTGTCAGTTCAGAGAGATTTTCCCCCCTTGAGAACATGTACATGTACTTTACCTGATATATATCCAAATGAATAAATACTGAATCAAATCGAGATCTGAAATGAATCGAAACGCAAGCTTTTGAATCGAAATTGAATTTTGAAATTTGTGGCAATGTCTAGCCCCGTCTTGCAGCCTGATCAGAGACTTGTTTCTTTACTGTGTATCTGTTTTTCTGTGATAAAGAGGTTCATCTTTGTCTTACAGCGTTGATCATGTGACGTTGCTCGAGGGGGTTATTGTTCTGGAGGAATTCTGCAAAGAGCTCGCGGCTATCGCTTTTGTGAAGTTCCATGCGTCCGCCTCCACTTCCCCCTGATTATCTCGGTTGTGCGCCGGACACAAACAGATGAATACACAGACGAAAGGGGGCGGGTGACACAGGAACGACAAACCCAACTGTACTTATCCCTCGGTGCAGACTGCTGCCTGCGGCAGGACTCGCATTCAAGGATGCTTCATTCGTGTTATCTCTGGGATGTTTCCATAACTATGACTGAGCATACTGTTTTAAAGGCACCAGAGAGGAGAATTTTGAAAAGAGATTGTGACTCTCGTGGAACAGCCCATGTGGAAAGGAGAGAGAGGATTTTGTAGCATTCATATGTAAAGAAAAGAAACTGTAACTTCCGAACGAAAGAATGGTAATGCCAAAAAATTATGTTCAAAAGTAGAAAAAATTAAATTGACTTAAATTTGATTCAAATAGTCAACTTAAATTAAATATTTAATTATTGTTTGTCATTTGCAGTATCAAAGATACTGTCATCTATTCTCTGTTCTTTTGAGAAAAATAGTGTGGATACAAATGTCAAATGCAACATAAGTTAATTTGTAATGAAACATTGCAATAACTCAGGATTCAAAGTCTAGCTGTTTTTAAATAATTGGAGAACTAGACAACGGGCAACGTTTTTTAAACAAATCCTCTCTTTTTCTTTTTCTTTCTGGTAGTGTTTGCCGACACTTTTCTTTTAAAGCGAACCGAAAGCAATGCGGACTGGATTGATTTAAGATTGGGCACATTTTGCACTCAAACCAGTTTTCACTGGTGCATCTCCAGAGAGCTGTTCATCATTTACGTTCCTGACAGTGTTCCTAAACCATTTTAGTTGTTTAACATGTTATGTGTTATGACATGTTATGTGTGTGTGCCTTTGTGCCTGCTAGACAATATCTGTGTCCTTCATCCCGTATCATTATGTATTTATTATTGATTTAAAAAATAGTTTTAAATGAGTAGTTCACCTAAAATACACCTAAAAACTCAAAAGATTGTTTTTGTTCCTTGAAATGGCAGAATGTTCGATCACATCATATTCCGTGCAGTAAATACAAATGAGGATTTACGCAAAGAGTACCATAAAAGCGGTGCATATAACCTGTGCACACAGTTGTCTGAAGCCATTGCGATAGATTTGTGTGAACTAAGAGGGAAACATTTAAGTCTTAAGGGGATAGTTCACCCAAAAATAAAAATTCTGTCGTCATTTACTCACCCTCAGGTTGTTCTAAACCTGTATGAATTTCTTTGTTCGGTTGAACACAAAATATATGTTTTTTGAAGAATGTTGATAACCAGACAGTTGATGGCCCCCATTGACTTCCATAGTATGAAGAAAAAAAAATACTGTGGAATTCAATGGGGACCAGCAACTGCCTGGGTACTGATATTCTTCAACATATCATCTTTTGTGTTCAACAGAACAAAGAAACTGATGCAGGTTTGGAGCAACTTTAGAGTGAGAATAAATGATGACAGAATATTTATTTTTGGGTGAACTATCCGTTTAAGTCAAAAGAATTTCAGTGTATGGAATTTTAAATTTCGATATGTTCTGGCACAAATGATTTTGAAAGGCTTGGAACATTGGGCACAAGTCATATGGATCATTTTTATAATACTGGAAAAGAGAAATGTAATGGTTCTTAACAACATTAGGATAAGTAAATGATGACAAAATGTTCGTTTTTAGGTGAACAATTCCTTTTTAAAACTACTTTAGAGTTTATCTGCTTCCTCATAAGGGATCTTTAAAATGATACTTTTGCAATATGTGACATTGTGTAATTATACCAGCAATAGTGTTATTCATCAGGCTGCTCTCCTCATCTGCTCCTGCTCTTTGTAAAGGACATGCTGAGCTTAATGCACACTGTGTACATTTGGCAAAGAAGGGGCACAGCTTGAAATAGGGTTGGGTTTTTTATTTAATTTTTGGAGAGCTGGCTGCCTTGGTGGCTTTATTTAACTATCTTTACAGGGTTCAGATTTACGTATCTCAATCGTTACCTTGCATTTTTCCATCTATAATACAAAGTGTATGTTGAAAGCTGCGTCACGTCAAGGTTTGCATTTATTTTCAAGAATTGCACATTAGTGTCTATTTATCCAATTTACATGTGCAGAAAAGCTAAATGTCTGTCTTTTTAATTTTATTTTCTTTAAGAACCAAAGGATCTATCGTCATATAGGAGCAGCATGTCTGATTCAGAGAGAAATAAAAAAATAATGCTTTTTTTTATTTTATTCTTGATCATGTATATTTTATACCAAGTTCTGAACTGAGTATATACAAATGTACAGTTATAACAGTAGTGAAAGTCTGGTGTGAAATGCATGCAAGGTCATATTTGATAATATGCAGCAGAGGAAAGCAGATCACCTCCCTAACTGCCCCTCCATTCAGGGTTTTTTCCTCTACTTTTGCTTATTTATGGTGATATTTGTAATGCCTTATTTTAAATGCAGTAATCGGTTATAGCCTATAACCTCTGCAGTCTTGGTTTTGAGTTAAACGCCTAAGAAAAATTGGTCTTTGTTTTAATGGTGTCTATTTTTAAAAAAGTTGTAAAGCAATGCATTCCATTGGTTAAAAAAGATTATCGCCTTTCTCCTGTAAAGCTCTCTCTCTCTCTCTCTCTCTCTCTCTCTCTCTCTCTCTCTCTCTCTCTCTCTCTCTCTCTCTAAATATGTAATTCATCTGCTCAGACCCTGACACTGTTCTGCTTGACTGATTTATTCCCATTTCCTGTACAGATGTAGCTCACATGTCAGACGTGTCAGGACATATCTTCTGTTGAATTTGAGTGTCACTGCCATGGTGTCACAATGTGACACTTTTTAGAAGAACAAAGTGGTTAACTGCATTTTCGGGATGTAATGTCATGTGATCTCAGTTGCTTGATTCTGCTGAGCCAGGAAATCTCTGTAATGAGGTTTGCTCTGTCCTGTGGCTTACTTTAATTCATTTCACTCCGTCCCAATTAAAACATTTTGCCTTCTTCAAATTTGTTTTTAGAATAAGTTTTTGGATTATTGCATATTGCTAATATTTCATTTCAGGAGATTCAGATGAGATGTGTATGTCTTCCAGTAGAAAGCTTTCTCCGAAATCCCATACACTCTTAGGTACGTATTTTGAATAGTAATTACTTAATGTACGGTCCATATAGGATGAATGTGTGTAGTATGAATGTAATCCGGGTGCACACATTATCATGTGTCCTGCCAGCATCAGTTGCGTCGCTTCACTGCCATTCACAAATCCTGCCCTGTGGCCTCATGAGATAGATAAGTGTCCATCTTCATTGAACTATGCACACTTCACAATCTTGCTGGAAGTAGTAGGTAATCGGGACATACTTTTTTTTGTCACATACTGTTTTTCGTCTACTGTATATAGGGAAGTGTGATTTCAATGCAGCCCTAATGTTTTCTGAACTCTCGTTTCACTTTGACAGTGGATGAAGTTTGTGATGACTGAAGAAAAGAAGTTAGTGGAGGTGGTGTATTTAGCTGTGACAAGATCGCAACAACCGGTCAGTTCAAATATGAATTTCACTTCTCACTGGCTGGCCAGTTTATTTTCTCTTTTACAAATCTCTCAGGCTGCTGCAGATGACCCATGGGCCAAGTTTGGACCTTTATCCCTGCAAATCTTCACTCTTAACACTATAGATTGTGTCTGGCCAGTGGAAAGTGTTTCCACCAGAAAACCCCACCCTGAGATGAAACAGTAGCGGTCACAACTGGTTAGTTGTATGAATGTATTCACAACCAGTGAACAGGTTAAAGTCAACATGGTACAACTCACGTGTGATATGACATATTTATGAGTGAGATTGAATATTCAACCCAGCACAATGTAGATTGGTATTTCATTTTATTTGTCGTAAATTGATTGGATTGTGAAAAGTAGGCCTTTTATAATAGAATGGATTGGAGGGGTTAAAAAGGGAAGAGGGATTATTTTCACAACAGCCAAAAAAAAAAAAAAGATGTTTCACAATTAAAAAATGATTATGAAGGCAAACATTAATGTGCACTGATGTATTTAGTTATTTTGATTCCATGTTGACCTTTAAACCATGTAATCAAATGATTAAACAAAAAAATGGGAACATATTTGTATATTGTTCCCATTTTTATTAACTTTAATTCATGTTGCCTTCTACTTGTCTTACTGTAAAAATTAAGTTTTTAGTTGCTGACATGTTTTGATATTTCAAGTTTGACATTAGGCCAAATGTGTATAATAGCCTATATAATAACTTTGCCAAATATTTTACAATGAGTTTCTGCTAACCATAGACTAGCCTACTGTTGTTGGATTTCATTTAGCCTTTTATTCACAAATAAACATTGATCAGCGAACATAACATAACATAATCTCAACCGAACCTGCTTGATGCATGAAAAAGAAACCTCATTGGTTCTTGGAGAAGCTCAAATGTGATGCGTAACACGAAAAATGAACCTCATTGGTTCTTGCACGTCAAGTGATCATGTGTGAGCTGATGAAAGTTTAGATGCGATTAAAAGCCTACATTCTATCTGTTCATCATATAAAGCGATCGAGTCTCTTCTTCGCTCAATTCACATGGATTAGTTTTACGATCTCTTTATGAACGCAGGGACATATCAGTGGAGGGACAGAAAGCTCTAAGATTTCATCAATAGGATCTTCATTTGGAGATAAACTAAAGTTTTATGGTTTGGAACGACATGAGGGCGAGTAATTAATGACAGAATTGTTATTTTTGGGTGAACTCACCTTTAAGCACCTATTATCAGGCTCGTTGTTAATATGCACTGTGAAAATCTGTTGCATCTTCAAGGGAACTGTCTCATTCATAATACACAGCATAATAATTGCTGCAACTCAATAAGGAACTGAAAGTCTGTCATAATTTGATGGCAATGTTTCAGAAAGGTTTTTTTTTCTTTGTGAAGATGTAAAAAAAACAATGAATTTCATGGATTCAAACAGTATAACACAAATACTGTATGTAGGTAGAGAAATAAACAAAACTTTCTTTAGTTAACCAACAGATGGCGCCAGACTCAGAGTAGGGCTCACCTTTGTATAGCAGATAGGGGCTAGTTGTCACACTTTTTCACTAAAGTGTTTATTTCTAACAGCACGTTTATATTTAAAAGACAGTTGCTGTAAAAGCAGATGGTGTGCTACAAAATGCATAGTGTGAATGTGTTGTTAGTTTTTTTGTTTTCTGATATTGGACTCTAAATGTGGTCATTATCTGAGAAAATTGTCTAGATGAGGATTAGTATATCTGTGTAGTTCTGGCCTAAAAGAAGTGTATTTTCTGTTTTCTATTGCATTGTGCAACCAACCGCAAAGTCATGGGTTCGATTTCTGCACGGACACTTAGGTTATGAAAACACTTAACCATTAAATACACATAATAACATATTAATGGTGCAGTGTTTAATGGATCTGAAGTTTACAGAATGTCAGAGTGGTTTCGTTTCCCACATCTCAGCATTTTGTCATTTTAATGCTGTTGGTCTCATAGGTGAATCAATATATCAGTGTGCAACCCGGTATCACGACAAGACGTGAAATAATCACGTTGGTCCAAAACGTGTATATGTCACGGTTTAACCCCCTCAAACGTGAAACTTACACGTTTGCGTTAACACGTTCCAGTAGAGCAGTGTTATTGAGCGATAGCCATGTTCCCAAGTGAAGTGTGTGAAGGAGTGAAGCAGCTTCCCATTCCTCGCCCGAGCAATCACTTTCTTAGCATCTCCTCCTATTGGAAACCATAATCAAACTGATCTTATAGGCAAGAACCTGACTGCAAAAACTCTAGTATTGATAAATCAGTAGTTATTTTTTAGTAAAAATATCTAACCATTCTTAAAACATAAAATGTTCTCTTTAGAAGTAAGAAAATGTTTACTTTTATGGTAACACTTTAGTATCAGGAACACATTCACTATTAACTACAACTTTTGCCTCAATTAACTCCTAATTTTTATCCCTAAAATTTTTCCAATGAACCAACACTTTTTTGTGATCTTATTAGTGGTTTAAGCTTAAATCTAATCTTGCTGTTCCTTTCACGTGGAAGCCATTTTGAAAAAAAATTTTGGGGTTGTAAGATTTGTTTTAAATATTTTTGAAAAAAGTCTCTTATGCTCACCATGGCTGCATTTAATTAATCAAAAATACAGTAAAAATGAAATATTATTACAATTTAAAATAACTTTTCTATTTTAATATATTTTAAAACGTAATTTATTCCTGTGAAATCAAATCTAAATTTTCAGCATCATTACTCCAGTCTTCAGTGTCACATGACATGATCCATATATTCATTCTAATATGCTCAAGAAACATTTCTGATTATTATCATTGTTGAAAACAGTTGTGCTGCTTAATCTTTTGGTGGAAACTAATTATTTTTCTTTTCAGGATTTTTTAATGAATAGAAAGTCAGCTTTTATTTGAAATAGAAATCTTTTGTAACAATGTTTAAGTTGTTACTGTCACTTTTCATCAATTAAATGCATCCTTTCTTAATAAAAGAAGAGAGGAAAAATCGTACTGACCCGCGTTATGAGCATTATATCGTCAACCTTCCACCCTAAATAACAGCATAAAAAATATATATATATATCAGTTGATCGCTGATAAAGAAAACAGGAGCTGTTTTCATCCCATCTGACAAAATATGTGGTTCTGTAGAAAATAATAATGGGATATTAAACCTTAGTATTTTATAATAATGTGAAACATTCCTGTTATGACTTCATATCTACTAAAAATGAGAAACCTCATAATAATGATTTCTCAAAAATACTATGAGACACCATCTCACAATAATGACTTAATATCTCATTATTAAACCAGAATCACAATTTTTAATCAACTGTGACAGACACCGACATCCATATCAGACACAGTGATTGACAAACCTAGCTGAATAATGCAGGCCAACTAGGGGAGAGTATTTCTTAAACAACGTACTGGGTGTGTGTGTGTGTGTGTGTGTGTGTTGTTGCATCTCAGTGTCCGACAGCATCCCGTAAATGCCCCGCCCTGCCTCTGCACCAGGACATCAGACTTCTACCTGTTAGACTGCGGCATCACCGGCCTATCCTTGGCAACCGGTACCCGCGGTAACCTGAGTCTCCTCCTCCACTTCCTCCCAGTCCGGACACCAGAACGCATGCAGTGAGGACACACCGCCTCATCACTTTCGTGAGTGTGTGTGTGTGTGTGTGCGAGGGGGAAGGAGTCTGGTGTGTGCGCATGTGGCCCTGTGTGAATGTGAATAATTGATTAGGACGCAGCTTCAGAATGTCCTGCCGGGGCCGTCCTGTGAGTGTGTGAGGTTGAAAGGGTGAGAGTGTGTATATGCTTGTCAGTAGAGATGGGGGATAAGAGTGCAGTGCACCAGCAAAAACAGCCTCCTTACGATGGACTGTGCAACTACGCCCAAAAAATTACCTCCTGCTTCGGACTTGATGGTAAGCACTGTCTCAGACTTCCCAGTGTCTTGTTCTTTGTGATTTATGTGTTTATCTCTATAGGAGGCTTGGGGGATTTGTTTACGCTTGGTTTGTTCATTGTTTTCCTTTGTAAGGGAGTTGTCTCTGATGTGTGCGCTGGAGCTGGATCAGTTTTCGCGAGGTTTGCTCTGCAGCAGAGAGATTTATTCCCACTGTACCTTGTGTTAGTTGTGCTAAGCTAATTTGCTGTGTGGTCCACTTCACAGAAGAAACAGCAAACTCGTCTGTCCCGTGTGTGTAGAGAACATGGAATTCAATGGGAGTGAGTGAAAGGAAAAATACAAATCTGAACGTAGATGGTATCTAAACATATATTAGGAGGACATGTTGTCCTGCACGTTCAATTACTGTGGTCTTTTTATATCACAGGAGATGCTTTAAGGGGGCACCTAAAAATGAAAGTTGTGTCATCACTTACTCACCCTCAAGTTGTTCCAAACCTGTTTCAATTTCTTTCTTCTGCTGAACACAAAACAAGATATTATGAAAAATACGAGTAACCAAACAGTTGATGGGCTTCATTGACTTCTATAGTATGGAAAAGAAATATAGTCAATGGGGCCCATGAAGTGTCTGGTTTATGACATTCTTCAAAATATCTTCTTTTGTGTTCAGCAGGAAAAAGAGATTCATTACAGGCTTGGAGCAACTTGAGGATGAGTAAATGATGACGACAATTTAGATTTTTTGGGGTGAACTATCTCTTTAACTGATATCAGTGGATGAATGATTTCAGCGCTCAAGAGCATGTTAAACTCTTCAGTCTTTTTGTGGTTTCTATGCCATGTTTAAGATGTTTTCAGAGTTTGAGTATCAGTTGAGTAGTCTAAGATGATGTAGCAGTTTTTGGCATCTTCAGAGACCACAAACAAAAACAGGTGGAAGTCACTTGGCGATTTTTAGAATCACAGCGGTTTTGGAGTTGTAATAATGCACTGATCAAAACTGTGTCTGCGTGCGTGTGTGTGATATGCATATCTATTTATATTATTTTTAATACATATATTTTTGCACTCTATATATACACCACCGTTCAGAAGTTTTAGATTGGTAAGATTAAAAAAAAAAAAAAAAAAATCTTCTGCTCACCAAAGCTGCATTTTCTTTTAATACAAAATACAGTAAAAACAGTAATATTGTGATTTTTTTTTTCAATTTAAAAATAACTCTTTTATTTAAATAGCCTATATATATTATAAAATGCAATTTATTCCTGTGATGTTAAATCTGAATTGTCAGCATCGTTACTCCAGTCTTCAGTGTCACATGATCCTTCAGAAATCATTCTAATATGATGATTTGCTGCTCAAGAAACATTTCTGGTTATCAATGTTGAAAACAGTTGTTCAATGTTTTTTTTTTTAAGATTCTTTTGCATTTCTTTGATAAATAGAAATATAAAGCTTTTGTAACATTAGCAATGTCTTTACTGTCACTTCTGATCAATTTAATGCATCCTTGCTAAATAAGTATTAATTTCTTTCCAAAAAGTGATTTAGAAACTTTTCTAACCTCTTTCCAAAAGTTCGCTCTCCAAAGACATGTCAAATCTTATGTCAGCAGTGTCAAATACACAAAACCATGGACATACAGAGTTTCAGATTGGCTAAATAAGCTCTGTATATTGTCTTCTGCTTCTGAAAACCCATATCGGTCAACCACTCAGCCTGAAGGCCCTTTCACTGTTTCACGTCAACATTGTTCAATGCATTGAAACCCTTTCTTGAACTAATTTAAATTCACCAAGAGCACCCGGACAGTAAAGTTCAATGTTCAGCAATTTTTTTTTTTCCTTTCTGCAATGTATCAAATCAGTTCCACAGGGACCTTTTCTGTTCCAAGCTCAAATGTTTTTTAGCATTTATGGTACATTTCCCATTATCTTTCTACCTAAAAATCTTGTAAAATTGCCCTTTTTGTGCCATTTTCAACTTTTCATGTTGAGGTCAAAGCAGTGCATGGGTCATGTGAAAGGCCTTGAGAGAGATCGGAAGAGAACTTCATTTAACGGAGACAGCAGAGCTCTATTATTCATGAAGCCCTATATCACTCAGAAGTAGAGGAAGATCATGAGAAACGCAAGTTCATCCCTCTTTCTCTCACTCTCTCTCTCTGTCACTCTAAACCCATCTCTTTACATCTCTCTTCACCCCTCCCTTTAAAATCTCATTTTCAGTTCACATGTAAATTATATCAGATGTAAATTCTATCAGCATCTGCAAAACCCTTTGATGCTCTTTTCCAAAAACCTAGTGAGCTGTTGCCAAGATAATGGCATGATACTTAGAGCAAAAAAAAAGTTTATACTGAATAGAAATATTGAATTAAATAGAAAAAACTCAAATAGATTAATTCATTAAAAAGTTTTTTTTTTTTTTTTATTAAATAGTGTGGGTGTGTGCGTGCTTGTGTATTTATTCATGTAAATTTGTGTCCAGATTTTTTTTTGCATTATCTTATAACCTTCACTGTGAAGGATAAGTATTATGCAGCAGTTTGTCCAAAAAGATATGATCCAATGAAAGATAATTACATTTCTGTACAACCTTTCTTAAAATATTGCTAGCATATACATCTTTGTAGGTTTTGGAACAGAGCCTGTGTGTGTTTAATAAGTATAAACTGCTGAGCCACGGTCTCTAATGCATCTGAGCGCAGAAAGACCCTCTGCGGGGTCTCTTAAATCTCATTGTTAACTCTGTAGTTTCATAAAGGCAGTAGGTTAGTGCTTTTCTCCACGATTTGTCATCATTTGGTGAATGATCGGTCAGTCAATGACAGCGACTAAAGCACTCTTCGACATTACAAGTTACGCATTCAGATTACCTTTTTCAAGTAATTGATGCGCCCTCTACTGTATAGGCGTGAATTTGCATTTTTTTCTCCCTGAGGCTCATTCATTTCACTTATGGTGTGAAAGGGCCTTTACATTTGCCAAAATAGACCTTTTTTTGTTTGTTTGTTTGTTTGTTTGTTTTGTTATTAAAAGACAAACAAGCAAGGCCAGCCCAGGTGAGAAAAAGTAATTCAAAAGTAATGTAATGGATTACTTTACATAAAAGTAACTAAGTAAAGCAACTAGTTACTTTTTTAGGGAGTAACACAATATTGTCTTGAATTGCTTTTAAAAGTAACTTCCCTAACACTGCTCTTCAAACAGCATTAGATTGCTAAACCATGTTTGATTTATAATTACTAATGTCTGTCATGTAGTTTACTGGACACGTTTTTTATCAGATGTAGTCGGTTGTCTGGATGTGGGTGTTACAAAAAATGATGTGCTCTGGATGCATTGTGTATTATTTAATATGTATTACAATTTATTTACTTTATTATTTTATGATTATATTTTAATATCATTATATTATCATTATATCTTAATGCTAATTTCATAATTTCAGTCTATATTAATAGTATAATTAATTTTATTTACTCTTCTTTTAAATTGTTTATTTTTTTAGCATTTATGTATTTTTTTACATATATATATATTTTTTTTTCCCCGTTGGCTAGATGCCAACTCTACTTTCCACCTAGAAAATGTCAGAAAACCCAAAACCCCATAATGAAGTTTCACCAGGCAGCACAATGGGAAATTTAGCTGTAGTTACAATATTTTACGAAGGTCAAAATAAATGAAAAGCAGTGTGAAACTCAGCAATCCCATATATTCTTATCTGGACATTTACATTCTCTAGAAAACTATTATAATAAATAACTGCTGTTTCTTGTTTCCTCTTTTTATTGATGTATTGATTTTAATCAGATAATGTCCCTGTGCTTATTTATGCACATTTGTTCTCACCTATTTCCTCCAGAGGTTAGGGAACAAATAGAGAGGTTTGGGTGGGATTTATGAACTTGTAACAGTTATTACACCTCTAATTTCATCTTCATAAGACATTAATTAAACCACAACAGTTTTGTCAAACAGTTGCCTTTAAATTAATAATAGTATATCACAAAATGTATTGCTCAAGATTACAGACTCTGCAAGCATATATGAAGAATTAACATTTTGATTATTGCTGCCATGATCATAATCCTTTTTTTATCGTTGTAACATCAGATTGTTTCATTCTGACGGCGTTTTTCTTTGGCTGAATCAGAAAATCCTGTGATTAAAGATTTAAAAGCGTTTGTGGGATTATAACTAATCTATATCTCTGAGTATGTTTTCAGCTAATCTCGTGCATTAGACTTACATTTCAATTCTATTAATAGAAAATGGACTGCAGTTTCTAAAAAAAGAATTGAACTGTTCAAATAAGGGCCTGCTAATTGTCTCAAAGATGACCAGTCTTTATTTGGATGAAGATCAGGGTATTTTTAGTTGTGTTGTTAAACTGCTCTGAGCAAGGAGCTTGTGCAACAGCTCTGGATGCGTCGGCAAACCCCTTCCAAGAGATAATCGGGAGGTAGACGTCAGGATTAATCCGCTTAGGAGAAGGAAAGGAGCTATTCGAGCCACTTCTTACTTTCCACTCTGGATTGGGGTTCACCTGTGGTCTTCACCTGTGACAGAAGTAGGAGCATTGAATCTGGCATCCACTAAATTGTGACGAGTAAGCATTTAATTGAAGATTTAAGATCTGTTCGTCTGAAGATCAGAGGGTTTTGGTTGGAGTTTGGCACTCTCTGCAGACTCACCTGCTGGAACGTGGAACCTGGCCGCTGGGTCAAAGGGCTTTTTGGGAGATCACCGGTCATCATTTCATCTGGACATTGAGTCAGTTGTGGAGAAGACTAATTCCTAAAGCATTTTTGGCCACGTTTGTGTGTTTTTAAGGACTTATTGCGCACCGCAGCCATGCCTTCCCTTCCCACTTTGAGCAGCCTGGGGAAACTGTGCGGCTCGGGACGCAGTCAGCAGGTGGATCGCACCCGGATCAAACGCACAAACTCCGTCAAACGCATGTCTGTCATAGAGGATGGACGTGTGGCAGAAGTGCTGTACCTCATTCCCAAACAGTCCATGATGCAACAGCTGCCGTTTATCAACCCTGACGACTACTACCTGAGCGAGAGCTTGACACCCGGTACGGACAGTGGGTTACGCTTTATATTGTGCTTCAAACCTAGCATCGCACACCTCTTGGTCATTGCATAATACTGTTACAAAAGAGACCGTATTAGATTAGTTTTAAAATGTAGACCCATGATCAATTGAGCAAAGTTCAATTGTTAATTTTTAGGAAACTTTAGTCAGCGTTGTTCTAGTGTAAGCCTACTAGGTGTAAACCAAGTAATTTAATTAGCCTACTATATTTTAGTTACTTTTCCCTTGAATAGGTAAAGTAAGTGATTACTTTTAATTTTTCTTTTATTTAATTAGTTACTGATAAATACTGTATAGACTATAGAACTGTTCATTGCACTTTATTTTACAGTATGCGTGCTTACAGTGTTCTTACCTGGGTAATATAAGACAACTACATGGGTTAGGTTTAGGTTAGTTATTACCCGGTTATTGTAATCACTGTAATAAGTAGCCTACATAGTAGGCTGTACATGCGGAAAAGGACTGTAAAATAAAGTGCTACCAAATAAACATATATAAACTTATATAAAACAATAGTGGAGTTAATGATAGAGTTTAACGTGTGATGTTAAAATGTATGTTTTTAATATAAACAGTTCAAGAATAATTTATGCAATTTTATATTTTTTATTTGAAAGAATTAAACGAGCAGTTTCATGTTTACCCTTGTATTGTTCAACTGTAATTTGTAATATTTAATGCAATACTTTTTAAAGAGAGGGATTAAGCACAGTCATCTTATTTAAGATGTTATAGTATTTAATTATTTTTTTAGTGTAATTTATCCAACACTGGTCCTCTGTCACCAACATTATCTCATTAGTATTCATATAATTTCATATGGAAAATATTTTTTATGAATATTTCAACAGCTTCCAAAACATGAATCCTTTTACGTATATATCAGTTGCTAAAACGGGATCACATGCTTTTAATTGGGATGGAATCAATTAATTATGCTAATCAAGAGGTAGTGCTCATCGAAGTGCAAGGAAACATCTTGACACATCAAACTTTTGTGAGTGTGTGTATGAGGAAAGAGCATTATGCAATTTATTAATCAGTACACTAATGTCAAAAAATGATGGTTACTGCTTTTCGAAAATGAGTTTTATGTAACTGTAAACTTCTACAAGGATGCTTGAATCTACCAAAAAGGCTTTACTCGTATTAGACCATCGGACAGATCCAGCATGTCAGATTTCCTCCATCAGCAGTCTTCAGATTTCTTGGGATTTGCTTGTAAACGCTTGTTTGGGTAAAGATTTACACAAACAGATTACAGTGGGAAAGGAACTTCATTTGGCTTAAAAGAAGAAGCTTTTACATGCATTGCTGTTCAAAAGTTGTGGGTCAGTAAGATTGTGTTGTTGTTTTTTTAATAAAAGCAGGGGTTTTTTTACATTACAATAAGGTCTCATTTGTTAACATTAGTTAATTTATTAACTAAAATGAACTAACAATGAGCAATACATTTGTTACAGTATTTCGTTTATTGTTAGTTCATGTTCGTTCACAGTGAAATGACTAATATTAACAAATACAACTTTTGTATTTGTAAATTTTGAAATAAGCACTAACTAAGATTAATAAATGCTGTCTAAGTAGTTTATTCTCAGTTCATATTAACTAAAGTTGTTAACTAATGAAACCTTATAGTTACCAACAAAAAAAATTCATCAAGGATTAACTAAATTGATCAAAAGTGGCAGTAAATACATTTATAATGTTTGTATTAAGTCTTTCTTTTAATCAAAAAATCCTGTTAAAAATGTATACTTTCCACACAAATATTAAGCAGCACAGCTGTTTTCAACATAATAAATGTTTGTTGAGCAGCAAATCATCATATTAGAATGATTTCTGAAGGATCATGTGACACTGAAGACTGGAGTAATAATGCTGGAAATTCAGCTTTGCATCATAGGAATAAATTACATGTTTATATAGATTCAAATAGAAAACGGTTATTTTAAATGGTAATGATATTTCACAGAACGTTTTTTTACTGTATTTTTGATGCAGTCTTGGGGAGATACCTCATTAAACATTTTAAAAAATCTTAAACACAACTGAAACATCTAATTTTGGTTGATATATGTCGCTTGTAGACAATGGGAAAAATGATACAATCAGGTGCACAGCTAAATGTACATTTATTTGAATGTTTTAGGACACCGTATCAATTTAAAAGTAAAGCAACTCTTGAGATGTCTGTGTTCTGTTTAACTGCATATTTGTTGATTTATTTTTTAAGTTGCATTTCCCCCATCCTGGCATTCCATAATGTACCATATAGATCCGCTTGGAAGAGTTTACTTCCGGACATTACTGTGGAGAACTAAGAGCTTCTACAGGGTCATCTGAGAAGGGCAGAGAGTCAGTAATTGTGGAGCAGCGTTATTGGAAAAGATAATGGCATGGCAAATCAATGAAAATGCTCTTATGTAAATACAAATGAGTTGTAATTATTTAACAGTGCCGTGCTATTGCACAGTGATTCAAACAAATCGCACAGAGTTTGATGCATGTGAAACTTCAACATGGATAATTAGAAATTAGATGCAGGGCTGGATTATGATTGGAGCAGATGCCCCAGGACCTCAGAATAGGCCCCTGACTACTAGATATAGTAATCTTTTGTTAAAAAATGTTTGCACAAATTTAAATATGATGATCAATATAATGAACATAATATGCTGAATGTTTTAGCCCATCCTATCTGATGCTGAATATTATGTTCACATCATGCAAGTTGAATCTACAGCAGAGATTATTAATATAACTATACATCTTCCATTACATTAATGCATTTGGCAGATGCTTTTGACCCCAAACTTGACCTCCTGTTCTCTGGGAATCAAGGCCATGGCATTGCTAATGCAAAACTTTACCAGTTGAGTGACCAGTCGCATACATTTAGTTATCCAGAGTATTTAGCTTTTAAAAATGTGTCTGCACTAAACCAATCTAGGTAAAGTAGGTTTTTGTGTACGGAAAAGTGTTCATTGATGCTTCTAGGCATGTCAAGGATGTGTTGTGAGGTCACGCTGTCACCTCAGGTTGATACTCAGGTTACCTCTGATCCAGACTATATCCCAAAAATATTAAGAAGCTAATCGGAATTGTTTCATTGTTTTGAGTTTTATGAACTTGTTTTTTTTAATTTAAACAAACTTAAATTTAACTGAAACTGGGCTGGGATTTCTATTTCCCAGAACGCTTTGCCATGACACTCGAAGGGGAGAGTAAATGCTCCAATTAAAAGTTTGTGGGTTATGTGTGTTTTTTTGTGCAAGATTAATGTTAAGTGG
Organism: Meda fulgida; assembly: GCA_030578275.1. Classification (NCBI taxonomy): domain Eukaryota; kingdom Metazoa; phylum Chordata; class Actinopteri; order Cypriniformes; family Leuciscidae; genus Meda; species Meda fulgida. Next base: position 5,525,580 of record CM060628.1, read on the forward strand.
GAGATTTAGTGTTTAACATTTTGCTATGCTAATTTAGCATAGCTTCTGTTATGTTGGGATTTTGGGGTTGCCATCATGGTGTACTCGTTCAGCAATTGCTATGATATCAAAGTGTTGCATTTCCAATTAAACAATTTAGCATTTAAATGCATCAATATTGCAACGCAATGCATGGTTACCAATTGGTAACACTTTCAAGTGTCATGGCAAAGCATGACAAAGCAAATTGAGATTACTTAAGGTCTGTTTTGAGAACTCAGAAGAAAAAGTTCTAAATACTCATAAAAGTTCATTTGATTGAACTAATTTGTTTAATTTAAGTTCACCCTACTCAAACCAATTAATTATTTGATTAGGGTTTACAGTGTCACTAACTAGATATTTACGAGCAGAAACAGTGAGAGAAATTGTGAAACAGAGAAATTGTGATCAGAAAGTACACAGATTTCGTCTCATTTCTTCTTTATTCTGTGTGGTTGTGAATCACTGCTATGTTGTTTGAGTGGTTTCTGCTGTTCTGTTATTGTGGTGTCAGCTATTTCTGATAAATCCATTCAAAACTGCATGTATGAATGAACAAAATGAAGGGCAGAGAAGTCCTTTAAGATCTGTCTAAAAACAATCAGTCACTGGTAAAACTTCACACTAGTGAAATATTTGGAATTTATATGTTGCTTGCAATTTGTTTATTTATATATTTTTATCAGAATTTACAGCTATTTTTGAATAGAGTGAACTCGGTGGAGTGTTTTTGTCCACAGAATAGTATAGAAGACTTTCTGCTCATGTAGTTCTTTAGGAGTGAGTGTCACTCAGACAACTGTTGTCTAGTAATAGGGTCGTCAGAGCTTAGGCTAATCATAGGGATATTTATAATGGATTAAACAAGATCATGTCCTGTTTGCTGCCATGATCTAAGGATCTGCTGCATGATCTTTGCCTTTCTCAGCAAAGATGCTGACATTGCAGTTTAGTTATTTCCTGAGTAGTAGGATGGGCTGAGCACATGAGTTTTGTAGTATATATGCCTAGTCCTGTCATGATCTCTAGATGGCGCAAACTGATGATATTTACAGTGTTAACTTCTTGGCACAAGCTGATTGGTTCACATTGCATCTGCAGCCAATGAGCTTGCTGCTTAATATTTAAATGACTGGTTACCCTTCACTATAGCAGTTTGCACACGCTTTCAATATTCATCTAAATCCCTCCATCTTCCCCAGCTCCACCTGTATAGATCTGCTAGGGGTAATTGCTAAATGCTATTTGTGCAGCATGTCTTACATACTCACGCAGCGTATCGGCATATTTCATTTTAATTATTTTTTTATTTGCTTTTTAAAAAAAATGTATGAGACTTTTCAGTGAAATGTATGACATTTAAAAAATAAAATCCAATTTTTAAATGCAGATGCCATTTTCATATAGAATCATCTGAAAAATGTCAAGGATTATTCTGGCTATGGTTTCATGCATTTCAGAAAACTGCTTATTCCAGGGTTTAAGCAGAAAGCAGCAGTTTTCTGGTGTGCTTGTAAAAGTACTGGCGGCTTGTTTGAGCATCCCGACCATCCCGGGACAGTAAAATTGGCTCAACCTAATGTTATGAACTGCTCCGAGACTTGGAGGTGAAGATCCAAATGCAGCTTTATATAGAATAGTCGTACAGGCAGGGTCAAGAATGAGCAAACAGGACAATGGAGAAGAGACAGAGAACAAAACCAGATAGCAGGCAATGGTCGAGGCAGGCGGCGAGAAGCAAGGTCCGGTAAACAATCCAGGTCAGGGTAAACAGAGAACGATCAGAAAACGGGGTACACAGTCCAAGGTCAAAAAGGCAATAAACAAAACACGGGAAAACGCTCAGAAATGCAGACACACAGTACAACAAGACTTCGCGGTGATGGAATGAATGAACATGGTAGATATAGACTGAGACTAGCAGGATGACAAGACACAGGTGAATAAAATCAGTGACAATGAGGTACAGGTGAATGTGATCAGTGTGAATGAGTCCAGGCAGTGAGTATGGGAAATGTAGTTTGTGAGGAAGTGATATAGTCTTATCTGGAGTGCCCTCTGGTGGCTCTCAAGGGCACTCCAGCTGGTGACCGTTACATAGCCCCCCCTTTAAGGAGCGGATTCCAGACGCTCAAAAAACTGTCCAGGTGGGAGGTGGAGCGGAGGCGGATCTGGGGGCGGGATGGGGGGCCAGGTCCGTGGAGCAGAAGAGGAACAGGAGACCAGGGTGGAGCAGGCGACCAGGGCGGATCAGGCTGTGCAGGTGACCCTTCAGGCGGCCATCTTGTCCGTAGACACTGGCTCGGAGGCGGCCATCTTGTCCGAAGACACTGGCTCGGAGGAAGTGATGTGAACAGTCTCTGGCTCGGCAGATGTGACGTGAAGCGTCTTTGGCTCGGCAGATGTGACGTGAAGCGTCTCTGGCTCGGCAGATGTGACGTGAAGCGTCCCTGGCTCGGCAGATGTGACGTGAAGCGTCTCTGGCTCGGCAGATGTGACGTGAAGCGTCTCTGGCTCGGCAGATGTGACGTGAAGCGTCTCTGGCTCGGCAGATGTGACGTGAAGCGTCTCTGGCTCGGCAGATGTGACGTGAAGCGTCTCTGGCTCGGCAGAAGTGACGTGAAGCGTCTCTGGCTCGGCAGACGTGACGTGAAGCGTCTCTGGATCGGCAGACGTGACGGGAACAGTCTCTGGATCGGCCGGAGGCTCAGGAAGGGCCTCCGGGCATTGCAGGATGCAGGAAGTCCTCTTCCTCCTCCTCCGTCTCCGAGAGGGTGCTGGGCTGGACGGGACCAGCGGTGAGGGCTCTGGGCTGGACGGCGCCAGAGGTGAGGGCTCTGGGCTGGACGGCGCCAGAGGTGAGGGCTCTGGGCTGGACGGCGCCAGAGGTGAGGGCTCTGGGCTGGACGGCGCCAGAGGTGAGGGCTCTGGGCTGGACGGCGCCAGAGGTGAGGGCTCTGGGCTGGACGGCGCCAGAGGTGAGGGCTCTGGGCTGGACGGCGCCAGAGGTGAGGGCTCTGGGCTGGACGGCGCCAGAGGTGAGGGCTCTGGGCTGGACGGCGCCAGAGGTGAGGGCTCTGGGCTGGACGGCGCCAGAGGTGAGGGCTCTGGGCTGGACGGCGCCAGAGGTGAGGGCTCTGGGCTGGACGGCGCCAGAGGTGAGGGCTCTGGGCTGGACGGCGCCAGAGGTGAGGGCTCTGGGCTGGACGGGACCAGCGGTGAAAAGGACCTTGGCTCTGGCTGAGGGGATACTGTGGGTTCACGGAGTTCCTCATCTACCACACCCACCGTATACACAGAACCGCTTAACAGAAGGGCCAGTTCAATATAGCTCTCTAATGTCCCGTGAGGCTCATGCAAGGGCATAAATGAACTGAGCGGTTCTGATAGCCCTCCTCGGAAGAAGATCATCAGGCATTCCTCGCTCATAGAGGTGAAAGGTGCCAGTTTGACAAAATCTTCTACGTACTCCTCAATCGAATGACTCCCCTGGCGGAGACACAGGATTTGGACTGCTGTGTCCATGGCTGATATCGCTGCTGGATCTGGGTGTGGCGAAGTCTTCTGTTATGAACTGCTCCGAGACTTGGAGGTGAAGATCCAAATGCAGCTTTATATAGAATAGTCGTACAGGCAGGGTCAAGAATGAGCAAACAGGACAATGGAGAAGAGACAGAGAACAAAACCAGATAGCAGGCAATGGTCGAGGCAGGCGGCGAGAAGCAAGGTCCGGTAAACAATCCAGGTCAGGGTAAACAGAGAACGATCAGAAAACGGGGGTACACAGTCCAAGGTCAAAAAGGCAATAAACAAAACACGGGAAAACGCTCAGAAATGCAGACACACAGTACAACAAGACTTCGCGGTGATGGAATGAATGAACATGGTAGATATAGACTGAGACTAGCAGGATGACAAGACACAGGTGAATAAAATCAGTGACAATGAGGTACAGGTGAATGTGATCAGTGTGAATGAGTCCAGGCAGTGAGTATGGGAAATGTAGTTTGTGAGGAAGTGATATAGTCTTATCTGGAGTGCCCTCTGGTGGCTCTCAAGGGCACTCCAGCTGGTGACCGTTACACCTAAGGTGTGAGTTTGTTCAACCAATAGCAGGCAGTGAGTGTTTGGGAAAAATCATTATTATTACTATTTTTTTAAATTCCATTTACTGATGGTAATGGCAAAGAAATTGCATTACAAAGCTAATATTTAGAGTGTTACAACTTTACTAGTAATATTTTTATTCAATGTTAGTATTTGCTTGAATATTTCTTTTTATATAATTTAATACATAACCTCATTACCTTTAAAAACATTTTTTACCCGTTTGATATGAACCTTTTGAATGCTTGTTCAAGCTTAATCAAGTCAAATTGGCTGCTACAATCATAAATTCTGCTTGGCAGAGCCGGTAACTTCCAGACTGCAGAGGAAGATGGGCGAGTCCTCGGATTAATGAGACAGAAAAGGGGGATGGGACGAGGGGTGGGGGCAGAAGGAGGAGGAGGAGAGAACAGAGGGGTACAGGGGAGCAGGCACACGCCGGGCTGCCTCTGCTGTTTTAGGAGACATTTAAGCTTTCTCTTACTCACATTTCCATCTTTCCCCCTGTTCATCTGTAATAGTTCACTGGATTTTTGCTTAGCTTTTTGAATGCGGCGTTGAATCTCACTGGATACGACTCCACAAGGGCTGGTTATTGATTCACACATATCACTGATGGTCATGGTCAAGAAGAAAGGTAATTGTGTGTGTGTGTGTGTGTGTGTGTGTGTGTGTGTGTGTGTGTGTGTGTGTGTGTGTGTGTGTGTGTGTGTGTGTGTGTGTGTGTGTGTGTGCGTGTGTGTGTGTGTGTGTGTGTGTGTGTGTGGTGTGTGTGGTGTGGTGTGGTGTGGTGTGTGTGTGTGTCACGTTGCACACTTTTAAGAGTAAATAGTCCATTATAATCTCAGAAAACAATGACTTTTATGCCTTTCGAGAGGTTTATAATTAGTGTGAATTTGTTCATTACATTCTGTTCTTTCAGCGCTATCGGTCCCATCATGCTTTATCTGCAGAGATGCAGGTTGGACCTCACTTCTTTTTTTTTAAGGTGATTCTGTCCTGGTATTTTGTGGTTCATTTGTTAAACATAGGTTGATAATCTTTGTTTAAATCCAGGTTGTTTGGATTTAGCCCTTGTGTTTGAGCTATTTGAATCACAGGAACTGTTATAAAAAGCGTCCCCTGTGCCGCAGTCGTACCTCTCATGTCCATAGGTTATTGGATCAGAGCTGTCGGTCATTTCATTGTGGGATTGAGTCAGCGGCATGTCTCCTGTCATCGCCGTTGTTTCCAGTAGCACCTCATTGCAGTACATGAGATCCAGGGGGCGGAGTTGGATCCAGATCTAAGGGGTGGAGACGGGTAGGTTTAGGGGTGGGTTTAGGGATCGAGGTGGAGATGGGTAGGTTTAGGGGTGGGTTTAGGGATCAGGGGGTGGAGATGGGTAGGTTTAGGTATATGTAAGGTGGGAGGAGTTAGATCTGGATCCAACTCCTCCCCCTGGACCATCTCGTTGTTTCGGCTGTGTTGCAGAACCATGAGGTACACACACATGAAGCCCGCAGCCGTCGCCATAGCAACGCTGACAGGAAGGTAGAGTCCATTGTTGTGTCTCGCCTGCAGTGGCCTCTTTCGGTTTAAAGATGTCTCATCCCTGCTGCAGTTCATCTGCAGAGACACACAGTTTCTGTTCATTTCCTGCATTGTGTCTTATATAATCAAGAATGGGACATTTATTAAGGTATTTTTCCAATACTACAGAGGGAAGACTGCAAGTGTAAAATGCATCTTTGTTAGCACAAACATTTACATACAATTGAGCCACATTAAGTATTTTAAGATTTGTCCTCCTAGATGTGTATCCTTATAGACGTTCAGTATTGATTTACAGAAATTTGAGAGTATGCAATATCATGATACCACAGTATTGGGTTACTTTATTTCGATGGTCCTCTTTCGACATTCTACTTACTATAAGTAACTTTGCAAACATGTCAACTATCTCTCACTAGAGTATTAGTAGACTGTCATTCGACTGTTAGGTTAGGGTTCGGGTTAGTAGAATAATTGTAGATGTAAATGTAGTTGCAAAGTTACTTATAGTCAGTAGAAAGTCTGTTGGGGAGCATCAGAATAAAGAGTTAGCAGATATTAAGCAGACAGTACACTAATACTCTAATGACTGCTAGTTGACATGTTGCAAAGTTACTTATAGTTAGTGGAATATCTATACTGGACCACAGAAATAAAGTGTTACCTTGGGATGTTCCATGAAAACATGCTGGCAAAGTACATGCTCTTACAAAAAGTACTTTTTTAGTACCAAGGTGCTATGATGGTGATGTCACTGTGACTTTATATAAGTGGCAAGCAAATACTTTGCTGAAGTTCACAAATAAAATCATCATGTAAAAGTAAACAAAAATGTCCTTCAAAAGAACAATTCATAATTCGGTTACACTTTATTTAAAGGTGTCTTTGTTACACTGTAATTATTGATTTAAGGAGTAATATCAAGTAACTACATACACTTACTATAGGGTTAGGGTTTGGTTTGTTTTAGGGTTAGTTGCATGTAATTATGAATAATATATAGCTACTATAGTAACTACATGTAAAATATAGAAAATAAAGTGTTACCCATAATTATTTTACCTTGTGCACTTTTATTCATGTTACACAACTTGCCCATGATGGCATCGGTCTAATTTGGCCAGTTTCTACCAAGTGACAGATGAATTTACACCAATGGTTTGATTTGACACACAATCAGCAAAACATCCCCCAACTTATACCATTTAATTTGTGCATTTATTTTGCTATCATTTCTATGAATGATTATATGTTTAGTTGCATTTTATTATTCACATTTTTCATTGTTTGTTCCTTTTACTCCCATTTTGCTGACAACAGATGGTACTCTTTCATTACACTGTTCATATTACTATTCAACGATTTTTTAAAATAAATTAATACTTTTATTCAGCAAAGATGCATTAAAGCCATAATAAAATACAATGCAATACAACAAAAGCTTTGCCATAACAGGAGTTAATTACATTTTAAAATGTATTCAAATAGAAAACATGGTGGCATTGCATGTACCCGTCATAGAAAAGCCAATCATAAAATGCAATTGAGAAAATACAAATCCAAAATTATAGATGAATCCAAGCAAATTTTGTAAGTATTGGTAAAAATAGTTCAATAGATCAATAAATCACTATATTTTACCCTATCTTTGTGTGCTTATTAGAGTATTGTCCCATTAGCTTAGCAGTAGTAATGCAAAACTCTATTGAAATGAATTGCATTCTATACACTACTCACGCTTCACCCCAAGCATCTGTCTATAGACAGAGAGTGAGTCCATGGAGCTGAAGTAATATGAGTAATGGGCTCTCAGAGCTGGAGGTTAACTGTTCTGACCTGCCCACTTAATCTTGTTGTGCCACTTCAGAGCTTAATCAGCAAATGCCTGGAGGAAGTGTTTTATGAAGCTTCACAAAGAGTACAGTAGCTGTCATCTACTCTCACTTTCTTACGACTCTCATTCTCTTTTTCTGCGCTTGTAAGATCCCTCAGTACCGGGGTTTTTTTTTCATTAGTGAGTGATTAATATTGTAGACTGTGAGAGCTGTTATATAATGTATTTTTACAGGCTTCCATAAAGGGAATATACGGTATCTAGAGACCATATTGTAGAGATTTACATTGTAGAGACCCAATGTCCTACACTGCAAAAAAAGATTTTATAAATCTATATTTTTGTCTAGTTTTCCATTACAAATATCTAAACATTTTTAATTTTGGCATGAAATTGAAGTTGCTTTAGTATTTTCTTCCCTATTGTGATGTATAGGCCTATCCCAGTGAAACCGCTTCTTGAATAAGAAAAATGATGGCCGGGGTTTGATTTTGTCTGTCAGGGATTGATTGGATGGTTGTGGTTTGCTATTGGTGGATCTCATGTGAGTGACAGGTTGTCCCACCCTCACGCCATTAAACACTCATCAGAGAAGAGAGGACATGTTGCTGCAAGGGGAGCGGAAGTTATTTTGATTAAAAATTTGATCAGATTAGAGCACATAAATAAATAAAAAATGATGTGCACAGATACATCTTTTATAATAAATACTGCAATATTCCATAGAAAAAAAAAAGAATTGTCCATTTTGATTTCATGGTGACTTGAAATCAAGATGCATTTACTTGAGAAGGAAAATGACGTCAAGCTTTCTGAAAAATATATCAAAATAAGTGAGTTTATACTTAAAACAAGAAAATATATCTGTCAGTGGGTTAAGAAAAATAATCTTGTTTTCTCTTTGAATTAAGTTTTTTTTTTTTTTTTAATAATTATTATTCCATTAGAGATATTTTCTTGTTTGAAGCAAGAACTCACTTAATTTTGATCTTTTTTTTTTCTTTTTTCTTTTTTTCTTCAGAAAGCAAGACCTCATATCTTAAAGGGATAGTTCACTCAAAGATGACAATTTTGTCATCATTACATGTTGTTCTAAAGCTGTATGAATTTCTTTCTTCTGCTGAACACAAAACAAGATATTATGAAGAATAATGGTAACCAGACAGTTGACTTCCATGTTTTTCCCCCATACTATGGAAGTCAATGGGGCCCATCAACTGTTTGGTTACCCATATTCTTCGAAATATATTTTGTGTTCAGCAGAAGAAAAAAGTCATACAGCTTTGGAACAACTTGAGGGTGAGTAAATCGACACAGTTTTCATCTTAGGGTGAACTATCAATGTATTAAATAATTTTTCTTGCCAAATCTTGTTGTAATCATATAAAAGCGAGATATTTAAGACTGCTTTGTTTACATTTTATTTCACTGTACTTCCACTTTTTAATGTTTTTAAATGTACTTTCACTGATATGCTGAATATATTTATAATGGATAATGATGCTTCAGCTCTGGCAGTGAGAGATACGGCTCTTTGCAGTGCTTTGTTTAGCCTGGGACGTGAGAGTGAAGAGGGTTTGGAAAGGGGGCAGGGGAAGTCGACGCATAAATCTGTATGAAAAAAGTCTGCGTCTGCAAAATGAATGTCCCTCGAGACTAGTACAATCCAACATGCATGCACAGACACCCAGCCCTTCCCTGTGATGCCGATTCAATGGCGCAGGGACTGTCTGTGTTCGATCTTCAACACTTCGAGACAGAATCAGTCGCTCCTTCTGGATTAGTGTAGACACCGTGTGTGTGAGTGATGGGTTGGAGTCTTAAGAGATGCTTCCTTAATTCAGAGATTTTGAGAAGGTTTTCGGGTGCACTGCTCTATGGTGGATGTGATATTCTTCATTCGCAGCTGCAGTACTGCTGGCAAAAAAAAAAGTGTCAGTGTGAAATGAAAATTCACATCTGTTTTCGAAATGCATGTTATTGATCTTATTGTGAACAATTCATCCATCCGTCATGGTTTTTACCTGGTAATTTTTCATCAATATGTCATAATTCGACATAATGACAAAATAATTCTTTAGGATGATGTATACTGAGCAATCATTTGTTAACCCTGTCCCTTTCTTACAATCGACTGCAAGCTCACATTCAGATCTGTCACAATATAAAAGAAAAAGCTGCTTTTGTTTCATCGTGACTTTAATGGAACAGATCATCTAAACTGTGAGTAAATTATTTAAATCATTTGAAGTAGTAGGTCATCCAGGGACTTTTCGCCTGTTTTATGAATAGTGTTTTCAGACATACTACTTGGCTCACATTCTGTTTTGTGGGTATAAATGTATATATATATATGTATCCATATATATGTTTGTGTATACATATATATATATCTGAGGGTGCAAATACATTTTTATATTGAGAAAATCACCTTTAAAGTTGTCCAAATGAAGTCCTCAATGTCGCTGCATCCACTCACACAAATAACTTTGATATATTTACAGAAGGAAATTTACAAAATATCTTCATGGAACATGATCTTTACCTAATATCCTAATGATTTTTGGCATAAAATAAAAATAATTTTGACCCATACAATGTATTGTTGGCTATTGCTACAAATATACCTGTGCGACTTATGACTAGTTTTGTGGTCCAGGGTCACATGGATGGATGGATGGATGGATGGATGGATGGATGGATGGATGTATGAATGGATGGATGGATGGCAGTTCAAATTTGTTTAAAATGACATGAGGGTGAGTAATTGAAAGTCATTATTCTATATTTTTTGCACGATCTATTCCTTTAAAGCTGCCGGTGTCACATCTTACAAACACTCACAATTGTAGAGGATGTTTTGGATAAAGTGAAGCTCAAAACTAATGCAAAGTTAATGGAAAACAAATGCAGATCAATAATAGTAAAAGCTTTGTGTGTTTCTAAAGGAATGAGAAATGCTCGTTCGTGCCGTATTGCTCAGTGCTGAATTGATAATCGGGTTTCGAGGACATCTGAGGTGAGGTGCTGATGTTTTTATAAGGCAAATTTTAAGGTACATAATCTGCTGGACGAATACTACAGGAACAAGAGACGTGCATCTATACAGTCTGACTTTCATATTTCGGCACTGATTGCAATTTGATTTCTTGCTGAATATCCTGTTTTATATGCCATTTCATGGAGACTTTAAGGTGCAGTGATCGTTGTTTTTTTTATGTACACTACCGTTCAAAAGTTTGGGGTCAGTAAGATGTATTCATGTTTTTGAAAGAAGTTTACTTTTGCTCACCAAGGCTGCATTTATTTGATAAAAAATACAGTAAAAAAAGTATAGATATTGTGAAATATTATTACAATTTAAAATAACTGAACTTAAAATATATTTTAAAATGTAATTTATTCCTGTGATGCAAAGCTTTTTTTTCAGCATCATTACTCCAGTCTTCAGTGTCACATGATCCTTCAGAAATCATATAATAATGATGATTTGCTGCCCAAAAAAACATTTCTGATTATTATCAATGTTGAAATCAGTTGTGCTGCTTAATCGTGAAAACTGTGGTACTTTTTTTCCCCCAGGATGTTTTGATGAATAGAAATGTCAGCATTATTTTAAAATATAATTTTTTTGTTACATTATAAATGTTATTACTCTTACCTTTGACCAATTTAATGCATCCTTGATGAACGGAATATTTACTAATCCAGTAATTGTGAAAGGTAGTTTACTTAAGATTGATTTTGTAATGATTTTTGTCACCAAAATGGACTGTGTTACTGAACAGAAGAGTAGAATTAAATGTATTTTGCATGCAGTAGCTCCATGCATCTCATTTTCCAGCTGTACGTTACAGACCATGACAAAAGTTTTTTTTTTTTTTTTTTTTTTTTTTTTTTTTTTTTCCTCTATGCAGTGGCCCATACACAGGAATCTCACCACCAGACGGAGAAGCCTCTCATACGCTGTGCTAAATGTGGAGAGGTGTGCAAGGGAGAGGTGTTACGAGTGCAGGCCAAACACTTCCACATCAAGTGCTTCACCTGCAAAGGTGAGTGAGTGAATCAGTGTCACTTATGCACATATACAAACCATGATCATCTGTTACATACAAGACATTCAGTGCCATGAAGACCAGTTCTGTGGGTAATGTGGATAATGTGGGTAAGTTTCATTTAAAAAAAAAAGCAACATTTTAGCAAATAGCTGAGAAAAACGTGTTTTTGTCAAAGACTACGTCCAGATCAGATTCAGAACGATGATCAAAACACAGATGGAGTAGATCGAATCCATCAACACCCCCAAAGCTTCACAGTCCTGTACCTCGTCCTGGGTCGACGTTTCATTCTGTAACATTAGGCAGTTTTGATTTTATGCTGTTTAATGTTGATGATAACATTATTTTACATAACTTACTTTTACGAAATCGCTTGTTTCTGCTTCTTCTTCACGTCTTTTGATCAGTACTCTTTCAGAAGTTGTCATAGCTCCCAGTATAACAGTGAAAACACAGAAAGCCGGAAATTTCCATCAATGGCAGGGAAGCGTTGTCTCATAAATAGCGCAAATTTCCGTCAACGGCGGGGAAAGAGTTAAGATGCATTTTGGTCAACAAGTAGAGTCTCCCTCATCTACTTTTAATCCGATCAACCAAAACGCATTAATACCTGGCATAAATGGGGCATAATAAATTCATACATACAGTATATATGCTATATATTTAATTTTTGACAGGTTTCGAGCTTTTGGTTGCATGTTCATGGTCAAATCCTCTGTCTGAGATGCTGCCGTTCTGGTGTTTCCTATAAATCACATCTTGTGTGAGTCTTCTATGACTCACCTCTCCAGTCAGGAATCCAGGATCACGGAGTAATTGTTAAGGGTGTTATAGATGAGTTCCAGCATGACCTATTTAGCATGTGATTTTCGGAATCTAAGTCTTAAGGACAAACTCTACCCACGTGTGTGTGTAGTCTAAATAGCATTAACTCTATAGGGAGAGATGAGGTCAGATGAGTCAGTTGGTCACTGTTGAAATGGCAGTAGTTAACATGAAATTTTCAGCGATTTCAGTAGTGTCCTTGGGTATACCATGCTCTAATTCATAAATGATAACCTTTTTTTCAGAGATTTGTTGCATTCAGAGTTTCCTTTGAGACCATTAGGTGATGCTCAGAGCCCCAGACTACCTTTTTAATTCTCTCACTGCTGAACTTATACAGACATATCCAGATTTACCATGTCACTTCAGTGCCATTCTTTAAAAAGCCCACCAAATCTATCAGCTTTTAGCAAAACACTCAAGATTATGTGGACTATTTTGTCAGTAGCACTTGATGCAGACCTGGATATAATAGAGTCCTACAGTATGAAGTAAATCCTGTCATGACTGAGCTCAGCTGTGATCCAATTAACCCAAAGACTTTCTCTCTGTCCTACTGTACCACTTCAGTTAGAGAAATCAGCATTATGATGATGTCAGATCTGCTGTGTGAATCTAAGTGACAGTGACATGTAGTATATAGCACATGACAATTTTGGGGATTCATTCATGGAGTAGACTTGTCCCTATACACTTCCAGTCATTTGGACATACTTAGGAGGCTATTCTTTATAATTACTATTTTATTTATTGTTTATTAACATGCATATTACTAGGATATTGGCTGTTTATTAGTAATTATGAAGCACATATTAATGCCTTATTCTGCATGACTATATCCCTTAATCATACCCAATGCCTAAACTTAACAACTACCTTACTAGCTATTAATAAGCAGTAATTATGAGTTTATTGAGGCAAAAGTCATAGTTAATAGAGTCATAGAGAATTTGACCTCTAATCTAAAGTGTGACCAAATGTTGTATGCTGGACAGTTGTTGGCAGCTGTTTTTTACCGTTCCGACTTTTTTTTAATGAATAAATAAATTCTACAAAACTAGACGAACAGCTCTGACTTGCACTACTTGACCAGTGCAGATTAATTTTGGCATTGATAGTGTTTCCATATGAAAGCATAATTCTGAGTCCAAGGACATGAACAGCAGAACGTCACAGGTTGTCATCTCGTATCACAATAATTGCGATATGGTGCAAACGCAGCATTAATCATACCAACATGATGGAACAATGAAATTAAAGATTATTTTACTTTATTAAATGCTTTATTTCTGTTACCATGTTGCAGTTGGCAATGTTGGTTGGGGAATACTTTAAAAAATATTATAAATTATAAAAGTAGCATTACTTGTATGTTACTTTTGCATAATTTTTAATGCAAAACATCTCAAATATGTTTTTAATATTTAATATCTGAGTTCATGTCATTTTCTCTGACCTCACTGACTTCTTCTTAATACATCAGACAGAGACTCTATGAGAAATACTCTTTTAGACTAGTGGTTTTACAGATTATGAATTTTAAATATGAAAGGTGATAATGAAAATGAGAGATTAAACTCTTTTCGGACGAACCTCACAGCTATTTGAATTGAATTTGCACATGACCTGTAGTGATCTGGACAGATAATCAGTTTAAGAGCTAATCATCTATTTTGTGTTCACCACCCTGCAGGGATTATGTCATTCGTACTGTAAATCTGGGTAATAATAATCAGTTTATCTAATCTAATCAGTCCAGAGCAGCATACAGACAACTAGATCATTCTATTCTTCATTTATAGGCAACCTGCACACAACAATAAGACCAACATGTGTTAAGAAAGTGGTTTTTGAAAAATAAAATGAACATTTTAGGGCATTTTTAAATAAAATCACAGAAACTTCATGCATTAAAAGTTTTGGAGTTTTCCAATTGTATATCTATTTTTGGTGTTTATATTTAGCTAATTTCTAGGTAATCGTTCTTATAGGCCTACTTCTTAAAGGCATGTAACGCATGTAATTTTAATGCTAAAACATAGAGAGCTCAGCTCATCACATTGAATGAGAGTTAATGAATTCTTTTGTGTCTGGGTCGTCCAGAGATGAAAGTCAGATTGTAGGAAATGTGTCAAAGGACTTTGTTGCCAAGTCCATTATTTATTCATATATTCATCAGATCAAATGATTCAGTGCTGATTTCCACATTTTCAAAGGAGACTTGGTCATACTGTTTATTCCCCATAGATTGATATTGGTTGTGTTGTTGAGCTGCAGGTTAATTTAAGGATATTGGGATGAATATATATTTTTAAAATAAATGTGTACTTTTTTGCACCATTTTACAAGTTTATATTTGCACCTAACTTTTTTACAGTTATAAGTATTTTTTATGAATATTTTTCAGTATTAATAGAATACATGCAATTTGTATATTTATAATGAAGATTTTCTTGCTTTATCCACGAGACTAGCGTAGGTTGGCGTTGTCCTCATACGGCCCCTGCAGAAGTTTCTCAGTGCATAAACTCATTTTATCGGAGCGGATCGTGAAGAAGGCTGTGAGAATCATTGAAGTCTGTTACATAACAGCACTGCGGAGCCTTACTGTGCACTACGTACACATTATACACATCTATTATACTTCCACTCATTTATTCTCTCAGTAAATCGCACATCCTGTAATAGTCACGGCCTCGGTTCACCCCGCGGGAACCCAGGATGAGGTGCAGAAAGCCATGAAAGATGGTTTGGACAACAAGACTCCAAAACAGAAAGTGGCTGAAGGAGCTCTTAAGAGCTTAAAATGAAACACAATGAGCTCTAAAAGTGTTTCAGAGAGCCTGTTGGTTCAGATTAGACATTTCAAGGTTTCTGACTATTGTTTTCTCAAGATCATGGTCTGGCCGTTGTCCTCCACTGAGGTTTATTTTTACACTTCTATTCCTAGTGCACCAATTATGCTGCATTTATCATGTTACAATAAGAGAAATGTATCACAAAGAAGCCATTATAACCCTTAAAAAAAAAAAATCAAGGTTCAACCTAAAAATTTCACTCACCAACTATTGTTCCAAAAACAAATCACATATCCTGTGATGACATGAATTTTCAGCATCATTACTCCAATTTTCAGTGTCACGTGATCCTTCATAAATCATTCTAATATGATGATTTGCTGCTCAAGAAAAATTTAGTATTATTTTTAGTGTTGAAAAATAATATTTTCTTATACCATGCTAAAAAAAAATCAGGATTCTTTAATAATTAGAAAGTTCGATAGAACAGCATTTATTTGAAATAGAATATATGCACACATACACACTGCCATTCCATCTCAGTCCTATACATGCATGTGTATTACACACCATAATAATTTGATTATAAAAACCATAATTTAAAGGGTTGTGTGTGTTTTTCTGTAGTATGTGGCTGCGATCTGGCTCAGGGAGGATTCTTCATGAAGAATGGAGATTATCTGTGCACTCTGGACTACCAGCGCATCCACGGCACCCGCTGTAACATCTGTGGAGAGTTTGTGGAGGGGGAGGTGGTGACCGCGCTCGGAAAGACCTACCACCCAGCATGCTTTGTGTGCACAATCTGCAAGTAAGAGCCGATGAAAAACCCACTCACACACTAGACATTATACTGTCACTGACATTGTGGTTAATGGTAAGCCCAACACTGGCAGGAGTTTTAACAGGGATCGTATATTTCATGACCTACAGGAGACCTTTTCCTGCTGGAGACAGAGTGACATTCAATGGCAAGGACTGTCTGTGTCAGTACTGTGCAGAGCCCATGTCTCCTGGACACACCAAAGACGTCGTCGGACCCAGCAGTGAGTGCAGGGACATGAAGCTACAGCATCCATACGAGTCAATGTCACAAAACCAGTCCAGAACATGTCAGGCACATTTTTCAACCCAAAATCTAACTATTTGTTAAGTTAACTTGAATTTTTGCATTATTTTTTAATTCATTTATTCCAACATTCTGCTACATTTAAGTAAAAATCTGTGAATCACCATAGAGAATAATGGGGGAAATCAAAATTCTTATTATGTAACTTGCATAAACTTTATAAAGCAGCTTATTTAAATACAACTTCCTTAATGGTCAAACATTTAAACTTATGAAAGAAATAAAAATACCATCAGTAAATTAACTATAGTAAGAGTACAAACTGCCACTGAGACATTGCATCCACACCACAGTAGCCTATAAATTTAATTGGAAAGAAAGTGATTGTAAAACCACTTAGAGATGCACTGGAATGGATTTACACGTGAAACCGTCAATTATTCAGACCCTCCATCTCTCCTTGTTCCCGAGTGTTTGGGGGCTTTTTGGCCAGGATCCACCTACTATGATAAATAATTAACTATTATTTTCTCTTAAGTCTATAAGCTTGGCTACTAAAGCCAGTTATATTCTTTTATTTATAAAGTAAAATGTCAAGAAGAAAACAATAGCAGACATATAAATGTGTGTTTAGAAAATGCTGATTCACAACATGGTGTTCAAGATGGAATAAGTATAAAAATATTTTGGCACAAAAATAATGGCCCAAGCTAGTCAAAATGTCAAGCTCAGACTTTGAGAAGCATACAACCACATCCAGAGTTGTTTGTGTTTTTTTTTTTTTTGGCAAATCAGTTTTTCTTGTGTTTGTGTTTCAGGTTGTGCAGGCTGTGGCAGAGATATTAAGAATGGTCAGGCTCTGTTGGCTCTCGAGAATCAATGGCATTTGGGCTGTTTTAAATGCAAGGCCTGTGCAAAAGTGTTGACTGGAGAATACATCAGCAAGTAAGACATTCATACACAAAATCCATCCAATCCATCCAAAATGTTGGGGGACTGCATGCATTGGTTGGTTCTCTATATGTGCACAGAGACGGCGCCCCCTACTGTGAGCAAGATTATCAGGTTCAGTTTGGAGTGCAATGTGAGGCGTGTCAGCAGTTCATCACAGGGAAAGTCCTGGAGGTACGAACACACTCACTCACTCACACACACACACACACACACACGTTGGGTTTCCATGTTTATGTTCCATGTTCCACACCTACCTCTAAAACCCATCACAGAAAACTTTCTGCATTTTTTATATGAAAAAAACATACTATGGGAGGGGGTGACAGTTAAAAGCTAAAAATCTTGAATAAATAACGCCCTCAGAATATGTCCAACTTCCTGTTTGAACAAGAAAGATGTCGACACAAAGAATATTGCGTTCATCAAACAGGCAAACCAACACAGTACCAGAATTGTTTTATTAGTTGTATTCAGTTGTTTCATACAGTCATCAGCCAATAATTCCCTTCATGAAATACTTTCTGAACAGCACAAAACTTTATCTGTGCTGCAAGTATTTCATGTAGTCTGGGTCATATTTTCTTTTAAATCTTTCAGAGCAGACCTGTGACCCATTTTGGTGTCCTAACCCACTATTTGAGAATCACTCTTAGATCTTATGCAACATGAACAGTAAATGCATCACTTGACAGCACACATTTGTATGCCCACAACAAAAGATGGTTACACTTTATTTTGATGTTCTCCTTTAGACTGTTAAAGTTGACTAGAAGTAACGTTGCACCTTACATGTCAAATAACTCTCAATAGAGAATTGGTTGATTATTATTAGGCTGTTAGGGGTTGGATTAGTGTTAATAGGATAATTTGACATGTAGCTGCAAAGTTACTAGTCAGTGGATTGTCTGTTGGGGAGCATCAAAATAAAGAGCTAGCAGATATTAAGCAGACAGTCTACTGATACTTTACTGATACTCTACTCATACTCTACTCATACTCACTCTACTGATACTCTACTGATACTCTACTGATACTCTACTGATACTCACTCTACTGATACTCTACTGATACTCACTCTACTGATACTCTACTGATACTTTACTGATACTTTACTGATACTCTACTGATACTCTACTGATACTCTACTGATACTCTACTGATACTTTACTGATACTTTACTGATACTCTACTGATACTCTACTGATACTCTACTGATACTTTACTGATACTTTACTGATACTCTACTGATACTCACTCTACTGATACTCTACTGATACTCACTCTACTGATACTTTACTGATACTCTACTGATACTCTACTGATACTCTACTGATACTCTACTGATACTCACTCTACTGATACTCTACTGATACTCACTCTACTGATACTCTACTAATACTCTACTGATACTCTACTGATACTTTACTGATACTCTACTGATACTCTACTGATACTCACTCTACTGATACTCTACTGATACTTTACTGATACTTTACTGATACTCACTCTACTGATACTCTACTGATACTCTACTGATACTCACTCTACTGATACTTTACTGATACTCTACTGATACTTTACTGATACTTTACTGATACTCACTCTACTGATACTTTACTGATACTCTAATGATACTCTACTGATACTCACTCTACTGATACTTTACTGATACTCTAATGATACTCTACTGATACTCTACTGATACTCTACTGATACTCTAATGATACTCTACTGATACTTTACTGATACCCTACTGATACTTTACTGATACTTTACTGATACTCACTCTACTGATACTCTACTGATACTCTACTGATACTCACTCTACTGATACTTTACTGATACTCTAATGATACTCTACTGATACTCTACTGATACTCTACTGATACTCTACTGATACTCTAATGATACTCTACTGATACTTTACTGATACCCTACTGATACTTTACTGATACTCTACTGAGAATGTGTGTTCACACTTTGAAGGTTTGCTGATGCAATTGCTCTGTTAGTACGGTTCATTTGAATAAGTGTGAACGCTGAATATTGGTGCTTGCCAAACAATCGAGGCGCCTGGAATTCCTAGCGCTATTTTGACTCCTTTACACATTTTAGAAGCTCTTCACGAGTTCTCAGCTGGTCAAAATACCTTAGGCTACGCACACACAGCAAGCGCATTTAGCCTTGTATGCTTTTAGGTTCGGTGTTAAAATCCCAATCTGAACTCTAAGCGGACCAGGACTACATTTATTTTATTTTATTTTATTTTATTTTATTTTATTTTATTGGTCCGGAACAACAGTCCAACAGTTTTTGATCAGCTGTTTGTGTAATGAGTGCTTCCACACCGAACGCGAATGTGCTGCGGCGAAAAAACGACTTTTATTTTTTTCGCTTCGATGTCGATTTTTTTGTACTTTCACATACAAGGAAACAAAGGCGAAGCTTGTTTACGCTTTGGCCGCTCTGACGTAGCAGCATTATGTGCGAGAGAAGAGAAGTGTCACAACATAAAAATGTAAACTAAAAACACGCAATACATTGAAACTAGAAACCTTTTATAATGACAGCAGTTTTATATTGCCTATTCCGCATCTCAACGCACGCATGACATAACGTTGTTTGCTTATAGGGACCAGTTACAAAAGAACGAGGCATGGGATAAAATAGCTGGGATAGTTGGTGTCTCTCCGGTGAGTTAAAGTGCGTGCTGATGATTTATAATATTTTTGACTAGGAGGGAAATAATTGATTTGGAATATTTTCAACATTCATGATTGTGTGTTTAATATTATTTCGCACCAGAGCATTTGAGTAAAGTGGAGCGGGGTGACGCAAAATATAAGTTAAAAAACTTAAACATAGGCTACGTTTCATATATATGTTTAAATAATATAATGTTTTTTTTTTTTTTTTTTTTCATCTATGTTGATTAGCTATATGAAAAGGGAACCGCATGAGATGAGTAAGAGGATCATAAGATGCCCAATACATCGAAAACATTTGGAATGGGGTCAGACATAATTTTGGCCACTTATTAAGTTGTGTTTTGTAGAAAGCCTTTCTTTAAAGTGAATTTCGTTTTGTATAAATTGCGGACCAGGACTACATTTATTTTATTTTATTTTATTTTATTTTATTTTATTGGTCCGGAACAACACACCCTTATATTCAACAGAATATCTGATGTGGTCCCTCAAATTTAAGTGTTACCCAAAGATACTGATTGTGACACAGACCTGCGGCACAAAAGCATGTTACACACATCCGATCTCTCACAGATAACCGTCTACCGTTTCACAACAGGCTCAGAGCAGACGATTGCAACAGGAAGTTTCATCCGGCTAATTGAATCTGATTGGTTGTTAGAGAGACACTTGACTTTTCTTTTCACACTCTAAGCTTTTCCTGTTTGTTATAATGGGATGTGTTTGTGCATCGCCGCTCTGGAGTATAACACACTCTGTATGAAGGACTTTGAGTAGTTTGAGATTACAAAATACTACACAGGGCCTGTAAGTCTCTCTTAAGACTTAAGATTTTTGTGTATGAATATAGTTCAAATGTTTTCAGATGATTTCTGTGCTGCACAGAACCTTTCTGTATTTAATTTGATAAGCTCATTGGTTCTGGTCATTTGAATAAAGTATGAGTCGTCTCACAATGATACACATGCAAAGCATCAGTTTCTCTGTAACAGTCTGTTTGAGTTATCTGACTTTACAGTTCAACTTTAAGCGAATCGATATAGTGATGTGTGTGTTTCTCCACAGGCAGGGGACAAGCACTACCACCCTAGCTGTGCTCGCTGTAGCAGGTGTAACCAGATGTTTACAGAAGGAGAGGAGATGTACCTGCAAGGTGAGTCTGAGCCTTTACAGACAGCACATATAATATGTATTTGTTCTGCAGGAGGAACCTTTTTCAATTTTGAAAAATTGTGTTAAAACCCTGTTTCTTTTTTATGATTTGACTTGTCTGGTTCAACTACACTGTAAAAAATGCTGTTCTTCCTCATTATTTTTGTCGTTTTTTTAGTCTTTTTTTTTCCCCAGTACAAATATCTAAACATTTTTGAGAAGCAACATTACTTAGATATTAAGTATGTTTTTTTATTGCTTCAAAATTAAGTGAGTTCATACCTAAAACAAAAAAATATATATCTGCCATCTGGGGTAAGAAAAAATACAGCTTAATTATTTTTCTCAATCCTGGCAGATTTTTTTCTCAGAAAATAAGATTTAAAGGGTTAGTTCACCCAAAAATGAAAATGCTGTCATTAATTACTTAATTAATGTAAGACGTTTGTTCATCTTTGGAACACAAATGAAGATCTTTTTGATTAAATCTGAGAGCTTTTTGTCCCTCCATTGACAGCTACACAACTACCATTTTGAGGCTTCAAAAAGTTAATAAAGAGATCGTAGGTTTAGTCCAAATTTTCAGAAGAGACAAGATTGCTTTATATAATTAACATATTTAATTTAAACTTTTATTCACATATAAACATTCATCAGTTCACACGTCATGTTTGCTTGACATGCGAGAACCAATGAGGTTTATTCTTGTGTTAAGGTCCTTTCACACTGCACGCGATTTTGACGCACGAATAATTCGCGCGATCGTTTTATTTTTTGATCAGCTGTTTGTGTAATGAGTGCTTCCACACCTAACGCGAATGTGCTGCGGCGAAAAAACGACTTTTATTTTTTTCGCTTCGATGTCGATTTTTTTGTACTTTAACATACACGGAAACAAAGGCGAAGCTTGTTTACGCTTTGGCCGCTCTGACGTAGCAGCATTATGTGCGAGAGAAGAGAAGTGTCACAACATAAAAATGTAAACTAAAAACAAGCAATACATTGAAACTAGAAACCTTTTATAATGACCGCAGTTTTATATTGCCTATTCCGCATCTCAACGCACGCATGACATAACGTTGTTTGCTTATAGGGACCAGTTACAAAAGAACGAGGCATGGGATAAAATAGCTGGGATAGTTGGTGTCTCTCCGGTGAGTTAAAGTGCGTGCTGATGATTTATAAAGTTTTTGACTAGGAGGGAAATAATTGATTTGGAATATTGTAAAGTGAGTAAATATGTGAGTAAAGTGGAGCGGGGTGACGCAAAATATAAGTTAAAAAACTTAAACATAGGCTACGTTTCATAAATATGTTTAGATAATATAATGTTTTTTTTTATTTTTTTATTTAATCTATGTTGATTAGCTATATGAAAAGGGAACCGCATGAGATGAGTAAGAGGATCATAAGATGCCCAATATATCGAAAACATTTGCAATGGGGTCAGACATAATTTTGGCCACTTAAGTTGTGTTTTGTAGAAAGCCTTTCTTTAAAGTGAATTTCGTTTTGTATAAATTGTATCTTTAATCAATGTTTCATCAACAAACAATAGCAAATATAGACAATATGGGCTAATCCAGGCGCCTGCGCGTGAACTGCAGCGCATCTCCGAAAACTGACAGAAAACACTAGTTTATTAATAAACAATTCAAATGTTTAATGCATAATCCTTACTTTGGCCGGTTCTTTGTGGTAAAGTTTTAGCTTCTTTACAAGAGCATAGGCGTACTCCCCTTCAGACTCTCTGTTCTTTAAGATTGGGTGCACACAAAACCTTCTTTTCTGTCTTTTAAAGAAAATGAAAAGCTTGTCTTCACTGGATTATGATGATGATGATGATGAAGTGTCCATGTTTTCACAGGTGAAGTGTCCATGTTTTCTCAGCTGTCGGCGCGAAAGTTTTGGAATGTAGAAGCTCTGAACGTGCAAATTCGCGTCGCGGCTGATGTGAATGCTTTTGACGCGAACTATTCGCACGCGAACAATTTCGCTTTTCCGTTTCGCTTTTTCGTTACGCGTCCGGTGTGAAAGGACCTTTACGCATCACCTTTGAGCTTCAGCAAGAACCAATGAGGTTTGTTCTCACGCGTCAAGCAGGTTCTGTTTATGTTCGCTGATTAATGTTCATATGTAAATAAAAGCTTAAATTAAATCTGTTTATATAAAGCTATTGTTTCTCTTCAGAATGCTTTGACTAAGCTGCTCAATTCATATGGATTAGTTTTACACATTTTTTTTATTTTTTGAAGCATCAATATGATAGGCTACTTAATTGCTGGACTATGTTTAACCAAATGTATTTATTATAATTATACTTAAAATAATATAATGCCAAATAAATTAAAATAATATGTTGTTTTGATGTACAATGATGCTTTTGTTTTCATTTTAGCTGAGATTGGTTTTGAAGGGTAAATCGGACTTCGATACCTCTTGGGACTAAATAGTTATTTTTAGGTTGATGATATCTCCATTTTTTATTTATATTGTATTGCCTTATTATGTATAGTATAGAGAATGGTGGCAGATAATGATACACTACAAAATGTAATACCATTTAAAAGTTTGGGGTTGATTTTTGACTTGTCACCAAGGCTTCATTTATTTAGTCAAAAATACAATAAAAACAGTGTTATTTTGAATTGTAATAATATTTAATAATATTAGTTTTCTGTTTGAATATATTTTAAAATATAATGTATTCATGTGATGCAAATCTGAATTTCCAGCATCATTACTCCAGTCTTCAGTCACACGATCCTTCAGAAATCATTCTAATATGATGATTAGCTGCTCAAGAAACTATTATTATTATTATTATTATTAATATCAATGTTGAAAACAGTTGTGCAGCTTAATAGTTTTGTTTTTGTATTCTTTGATGAATAGAAAGTTAAGAATATATGCATTTGTTTGAAATAGAAATCGTTTGTGACATTTTAAGTGTCTTTGTCACATTTGATACGTCTAATAAATGTATTAACTTATTTAAATATATATATATGTGTGTCCACCATGCTCTAGAAATTAAAATCATCGTTCATTAAAAAAATTAGTAGTTGGCCAATAGTAAAGGTCACCTCACCTCAAAATCATGTACATATTAATTTTAATTCTTCCTTTATATGCGTTGTCAAAAATGTTATTTTGCCTTCTGTGTCATTGTTTATGCAGGATCAACAGTTTGGCATCCAGGCTGTAAACATTCAACTAGAGGCGAGGAGAGACAGCGGGTACGGCCCTTTTCCCATGTCACTTTTCTATCCTGTATTTACATGTTCGTCCTGTATAGTTGTAGTCTGTGTGTTCTTCTCTGCTGACTCTTTTCTAAAAGTATCTCATTGCTAGCTTTGAGAGGTTGTACTTTCTCCTTCTGGCTGTTTTCTAGTAGACTTGTCGCTCAAACAATCGTTCCGGGAACACCGCTATAGGCTATTCAGAATCTTGTATGATGTCCAACCAAACCCCTGTGTCTTCCTCCACAGCTATTGCCTGCATCTCTAGCTCTACTCAGCAAAACAGAAAGGCAGGTACTGTACTCTCTGAGCTGCGGCATGGCATCGCATGCCCATGTGCTGCCCCCTGGAGGTGGAGGGTGGCAGTGCTCCTCAATGGCAGCACACTGAAGCGCTCAAGCCGTTTTAGACATAAACCATCATTAACATCTGGTTTATTCCATCTCATAGACGCTGATGCCACAGAACAGATAGTAATCAACATCCCAGTTCTGTTTAGTCGATTAGTAAGTTAAAAGTTGGATATTGGCGTAGGAAACCCTTGTTATTGTGCTCCAGTATTCCCACATAGGCCTCAGATCGAGCCAAGCAGCTGTAATCTCGCATGCTGCATTTCTGTACACTGAGTAATATCAGATGCTCTTACATTTCCCGCCATTGGAAACATGAAATCGCCATTGACATTCATTGCGTGGAGGCAAATGAATGATTTCATTTGTTTTAGGTTTGTTTTAAAGGTTCTGTCATCATTTAGTTCTGGCCTTCATAATATATGGGTCAAAACACACTGGTCTCGACTTGTTGTTTTAGTAATCTTTTAATAATATTGCTATGTGCTTTTGTCATTTTAATTAATTTATTGATTTATTTTTAAATATTGCTATTTGGGTTTATTAGATATTTATTTCAGTTTTAGTTTTAGTTTTGATTTATTTCCAGTTAATAATTTTAGTGCTATATTAATCATTTATATTTTCAACTAGTATTTATATTTTATTTTATATTAGCTTTATTTCAATTAACATACATGTTTTTCTTTTTAAGATTTAGTTTTAAAAAGGGTCGAAGTTTTAGTTTTAGTTAAGGGTTTTCTTAGAAAATTTGGATAAATGCATTTATAAAATGTTGCACTCATTTCAGATTTGTTGTGGATGCCTTGTTGGTTATGTCTCACAATAAGTGAGTCATAGCATTGATCAGCTGACTGACTTTCTGCACCCTGATTGGCCTTATATATTTTACTGTACACTATAAAAGTGTATATTATAGTGTATCTCTTTACAACCATGTGCAACAGTAACAAAATGTGTTAATGTGCAATGTAATGTAAGTAAGTCAAAGTCAGAAAGAATACAGTAGGCCAAGATTATGTGCAATAAAGCAAATAGAGGTAAATCTTCTGCTAAAGGGAAGTTTATTGAGTTATACTAATCATTATGAACTGATGGTTTGCTGTTTAGATGCAAATGAATTTTTTTTTTTTTTATAATTTTCTCTGCTGTTGTTTTTTATTTAAAGCTTATGTTGAATATATTTTTTTAATTTTTTAATTTGCTCCACAGCCGATGCGCTCGTCGACCGAGAGTATATGTTCCAGACCTGGTTCAAGCATACCTAGCTCACCGGGTCACACCATATATGTAAGTGCATTAGTTCATCATTGTGTGTGTTGATATATGTGCATATATCATATATACACACCATAGTTTATTTTTTTTATAAAACTATTTATGTTGATCCCAAATTTTTTCTAATATATATATCAAAAGTAATTATTTTATATCAAAAGCTCAATAGTGTCCATAAAAACGTGTGTTACAAAAGAGTTCTATTTCAAATAAATGCTGTTCTTTTGCATTTTCTATTTATCAAAGAATCCTGGGGGGAAAAAATCATAAAAATATGAAGCAGCACAACATTGATCATAATTAGAAATGTTTCTTGAGCAGTAAATCAGAATATTAGAATGATTTGTGAAGGATCATGTGACACTGATGACTGGAGTAATGATGCTGTAAATTCAGCTTTACGTCACAGGAATATATTACATATAAAATATATAAATATATATATATATATATATATATATATATATATATATTGTAATAATATTGTAATATTGTAAATATATATTGTATATATATAAATAATGCAGCCGGGGTGAGCATAAGAGACTTCTTTCAAAATCATAAAAAAAATGTACAGACCTCAAACTTTTGAACGGTAAAGTACTTTTAATGCTGATTATTCAACAAATATCTATAATTATTGTGCATTTTATTGGACTTTATTATATGTTATAAATTGGCTTATTTGAGTTGTCATGTAGTGTTCTAGATGTTAAAATAGATAGAAGTCCTGATAGATAGCTTTCTTTTCTGTCATTGTGAATTCTGACTGCAGTGTTGAAATATAAATAACAGTTAACTTATTAAAGCAGTAACCAGTAACATACAACCTCGTGGCTTATTGCTTCTTTTTTTATTATTTCAATTCTCATGATTTTGCCCTTTGATTGGCCTGGGAGAGGCTGTTTGAGTTCATATTTTCACTGCTGTCGTGTAGAAATTCCTATATGTGTGTGACTGTGACTCCCTGTGTGTGCTTGTGTTTCCCTCTAGGCAAAAGTAGACAATGAGATCCTTGATTACAGGGATTTAGCAGCCATTCCCAAAGTCAAAGCCATTTATGACATTGAGCGTCCAGATTTAATCCACTATGAGCCACTTTACACCACCACACTGGAGGAGTCAGAGGAGGGAGAGAGTGTGGGAGAGGTAAAAATAACTCAAAAAGAAGCTCTGTTTCAAACCTTAGAGAGCTTTCTGTCTAGACAGCATCATAGGTGACATGCTCCTGATGAGAAGACTGGTTCAAAAGGCCAACTGCTAAATGAATGGCAAATTACAGCAGCATTGCATTTATATATATATATATATATATATATATATATATATATATATATATATATATATATATATACATACAGTGCTGGTCAGAATTATTTGGCTCCTTGGTAAATATGGTCAAAGATGGCTGTGAAATCTAAATCTTTATTGTTAATCCTTTTGATATGAGCATGAAAAAGGTCTGAAAAGTTACAAAGCACAAAGTCACTGCAGCGGGAGTTATTCTCCATCTCAGTGTCACTATTTCTGAACTCCCTGAAATGCCTCCATTGCAGTCTTGTGTTTTCTTCCGGGAACGAACAAGTCAGAGTATTCCTCTTTAAGTAATTCCCCACCAAGCATACGCTGTGTGAAAAGCACGAAAGCATGAAAACCTATTCTTGTAAAGCTCAACAACAAAATCACTACTTAAAGGGCATAATAGGTCCCCTTTAAATTTCACTCTGCAGATTAAAATTATCACAGGATATTATAGGATGCTGCCTTACGCCCGTACATATAGGAAATATTGATGCAGCTCACTAGGGTTTTGAAACAGAGCTCTCAGAGTTCAGTATTGAACACAGACTAATACATTTTTCTACTTGTGTAAAAGTGATATTTATTCACTTACAGTAGTCCTTTATTTGACATTCACCTGGAGTTTATTATCCCAACACAACACCTCTCTGTTGACAGCTGCAGAGCTCCAGGAGAGTGTGTTCACCCATGCCAGACGACAGAGTAAGTTATTCACATGACCTGTTCCACTCGTTCTCATGTTATTGGGGCTGTCTAAATGGCACACTGTATGTGGACTTAGAGTTGCAGTCCCATTTCTGATTTAATGATTCAGATGGGTTCTCAAGAGTCACTAAGCCACACAAATTCTCTGCTGTGCATCCATATGTTGACTTGACTTTTTATAAGGATGGATGGATGGATAGATGTTAGTTATTTAGTTTGGTAGTTAGTTTGGTAGTTAGTTAGGTAGTTAGTTAGTTAGTTAGTTAGTTAGTTATATTTTGCTTTAAGAAAATATCTATCTCTTTTCTTTCCTTTGACTTTGGGATCAAATTTGACCCAGACATGTTCCTGACAGGTTTTTATTTTTTTTATTTTTTTTTAAAAGATTTGCCCCCATAGCTTTAATAGTGTCCCCGTTACAATGTCAATTTCTTCACAAAAGTTTAATTGTATGCATTTTTTGTTGTTGTTGTTGTTTCAGACCAGGTCACCCACACCGATTGCTGAGGTAAGTCAGATTTTGAGTTTTATTTTGCATGCAGGCAAAAATAAAATTATTATTACATAAAACAAATTGTGGAGAATATTTATATTTTCAATTGTGAGAATGGATTTTTTTTTAATGGTGTATGTTTCCTGCATGTTTTTTTGTTTTGTTTGTTTGTTTTTTTCAGGGTTATTATGACATGAGAGAACGTATCCTCCACAGGTCAACGAGTCAGGGCTCCATCGGCTCTCCCATTTACAGCCGCCACAGTTACACACCCATGTCCCGCTCACCACAGCACTTCCACAGACCCGGTGAGCTATGAACCTGTCTGGAGTGTCCATCAGTCTGCTGTCTTCATAAGACTCAATTTAATATTTCATAAAATCAAAATTAGTTTTATGGATTATTTACAGCTTTCTAATATGCCCCCCCCCACCACCACCTTTCCAAATCCCCTCTAAAAACTAGGACCTGTGGAATCCGTGATGCACGTGATGGAATTTAAAAAGGTTTAAAAAATAAATGAAAAAAATTAACACTTTTTATCCCGCAAGGACAAAGCAATCTTAATTATTCCAAACCTTTTACCATTAGTGTATGTAAATGTTGTTATTTATCACTAGACGTTCTTACATTTGTGCATATAATATATAAGCGCATATACGTATTTTGCATATAAATAATCAAATCATCTCTCTTATATTTATTTATTAAAAGAGTGTGTAAACATGCCTTAATGTAGTTTTTAACCTAATTATTTTTAAATACTGCGTTTTTCTTTGTTCATTAAACATTTTGAGTAATATTGGGGCGATATACATGCACATACATAAACATTAAATATTGATTATTGTCAGATGACTGAAGAATGTTGTTTTTAGCAATTTCGCCCAGCCCTAATTTGAGCTATTCTCCCTATTGACCTCTGACCCTGTTTCTGATTGGAGGCACTGAGCCGTCCAGTGGTCGGAGTTCCCCAGGGTCCAGCACCCCTCCTCTCCCTCTGACCCCTAAACATTTTCACCTGCCAGGTACTGTTGGGATTCTTCCAGTGGCCCTCTGTGTGTCAATCCCAGCATGCCCCTGTGTTTAAGCACACTTTCACAATTCATTACATTTTCTACATCTGGTTATCTCTCTCTCTTAAAGTGCCAGTTCAACTAGAAATGAAAATTCTGCACAAGCTAACAGCACTCACATTTTTGTTCAGAAAATGTAAAGGTCTTATATCATATGTTAATTGGGTTATGGAAAATCCACAGTTGACGTGATGCAGTTGTCAATTTCTTAGACTTTATTGATCGTTGGTGCATTTTGTATGTGTTATTGCTTGTGTTATTGCTTGGTTATTACTCTGATATCAAGAATTACAATTTAAAACATTTACTTTTTCCTTTCTTTCAGATCAAGGAGTAAACATCTACAGAAAACCCCCTATCTACAAACAGCATGGTATAGTCATTCAGAATCTTTGAGGTCAACACATTAACTTTTACATTGATGAATGATAGGAAATTAGATTTGGACACATGCCTATTGATTTATAATACTAAAGCAGTGTTTCCTAACCAATTTGTGATATACGGACTCACACAGCCCCATCTTAAAGGGATAGTTCACCCCAAAATTTAAATTCTGTCAATATTACTCACCCTCATGTCGTTCCAAACCCATAAGACCTTCATTCAGGATGTTCCTATCCTCTTTTTTTTTTCAGCAAGACTGCTGAGCTAATTTGTTTGTTTGAGGAGTTTGAGATGATAACAAAAAGATTATCTGAGAAAGACCTAATGATAAAGTGAAACTTGGGTAGAACATTTAACAAATGTAAAGTAATATGCACTCTACACAAGGGAAAATACACTGTCATTGGTACAATTTTTTATGAGAAGATGTAACTTATAGCATGAAGACTTACAAGTTTAACACAGCAAAATGGCAATGTTTAAGCACCCGCTGAGGAATGTGTGCCCCTGGCTGGGAATCACTGTTTTTAAGCATTGCATTGTGAAGATTGCATCTGAGTTAGAGCTTAGATTGGGCCCAAAAAATCAAGCCCGACCCGACCCGAGCCTGTGCACGTTGTGTCCGAGCCCGGCCCGACACATTAACTGTAATTATGAGCCCGAGCCCGATTTAAACCCGACCATTTTTAACACTGGCCCGTTATAACCAGGGGCCTCGATCTAATGATCTATAATATATATATAAATATAGTATATAAATATAGTGTGTGTATATATATATATATATATATATATATATATATATATATATATATATACATACTATTATATATATTATATATTATATATATGTATACTATTAATAAATGTGCAAAAATTGATTGCACTTAATATTTAATATTCAATTATTTTAATAATCACAATGAAAGTTTTAATTTTATTAAATTTGAGCAAGCACAACATTCAGCATTCAATCAAATATTCTTAAAGATTCATTATTATTAATAATGTTATTTCGACATATGTGTGTGTAACAAGCAAGATGTGCATTTGTAAATTCGGTGACAAGCGTGCCGAGAATTGATTTAATTTATGATGAGACGCGCTCGTTCACGTGCTATGGTGACCGCGGCTCGCCGGCGCCTCCATGTCATGATTATATTGTCTGCTATATTTGCTTCTTATTTATTAAATCCAGGCAATTGATTAATGAAAAATGTATTAAAATTAAGATTCAATTTATACAAAACGAAATTCACTTTAAAGAAAGGCTTTACAAAACAAAACACATAATGAAGTGGTAAAAATAATGCCTGAACCACTCCATGTCTCCCGATATTGCGCATCCTCCTATCTACTCTGTTCACTTTCATAATCAACATAGATGGAAAAAAATAACATTATAATATTTTAATAAATATGAAACTAAATGCGCTTATTTAATATTACAACACGTACTACAGACTCTCTATTTGTACAAATTGCTGCACATTCATTTAATTCTGAATTTTGCACACATAAGTTGAAAGGCATGTATTGCCTTCATTGCGTGCATTTATTAATTGTTAGCTTCATGAATAATGTAACAAGGACGAAGCATGTAAACTGCGTTATTTATTCAGAATCGAATGGATCGCAAATGAATCTGAATAAAGGACATTGAAGGCTGACTATCATCCTTTCTGTCATGGCAAGCCTGCTTCATGTGTCTGTTCATCGTCGAAGTCCCCGTTTTTTGCTGTCAAAGGCGAGCAGCGCGCCGCACTCGCACTCAACAAAGCCAACACATATGTTGTCACTGCCCACAACGTTTAAAATATTTCCATACCTCTGACTTTCCTTCATACTTGCTCAAAGTTAATTCTCCTATTTTCATTTTTTTCTTTACTTCTTCAAGCTCCATGTTGCACTTAAGCTACACAATACAGCACAGTGTGCGAGTGGAGGAGAGACTGCGCGTGACACGTGACGTGCTTGATCAAGGGCCAGAGCCGACCAGACCCGAGCATAGTGGCGGGAAATATCGGCCCGCGGCTCGGGCTCGGGCAGAGAATCTAAGCTCTAATCTGAGTGAACTAGTTCTTAAAATGCTTGATTATTTTTACTTATTTAAAATGGCTAGGCCGTTCTATCATTGCAAGCATTAAAGCACTCATGCGGAGCAACTAGCTGTTCTGTTTACTGTTCAAGTCAGTTTACACAATCTTATTCAGCATCTGCATGACATTTAAAACAGCACACTGACTATACAGGCACGCTCATGTTCCCTTTAATCCTGCTTGGCTCACAACAGCAGGGCATTTCTACGGCCTTATCGACGAAGAAACAAATCTTAACAGTTCAGTGGTAACCTCAGCTTGGGTCGAAAATTCTTGAGAAATTTTTTCAGAATTTTTCACACTATGATTGTGTATGGTTTGTATGTCACTTTTCCATAATTCTGTGTTTTGTTTGTCTGTTTTTGTTTGGAAACTGTGAGTCCCTCCACCTCATTAATATCTGCTTGTGTGCCATTTAACACCACCTCAATGTTAACATGTAAGTATTGTTTGAAGTCTTCTCAACTGAGCTCATTTCACTATATCAATCAACCAACCGATCAATCAATCATCATTAAAGCGTCTTCTGATGAGTGCCTGATGAGCTTTCATTCATATTAATCAGTAACAAAACGTGCAAACAAATTGCACGATTTTTAAGCTAGATCTGCATAAGTTAGTATCTGCTAATTTATTTAGTGACCCTGTATTACCATTCGTGTAAAGTCATGTAAGTAACATCTGTTATTTTTTAAAATAATGATTACATTGACAGCTTGTTGCTGATACTAGTATTGTTTTTCACCAAGCATTGAAAAAAGTAAATAAATAGGCCAAATCTTAAGTTTATTGGTATTTAAATGGGTCATATCACACAATATTGTTTTTCTCTCTCTCTCTGAGGTCCACTTATAATACTAGTACTGTATATAATATCAGTGCCAAAACATTATAAATTGACAATTTATTTGTATTTTTTGCTGTTGTTCTTATATGCAAATGCCTTTTTCGCATGTGAAATGAGATCAAATGCTTTTGCACGTGCAGGTTTTCTGTGGAGTTCAATGTAGTTTGTTTTGTTAAAAATAACTTCAGCCGCTTGTTTCCAATGCTAGGATCATTTGGAGTCACATGGAGAGCGGCAGGTGCCACAGATAGACAGACAGACAGACAGATAGATAGATATTAGAAATCACCAAAACAAACTCGCCCCTACCCACAAGGATCACACCCTTGATAGCTCTGCCCCCACATTCACATACATGCTATGCAACACAGGCCCAACCCCCCTAAAGAGTGGACACGCCCCTTACTGCTGATTGGCTACAAATGTGTCCAATCCACTTTCAACAGCGAAATCGCTTACTGCAACTTTAATTGGTCTGATGTCAGTAAATTTAGTACAAGAGTCGTCGTCCCCCCCTTTTCCATCATGGGAGGGCGTTTTTACTTCTGACTATTACTGTATCGGATTCTTCGTGATATGACTCCTTTAAAGTATAGTCATTTGGAGATAGATTCATTCAGGTCAGATCCCGCTGCCGTCATGCAATGTGTTCTGAAGCCAGTGATTGTTTGTCAGATTCCTGCATGGCTTATTTTGGCTGAGTGATTTATGATGTAGATGTGCATGTTTAGCATGCAAGCAATCAACCAAAAGTCTCTATAGTAGCATTGTGATGTGAATGAGGAGAAGCCTTAAAGAGCAACGTGCAGGTTGAATTTATAACTGGATTAATACTTGATATTGTCTGAAAAGGTCTTTTAAAAACACATATGTAGAAATTACTTATGAAATCTCATTTGATGTAGAGATTTTGATGAAAATGTGCTAGGCTCTGCAATACGCCTTTCCCGCTAGCAACGCGTCATATGACGTTGGGCGACGTAAACAAGAGCTCGAGTTCAGCTGTAGTTAGAGCGGTAGTGAGAGACAGAAATTTTTAGATCAAGTTTTAGAGATGCCATAATGGTAAATTGTTGTGTTTGTGCTTGTTGCACGAATTCCAGCCTGTCAGGACATCGTGTCCATCATTTTCCTTCTAGGAAAAACAAGGCTTTTCTTTTTTGGGCGCGTTTTGTGCAGGTGAAGAGAGCAGACTTCACTGCCGCGTCTGTCACCACACACTCGGTCGTTTGTAACGCACATTTCACTCCGGAGAATTATAGACCTGGAGATTTTTTGCATCACAGACAGATGGTTTAATTAATACGGCTTTGAAAACTTGCATTATGCTGTCTTGCTCTGCTTGTTCCCAGTGTGAAGTATTTACAAACAGCGAACGGCAGCTCAGTGCTATCCTGCTTGCTGGCTGCAAACTGCGGAATGGATTTCCTGAGGGGGGTCTCTGTGTCTCATTGAGCCGCGCCTCCGTTCAGGAAATCCATTCCACAGTTTGCAGCCAATTAGCAGACTGGCCGGCGGGAATCACTTTTGGAGTCATTTCAGCAGGATATCGGATATCTCCGCAGGTTGGATCGGGAAAATCCATTACATGAATTACACTGGTATCTGTCCCGATACCGATACTGGATCGGATCGGCCTCATCCCTACTTGTGGGCTATCATAGGCATGCTCGTCAACAACGGAGAACTCGGTTCTTCATTCACATCCATTGTAACCTGAGCTTAAACTTGACCGGACTCCCTCGCCCATCGTCACTTCCGGTTAGTGCTTTATAAACGCGGAAGTTATTTTATCACAATTTATCTCAAAATATCGTTAATGGCTAAATATATACAGGTCCTTCTAAAAAAAATAGCATATTGTGATAAAGTTCATTATGTTCCATAATGTAATGATAAAAATTAAACTTTCATATATTTTAGATTCATTGCACACCAACTGAAATATTTCAGGCGTTTCCTGTCTCAAAAAATTAGCATATCATGAAAAGGTTTTCTAAACGAGCTATTAACCTAATCATCTGAATCAACTAATTAACTCTAAACACCTGCAAAGGATTCCTGAGGCTTTTAAAAACTCCCAGCCTGTTTCATTACTCAAAACCGCAATCATGGGTAAGACTGCCGACCTGACTGCTGTCCAGAAGGCCATCATTGACATCCTCAAGCAAGAGGGTAAGACACAGAAAGACATTTCTGAACAAATAGGCTGTTCCCAGAGTGCTGTATCAAGGCACCTCAGTGGGAAGTCTGTGGGAAGGAAAAAGTGTGGCAAAAAACGCTGCACAACGAGAAGAGGTGACCGGACCCTGAAGAAGATTGTGGAGAAGGACCGATTCCAGACCTTGGGGGACCTGCGGAAGCAGTGGACTGAGTCTGGAGTAGAAACATCCAGAGCCACCGTGCACAGGCGTGTGCAGGAAATGGGCTACAGGTGCCGCATTCCCCAGGTCAAGCCACTTTTGAACCAGAAACAGCGGCAGAAGCGCCTGACCTGGGCTACAGAGAAGCAGCACTGGGATTTTGCTCAGTGGTTGCATGTCATTCGGAAATCAAGGTGCCAGAGTCTGGAGGAAGACTGGGGAGAAGGAAATACCAAAATGCCTGAAGTCCAGTGTCAAGTACCCACAGTCAGTGATGGTCAGGGGTGCCATGTCAGCTGCTGGTGTTGGTCCACTGTGTTTTATCAAGGGCAGGGTCAATGCAGCTAGCTATCAGGAGATTTTGGAGCACTTCATGCTTCCACCTGCTGAAAAGCTTTATGGAGATGACGATTTCATTTTTCAGCACGACCTGGCTCCTGCTCACAGTGCCACTGGTAAATGGTTTACTGACCATGGTATTACTGTGCTCAATTGGCCTGCCAACTCTCCTGACCTGAACCCCATAGAGAATCTGTGGGATATTGTGAAGAGAAAGTTGAGAGACTCAAGACCCAACACTCTGGATGAGCTTAAGGCCGCTATCGAAGCATCCTGGGCCTCCAGAACACCTCAGCAGTGCCACAGGCTGATTGCCTCCATGCCACGCCACATTGAAGCAGTCATTTCTGCAAAAGGATTCCCGACCAAGTATTGAGTGCATAACTGAACATAATTATTTGAAGGTTGACTTTTTTTGTTGTAGTATTAAAAACACTTCTTTTATTGGTCGGATGAAATATGCTAATTCTTTGAGACAGGAATTTTGGGTTTTCATGAGCTGTATGCCAAAATCATCAGTATTAAAACAATAAAAGACCTGAAATATTTCAGTTGGTGTGCAATGAATCTAAAATATATGAAAGTTTAATTTTTATCATTAAATTATGGAAAATAATGAACTTTATCACAATATGCTAATTTTTTGAGAAGGACCTGTATTACTCCAGTTCAGAAAACTAGTTGTTTTATCATCAACCTACACTATGCTATATAGGGGTGTCCAACCTGCATGTTGCTCTTTAAACTCGTATGCCACATATAGCTTGCAGCAGGTGGTTTTTCTGCTATCTGTTGGTTAGATGTTGGTGTAGTCACACTGATGGTCCAGCTCCCCCGGTTTATTGATCTAGATTCAGCTGCCTTTGCAGCCCAGAGCAAGTCTGCTGATGACATCATCAAATCGGCCAAATTCCCCTCAGCGTACGCCCCTGGTCCAGACTACCCAGCAATGATAGAGACAGACTGCTGGTCCTTGCCGATCTCCCATGCTGCCCTAGGTACTGTGGGAACTACAACCTTGCCCTCAAGATTTAAAGCAGATTTATTAACATATAGATAGAAGCAGATGTAGATGCAGTAAATGCTAGTAAGTAGCAAGTTGCTTCTTCCTGATTAATAGTTTAATATTCAATATCAAATTGAAATCTTTTATAGAGTACTTTTTTCTTGCAGTACTGTAAAGTTTGTTTATTGTTCATCATTGTGTTTCAAATTATTGTATTATCGCATTAAAACAGCTTTTGGTGCTGGATTGGCATTAAAAAAAATAGTGTAACGTTAAAAAGTTTTAAAACCGAATACTGAGATTGACTTCAAACGTCTGTGTTGTCTTTCTGTCCATGTGTTACTGTGTAATCGTCTGTCTTGATGTAATACACAAGTGATCATTTCATGTCTGTTCTATCAGGAAGTATAAATCCCTCATGCAAACTGTGTTTCTTTTATATAAAACAGATTAAAGAATGCAGAATTTCTGGCATAGACTGGCTTTCTATACATTAGCTCTCCCCTCCATCCTTGATTTCAGGTGTGTGTGTGTGTGTGAGACTGTGTTCTACTAAGGTGTTTTTATTGACGTTGTGCTGCTCAGGAACAGACGGGTGGAGAAGGTCAAGAGAGGAGGATGAGGAGGAGCTTCAGAAACGCAGACAGATTCAGGAGGAACATCTCAACAAGGTCAGGAACTGAAAGAATGATCCAACACAAAAAGCAGCTCTAGAACTTGTTCCTGTCTAAATGGCTTCATGTTTCTGATTCCAGATCCAATCTGGTTTGGGGAAAATGATCCTTAAAGAGGAGATGGAGAAAGAGAAGATCCGAGAGAGTCATGAACGGAGTCAATCGGCACAGCGCTACGAGCATGGAAGCAGTAATGCCTCTCAGTACAATAGATTGCAAACTAGACATTCATGTTCTGGATCTTGATGTTCTTCGTGATTGACAAACAGGGTTGCGAGCCATTCAGATTTGAACTGAAAATTAATATACAATTCCAACTGAATTCCTGAATTTTAATTGAAGGTAGTAAACAGGATACAGAATTTGAATTTAAGGAATCAGGATTAATGGAATGAAATGTATACTACATATATTTAAAAATACATTTAAAAAAACACTATATGTACATATACATTATATACAGTACATATTACTAGACCCAATTTTCTCATGGTGAATGTATACTGTTATTACAATTGCAGATCAAAGTTCACCGTCTAAATCAGGCTCACTGCCTGGATACGGGCGGAATGGACTGCATCGGGTGAGATCCTTTCTTTCGAGGAATCTGTGGGACATTACTTATTAATCCTAATATAATATAAAGTAATATATTGATTAAAGAGATATTATACTGTAAAATTATTAACTGTTAAATTATATTTAAAGATTATTGTAGTACTTTTTACAAGAAAATACTATTTCAGTTTGTATACTTTGTGTTACTTTCCGTTTGAGAAATGTATTATCCATTTCTGAGTAAAAAAAACTAAATTCCACAACAGTTATTATGTGTTTGTATTATATATATTATATTTACCGTGTATTCAACCCATTTTGTCTGTTTCTAATGTTTTTTTTTTTTTTTTTTTCCTCCAGCCTCAGTCAACTGATTTTACACAGTATAACAGTTATGGGGACGTGTGCGGTGGGATGAGAGGTTAGTTTATCCGTCTCTTTATTTAATTTAACTTAAATTACATATAGGAACAAGTAATGAGAGCAAATAATAGTCAAATAATAATAAAAATGTTCTCATATTGGTCATTTTAATGAATGAAAATAAAAACAAATCTTTTTTTTATTTTCTTCTTGACAGAGTTTCAGGTACGTAGATATGATTACCTCTTTGAATCACTCTATGTTTTCATTTATCCTTATTGCTTTCTTATAACTGATATGTAAAATAGGGTACAACAGTGCTAAAGGCACACCTTTAGAAAAAATACTTTTCACTACTCCCATAGTGTTTGATTGCAGAAAAAGATGTGTTTGTATTAAACATTATGGAGCTACAGATTTTGTGTGAAATAAATCATAAAAGTGGTTTATTTTGTTTAAAAATCGAATAAATGTATGAGGTGGCCACACACGGGGTAAAAGGTACACATTATTTATACAAATACTTTAGCTAAAATAATGTTTTTAATAATTTCTAAGTTAATACTTGTTCAAAACAATCACTTTAGCAAAGTTTGTACTATTTTCTGTTTATTTTGATAAATTAAAGAATTAATTTTTGTTCAATAAATATACTGTTATTAAAATATGCTAATATGGAAATATATTTAAAAATTATAGAAACAAAATTATTTTAAAAAGTAAACATTCTGAAAGCATTGAAGAAGATCCCATAATAATTTAATATAGATTTACAGTAGTAACGATAAATGATATTTTATTATATGATATGATTAATATCATATTTTTTAAAATATGGTTTCATGATAAATATGCTGATTATCTCTAAGGTGGACAGCCAACCTAGTATATGAAATTTACCATCTGAATCTAACCATGTCATGTCAACAAATGTAAAAGTCAGCTAGCTGTTTATTATCATGTTAATTATTGTGGCTTTCACCCCAACAGCAGCGGCGCATTTTACCCCAAATACCATACTTTTACATATTCTTCTTTTACATATAACTGTTGTTTTATTTACCTTGAACAAAACTGAAAATCATTAACAAGACCTTTGTCTCAAAATATATTCAATGATTTTAGCAATTCTCATTTTCTTCTTAAATTTACAACATTGTAAATAAACATCAAATATTAGTTCAAAGTATAGCGCAGAATCAGTTTTACGCTGTTGCCCGCGATTGCGTCAAGGATTAGGTTTAGGAAAGTGCTGCGGCAAGTTTTTGTGCAATCGAGTGGTTTAGAGGAAAATAAAATCAAAAGCGCCTTTAGCCCTGTTGTACCCTATTCTCTACAAAATAATATCTTCTACATGCTCATACTCATTCAAACAACATTATACAATTGAAAGAAACAGCTGTCATGGCTCATTAAAGTAGCTTCATGTTCTCACTCTGTCTATGATTTGTTTCTAGGCCATGCATGATGGCCACCGTACAGCCACTAGAATGGACAGAGGAGTGTCTATGCCTAACATGCTGGAACCAAAAGCAAGTGTAACATATTAAACAAGCAAAACATTATCTGGTATTGAATGATTAGGCTGCTTAACATCCAAGCAAGTACTCCGGGTACACTACAGCTGGATTTAAGGCCCGTTCACAACAAGGACGATAGCTATAACGATAAAGATATAGACCTTATGTAGCCCCGCCTCTTTTCAGCTTTGGTCTCTTTGTGTTCTGTCTTCCGGTTGGTATTTCATGAAGGTAAGATCTTATGGATTTATGAATGAACCGCTCATTTTAAAATATTTTTAATCTACTGGCATTTGTTATGACATTCGCTTCAAACATTACAATGGTCAGGATAACTTTCGTTAACTCTACAATACAGTTGTGATCAGAATGAATTGAACGCCTCATAAATATGATCAAAGATGTCTGTAAAAATAATTTTGTATTGTTCTGCATTGTCTGCATTGTTCATCCTTTTGATGATTCGTTCAAAACAGTTTGCAAAATCGAACCTTTCATTGAAGTAAAAATTTAAATAGGGGAATATCACATTATGAAATAAATGTTTTTCTCCATAACATGTTGGCCATAATAATTGGCTCCCTTTAATTAAATACTTTTTGCAACCTCCTTTTGCCAAGATAACAGCTCTGAGTTTTCTTCTATAATGCCTGATGAGTTTAGAGAACACCTGACAAGAGATCAGAGACCATTCCGTCATACAGAATCTCTCCTTCAGATTCACAAGTTCATGTCGGCGCTTCTTCTCTTCAGTTCAGCCCACTCATCTTCTATAGGGTTCAGTTTAGGGGACTGGGACGGTCATGGCAGAAGCGCCATTTTGTGCTCAGTTACCCATTTTTGTGTTGATTCTGGTGTTTGTTTTGGACAGCTGTCCTGATGGAAGATCCATCCACGGCCCATTATAGCATTTCTTTTTTTTTATTTTTATCTGTTGGTATTTTCTAGAATCCATGATGCCATCTGAACAAGATGTCCAGGACCTCCAGCAAATAAATAGGCCCACAACATTAAAGATCCAGCGGTATATTTAACCGTGGGGCATAGGGTACTTTTTATCCCTGTTTTCACCAATTTAGACAATATAGACACAACTAAGTAACATCTTTAGTTGATTGGAACTTCTTAATTATTGCCCTGATTGTGGAAATGGGAATTTTCAATGCTTTAGCTACTTTCTTGCATCCACTTTCTATTTTGTGAAGCTCAACAATCTTTTGCTGCACATCAGAACTATATGAAGTCTGATGTGCAAGAGGTCATAGCTAGACAATTTCATGTTCCTAGTCACCCTGGTGTGCTAAAAAAATATAAATATTAATGGGAATATACTTCAGAAATATTTTACTCATAAAAAGGGGT
The DNA here is from genome assembly GCA_030578275.1 of Meda fulgida. NCBI lineage: Eukaryota > Metazoa > Chordata > Actinopteri > Cypriniformes > Leuciscidae > Meda > Meda fulgida. Next base: position 5,566,603 of record CM060628.1, read on the forward strand.
GTCAATAATTGTGGTCAACATGTTTTGGAGAAAAACATTTATTTCATAATGTGATTTTTCCCCAACTTTCAATTCTTTTACTTCAATGAAAAGTGAGATTTAAAAAATAATAATAATAATTTAATGCAAGATTAAAAGGATTACCATTGCAGACCACACCACAACTATAATGGCACAGAGAAACTGTAGCTGCGTCCCAATTCAGAGTCTGTATCCTTCGAAGGGCGCATTCGAAGGCGGATTGAGTCACCGCTGCACGACAAAGGCTGTCCCAGTTTCAAGACTCCTTCAAATGCGGCTTCAATATGCTTTTTTTTTTTTTCGTTTTCTGTGACGTGAAGGATACAACAGATGGCATTTTGGATCCCTTGCCTACCCCAGAATTCATTGCGCGCATTTGACGACAGGATTTTTTTTTTTAAGAGAGACATTACCAAATTACACTTTTAAACGTAGGTATGCAGCCTCTGAATTGAGACACAGCCGATTTGGTTGGAATAATTTTCATAGCTATTTTTTTCTAGCTGATGAACGATAAAAACATGACAGCCAATCAGAATCCATTGGGCATTTAAAGCGGCAGATGGCAGTAGGCAAAAATGCAGAACGTGATTGGAACAATATTGTCCGCTGGTGTGGACGCTAATAGAGTTATCTTTATAGTTATCATTCTTGGTGTGAACGGGCCTTTATGCTTCTCTGATTTATTTTACCCTAGACTACATTTCAAACAATTAAAACGAGTTTGTGCATTTTTGTACTGATTGATATGTGTCCTTTATAGGTATATCCGTATGAAATGCTGAAGATAACCAGCCGCGGTCGCTCCAAACTGCCCAGAGATGTGGACAGAACCCGACTAGAGGTAACTGCTCACAGCATATGTCACAAAACACCGCATTATGATATAATCAAGGCGCTCTAGGTGATTTTTATACTTTTTTATTCATTTTCACCTGCATTTCTAGCGCCACCTGTCTCCAGAGATGTTCTTTGAAATCTTTGGGATGGAAATTAAGGAATTTGACAGGTTACCTTTGTGGAAACGCAATGAACTGAAGAAGAAAGCCAAACTCTTCTAACCAGGATGTGCAACATCTACACACACTCACATGATGTATCATAAAGCTGTTTGCTAATCTTCTGTTGTTTCTTGCTAAAACTATAGCGAGAAGAAAGTTCCATGCTGCAATATTATCATTTGATGTAAGTTTGTAATAAACGGAGGGTCCAGTCATTTCAGATATATCTCCAAAATTCGCAACACTTTGTTCTCTTTGTCTCTGTTGTTTTAATTTTCCCTCTTCCAGAAATGAGTCTTTGTCTTTTTGTTCTTTGTTCTTCTTGCATATCTTGAAAAATCATGTTCATGCAGGTCTGATCATCTGAACCTTTGTACATTTGCAGTCATAATCCATTTAATTCAGTGTTCCAGTAAAGACTCCAGTTTGCGTCACTTTTGTTCAGGGAGGGATTGTAGATGCTACACTGTGTGGGTGTCTGTGTCTTTGTACCTGTAAGTTTTGAATGCATTCAAAGAAATGTAATCCATAGCACACATATCCATGTATTCACCCTTTACTACTGTACCAGCCTCTAAAGCATCTGTAAAATTAAAGGTGAAGTGTGTAATTTCTAGGCCAATAGCAGCACCAAACATAATTGGAAAAAAAAATTATAATAAAAAAAAAAGTGTAAAACACTCCAGATATCATTCAGCTAACAGGGAATGTTCTCAGAATGTTCTGGCATGGTTATCTCAAAGTTACGAAGAAACGTTCTTCTGAGAACGTTAATAGAATGTTCTTTCAAAGTTATCTGGTCTTTAATAATGCTATTAAAACATTAGCACACAAAAAATATTTATACATCATTCATGGACTGTTTTTCTGAAACATTCAACTATCTTTCAAACATTGCTCCTTACTACTAAAAAACATTCAAAATTACTGTTCAAATACTTGCAAAATGATAAAACAGAAAACATTCCTTCAATGTTTTCTATAACGTTCAATTTTTTAAACTTTTTGAGAGCATTCAGAAATAATGTTTTTATAACCGGAACGTTAGCAAAACGTTCTTAGAACATATTTGTGTTGGCTGGGTTGGTTGAGCCAAAGTTATAGGCTTCTCAAACCTATATCTTTTTCATTTGATACCACTAGTGGTGCAGAACTGACACATTTCACCTTTAAGCTTTCTGAAGCTAATTTAACTGTTGAATCAATGCTGATGTCCCTAGTATATTGTACATTTAAATAATAGAATACAAATTTAAGGTAAAAATGAACTGCATTTGACTTTTTTTTAAAGAGCTGATACTCACACTGCCAATTTATTGTATTTCAATTGTATTTCTACAGTAAATGAAAATGTGTCAATGAGCAACTCTTAGTAAAACCAAAGGCATTGCAAGAGAACGGGCTCTAAAAGAGATGTAGTCTACAGCTGTTTTTATTTTATTTCATCCTCATTAATCAAATCTGACGTCTTATTGTGTGACATAGGCCTATTTCTTAATGCACACTACAGTACACTATAGGCTTCATGTGAAGCTTGTGCGTTGAATTACGGTATTAGCTGGACCAAATCAAGATGAATTCAGATGAAAACATTCTCATTAAACACCATGATCAACTACAGCGACAGGTTTGAATAAAAGATGGGGAAACATTGTCTACTTCCTCGGTTTCTCTCTCATATTAGGAGTGGCTGTCAATGTTTGCTTCATAAGATTTCTTAGATTTCTTTTTATAAATGCATATGTTTTTAGTTAATGGTCCTTCAACTAGATATACAGGGTTGACACTTTTTGACCATTTATCGTTTTACTGATATTTTTATAAATTTCCTCATCTTTACCTTTTTTCATTTGTCATTTCTATGATTTTTCTCCATGGCTGGAAAGCATATTAAAATGACCTTACATTTCCAGCTTTTCCATGAGTGAAGAGTGTCGAACTGCAGCTTATATTATCCAGCATTATTGTAAACAATACTCTTATTTTGTGTAGCAGAATATAGTATAGTCGTTTTAAGGAACATTCAGAATGTTTTAATAATTACTAAGAGAAAAACTGAATATGTAACCATCACTATTTGCTGATCAAATCCAAAAATATTACACTCATTTTAAAAGGTGAAAATCATATTAGTTTACTTTCATCATAAAATCACAATAAATCACAATTTTTTTTTGAGCAGATGTCATTTTGGACCAGGTTTTTCCTGTGTCCTTAATATCACTTTCCATCCTGTTAAGTCTTTTGTAATATCATTTTTAAAAGGATAGTTGCTTGATGGCATCATCCAACAGGAAGTGACATAGTTTTGGAGCGAATTTCACAGCACAAACCTCAGTAAGTATAAGTGATGGATTTGATCAGGTCTGTGGTGTTTTGCAGTATTAAGTTGATTTGTCTCATTCTAAAACATTCCATTCGGAAAGATAACATCACAGATGGTAAAAAATAAAAATAAAAAATCTCAAAATTAACCTCGTTTCGTGTAGCCTAAACAAACATTCACTCCCTCGTGGAGCAGTGGCTGACTTTAGCTGTTAATTCCCATTCTGTCTGGCATGATGGAAATATGTTTGCAAAGCTAGTTCTGAATAACGTTAACGAAACGATTCCTAAAATTACAAATTAAGCATATAGATTTTTTTTCACAACTTCAAAAGGTAGTGTATAGGCTACTGTTTATAGGATTGGTTTTGATACTGTATTTCTCCTCTAGAGGGCCACAGTGTCGCATTGTGTGTATTCGCTGGTATCACTACACATATAAAGCTCTGTCTGTCATATAGAGTGTGCAAATAAGAATCCACTAGAATGATTGTACCTCTCTGTCTTAAATCAATGGATCTGCCTATGACCTATCCTTTCACCTTGATATAAAATAAAAATTCAATAATGCATGAATGGGGATGGTAAATCACACCTACTAAAACTGCCATAAAGGTCAGCCGAGACACTGAAGTAATTAGTAACTATCTGTAAAAGTATAAATCACCATTTGCTAAATTGTGACATTAAAATAGAATTATGTATTTTAAAACGGACGGATTTCACTTTCATAAACCCCATCACAATGAATGGGATCTTGTGATGATGTTTCAGCAAACAGTCCGACCCATTACATATATTTATCTTGGATTATATTTTGCAATATTACCAACGAATGACGGTTCGTTCTAATAGATGTTTAGCAAGCAAAGCATTGTGATGGGAGAAACTTGGCAGCTTCACAGCTTTCCAGACCATAAACACATGTGTTTTTCTGTCATGGTGGGGAATTTCCATCGACTTCAGTTGTTTTAACAATGAGCTAGGGATTAAACCCTCACAGAAACTCCGAAAATTAGAATGTACTTTAAGCAAATGTCAGGTTACTTACTATTGGGCCTACTTTTGTGCACATTTAGTTTCCATAATGTAGGCAAACCTGACGCAGAGACGCTCTCTCCTGTCAATGCTGTGTATTGATGACATACGAAAGAGTGTGTGTGTGTGTGTGTGTGGTGCCAGACAGCAATCAATTCTGTGCCTCCTGTGTGTCTTTGTAGGTTGGGCTATAAACAGTCCTGTCTTTAATTAAACTCATGCTGACCAGCAGGGACTGTAATAACCCTTAGCAAATATAGCCTACTTTTGTTCTCTCGCTCTCTCTCTTTTACCTAAAGTGAATACACTCCATCCAAGATGACAAGATTTTGTTCTGTAAATATTAGATAAATAGCGTAGCAACTCTTGTAATCAACTGTGATTTGTGATGAGTCTCAAGCACTATTTTTCTGCCAATGTAGAGTGTTCCAAATCGATAACTTGGTGTGTGTGTGTGTGTGTGTGTGTGTGTGCGTGTGTGCGTGCGTGCGTGCGTGTGTGCGTGCGTGCATGTGTGTCTTGATAGCTGGAAGGTATGTATGTGTTGTGTGTAATCTGTCAAATGTTGACCTGGATTAGCAGGTCAGAGCAAACAGATCATAAAAACTCATAAAGATGGTGTTTATTGTCCAGAGCAAACCAGCTCAACAGACACCACTCTCTCATGTGCACTCGTTCTGTTGTGTTTCTGTCTGCATCCATCTGAATATCCATCTCAATATCTGAATGTGTTGCTTATTATATATTGATATGCAGATGCCCTACTGTAGAATTCCTCTATATTTATTAATACACATCTCTCTCTGACTCTCTTTCCAACTCTTTTGTATGCTGTGAATTGTGAACCTACATTGACCTAGTTCAGGTGTGATCTGGAGCTGGTGACTGAGGTTCAATAAACATGAGCTTCAATCAGACATTGGCTATGCTCAGAATACTATTTCTGCAGTATATAGTACGATACAAAGTATCCCACAATGCAATGTGCTTGAAATCTCCAGTGAGAACAGATGCAATGATTGAGATATTAAGTTTTTTAAGTTCCTCATTTTTTGATCGGACTGACTGACAGACTGCTGTTAAAATATTATGCAAAATTGGATTAAATGCAAAATAACATCTTAGCATATGTTTAAAATGTTTAGATGTAGACATCAGAGATATTTTTTTAACTGTGTCATATTCCACGACATCATTAGTCTTTCATCACTTCATTTTTAGTTTCGAAAGAACTGACTGAGAAATCAACAACAGGTTTACGTCACATCACAAATCCACACGATTCTTAAGAGACAAAAAGGGTCATGCCAATGAAATGTCAGTGCGTCACAGTCAGCGAGGCAGAAAGAGCTTCCTCCCGTTCGAGTCAGAACTCATGGAGCATAACCCACGATCCCGAACTCCTCTATTCTCTGTAATATTCATAACTCAAGTCTGTGAATGCTGACTGTATGACCGGATGAGAATCCTATTGTCTCACTGAATGGGTCTTAACCTCATCACAGATGATCTGTTATGTGTTTTTAACATATTCTCCTTTGACTGATGACTCCATGTCCTGTTTCTACTTGTTGACTTGTTTCCAGTACTGAGATAAGAGTCCAGAAATTATTTCTGCCTGAAACCCATAGAAGTGATACAGTGTCACGCACAGGCCTGCGGTTAAAGGTAAAGTGTGCAATATATCTGTCATCTTGTTTTTATACAGTACAGATTGTTTTAAAGCAGCTTCACAGTAAACAGGAACATGATCATGCAAGCAGAATTCAATTCTTCAGCTCTAAAAAAGACAATAGTGTCATTATATTCAGCTCAATTCAGTTCAGTGTTGATTCAGTTCAGTTCAATAACTGTAAAGCTCCTCAATTATGAAATGAATTCAATTTATATAAGCAGCTCGACAGAAGACAACAGTGTCTTCTGTCTTATTCACTTTGAGTCAGATCAATATTGATTCAGTTCAGTTCAATAACAGTGTCGATGTTGCTCAATTAAATGTAGAATAAAATAAACCTGTAGCCTGAATTTGGAGCAGGACTACGTGGGTTTATTGTTTTTTATTCTGTTTGGTACAACTAGTGGTGCAGAAATGTCCCACTTAACTTTTAAATACAGTACGTGTGTAAACAGGGCCTTGTGACTCACTCAAACCGCTTGCAGAGCTGATTATCTCCAGAATCCCTAACGCAGGTTTCTGGTTTGTCAGTTGGCTTGTTTTCTCTCTGAGGGGGTGAAGAGCTGTCATGTTTGTCCTTTGCACCTCAGTGTGGGGTCATCTGATAACACTGCTTTGGTATGTGGCTGTGTGTTTAAGGAGCAGATGATGATAATGTGGCACTGCAGGAGAGATCCTTCTGACTGTGACCTAAAAGTCTAGTTATTTCTGTGAATTGTAATTCGATGTGAAGATTGCAGATTTGCACTTGAAAACAGGAACAAAAAAACTTTATTTAAATCAGTAAACCCAGTCCCATTAATATTTTGGAATCAGCAAGGACACCCTAAATTGATCAAAAGTGCCAGAAAAGACATTTATACTGTTACAAAATTTGTCTAAATAAATGGTTTTGAACTTTCTTTTCATCAAAGAATACTGAGGAAAAAAACACTGTACCACAGTTTCCACAAAAATTAAGCAGCACAACTGTTTCAGCATTGATAATAATGATAAATGTTTGTTTTTTATCAGCAAATCAGCATGTAATAATAATTTCTGAAGAATCGTGTGACACTGATGAGTCGTCATGACTAATGATGCTGAAGATTCATATTTTTAAATATATTCAAATAGAAAACGGTAATTTTACATTATGATTATATTTCTTATCAAATATTCAGCCTTGGAGAGTGTTACAGTATATAGTTGTACAGATAACGAAGAGAGGTATACTGTTCATTGGATGATTGCAGGTTTTGCTGTGCAGCATATTGAAAGATGGAAAGAACACTTAAATATATAGTTGCTGAAAACATATATTAGACTGCACTTTTCACTGAAGTACTCATGAAGTCTTTTGAGTGCTATTGATTATTCTGGATGTGGAAGATACGAACAGCTGCTAACACAAATTAAACTCAAACACATAAACACAGAAATAATCACTTTGTCACTTCCATAAAGCAGAACTGACTGTGCAGCTCATCTTGTAACAGAAAAGCTTGTAGAGTCACAAAGGAATAATAAACGGATATAGCTGAGATGCAATTGGTTCTTGTATTGATTTGATCTGATGTCCATGATTGGACTTTTATTGCTGTTTTAAATTACTGCATCTTTAATTAGTGAGACTGGACCAAGGGTCACCTGTTAAACAAGAGGCTTATACGTTATGACACGAGAGATCATTTCCCTTGCAACCAAAACATGGTTAAGCCTCTATACATGACTAAGACAGCTGACAATAATACATCCTTCAGCCAGATGGGGTCACTTCTCTGGGTCCATATCTCAAGTCTACTAGAGCTCAACAATCCTTGCCCCTTAGCATTTTGGGATTGATATTTCCGTACTAAAAAGGCCAGCATATACTAGCACGAGACCAAATACAAATAGTCACACAAATAATCTGAGATCACTTTATTTGAGTTTTGCTTTTAACACACTTTATAGGTACACCTTGCTAGTACTGGGTTGGACCCACTTTTGTCTTTCAGAACTGCCTTAATTCTTCATGGCATTCAACAAGGTGATGGAAACATTCCTCAGAGATTGGTTTGTGTTTGTTGGTCCATATTGACATGATACCATCACACACTTGCTGCAGATGTGACGGCTGCACATTCATGATGCGAATCTCCTGTTCCAGCACATCCCAGTGTAGAATAGTGAACTCATTGTCATGGTCAAGAAACCAGTTTGAGATGATTTTAGCTTTGTGGCGTGGTGTGTTATCCTGCTGGAAGTAGCCATCAGAAGGTACACACTGTGGTCATAAAGAGATGGACATGTTCACCAACGATACTCAGGCTGTGGCGTTTAAACGGTCCTCAAACGGTTCTAAGGGGCCATAAGTGTGCCAAGAGAAATCCCCCGCACCATTACACCAGCAGCAGCCTGAACTGTTGATACAAGGCAGGATGGGTCCATGCTTTCATTCTGACCCTATATGAATGTTGCAGCAGAAATCGAGACTCATCAGAACGAGCAACGTTTTTCTAATCTTTGACTGTCCAATTTTGGTGAGCCTGTGTAAACTGTGGCTTCAGTTTCCTGTTCTTATCTGACAGGAGTGGCACTGGTGTGTTTTCTGCTTCTGTATCAAGGTTTGATGTGTTGAGTGTTCAGAGATGCTCTTCTGCAGACCTCGGTTGTAACCAGTGTGTATTTGAGTTACTGTTGCCTTTCTATCAGCTGAACCAGTCTGGCTTTTCTTCTCTGAACTAAAAAAAAAACAAGGAAATCCCGCACACTATCAATACTTTCAAACGAGTATCAAAATTGTATTAGCAACGTTTCGGTCTCATGACCTTCATCAGGCATACAGTATACCTTCTCTGAACTCTGGCATCAACAAGGCATCTTCCTCAATCTGATGCTCAGCTTGAACTTCAGCAGGTCGTCTACAGATGGCTACATGTCTAAATGCATTGAGTTGCTGTCATGTGATTGGCAGGTTAGATTTGCATTAGCGAGCAGTTGAACAGGTGTAGCTAATAAAGTGGCCGCTGGTATAAGCCACAGGGTCTCAAAGGGCACCGTTTACCATCTTTTGGTATTTAGCAGGACAACTATTGCAGATTATTTATGGCAGTTCAGCTGTGCATGAAGACAGATAGTTTTCACATAATCAGATTGAAGAGTTCACTTAAAAACTCATCAATCAACCAACTGAGAAATATATACAAAATACCCATTCAACATGTTCACCAGTGACTGAACCCTTGCTGTTTCCACTTAGAAGGGTATTCACCTCTACAATCATCTGTTTATGTTTCCTGGAAGAAAACGTTAGCAGCCAGTTAGCGCCCAGTTTATAGCCAGGTGAGAGGTGAATGCTGTAAAGAGCTGGGGATGATTTAATGAGTGTTTATGCTTGTGTCTACAACACTAACCTCACGTTGCCATTTAAAACTGATCTCATTAATGGGTTTTTACCTGTGTATGGTAGCTAATGCTCCTGACACGTTGGGCAACAGGATATCTCACCTCAAGCTGAGTATTTATTCTAAATCAGGCCAGATTAAAGCAAATATGTACAGGATCGTGCATCGTCTGATATAAATAAACTGTACAATAGTGACCAAATCCACTCAAATATATGAGGCTAGTTGAGTTAGGCTAATGGGAGCTTGGTGCACTGATTACTATGCAAATCTTTTCATTGTAGAAAAATTAAAATCAAACCTTAAAATACTAAAAATTTTAGACTTTTTTTTCACTTGTTTTTCAGTTAAACCAAGATAAATATACTTTAGAAGCCACACTGCATAGTTTTCCGATTGTATTGTGTACTTTGTCTTACTGCACTGTTATGCAATGTTTACTCATTTTTAACTTAACTCGTCTTTTAAATGCTATTTTTTTAAACTAATTTTATGCTATTGCAGTAACACAAAATACGGAGTAAGACAAAATACACTGTAAAAAAAATCAAAGTTGGTTAGGGGCAGGGTTGGAGTTGGAATACATTTTACAATGAATTGCTTTCAGTCTTTCTACTTTAAAATGACACATTTATTTCAATGTTACATGCTGTTTCTTTGTAATTATTTGAGAAATGTACTAGCAATTTACTAACACCATTTTTTCAGTGTGCACTCATATTTAAATAAATGAAAATGAATTCAATAAAGTTCAATTTGAATAAACTAAATTAAACTTATCTTATGCCATGTTTCTTTTCAAGTGAATGTATTTTGTTTCAAGAATTTTTAGATAATGTGTCTAATATTATGTTTTAATATAAGATAATACGTTTTATTTTATATATATATATATATATATATATATATATATATATATATATAATGATTTTAAAAAGTTGGTAAAAACTGGTAGACATTCTGTTGATCTAGATTTTGGTCTGCTCACACCTAATTCTCAGCATTCTTTATACTTTTAGGCTAGACTGTATTAGCCTTTAGCACTCTGTAAATGTGCTACTCTAAAGCCTCCATTGTGGGTTACCGTGGAGAATGTGCCTTATGGTGCAGGAAGTGAGGAGATTTGTCCTCTGACTGTTTGGACAGGGGTTCCCGCTGAGGGGACAAGCTGTGATTCCAAACACCTTTTGAATAAAAGCTTCAGTGCACTTACAAAGGCGAGAGTTGAAGCGTAGTGCCATGCTTAGATTCACTGTAACATGTAAATGCAGAGCCTACAATTTGAGGAAAACTAAGTTCTTTGTTCAGTAGAAATGTATGAATGCCAAATGTCTCTGTGAACGACTTTGTAACCTAACGTGAACTACTGCGCTTCATATGCATGCGAGAACAAAGCTGTTCATGAATACGGATGTCCACACAAACTGTTCCTCCAGAACAACATACTGCATTGGTTCCTTTATGTCTCCCTTCTTACAAGGTCTCTGGCTTATTTAAATCTGTGTCCGTTTAAATCAGTGGGTGTTTTTTATTTGAACAAAAAAATTAAATCATTACTTTTTTTTGCTATTTTTCTAATGCCTTTTATGTGTAGATTGGTTTTATGGTTGTTGTTTGTTAGCTTAAAATATGAAAATCCCTTATAATAATATGGATGTTGATCTAAACGGTAACTATAATTTTGTAAAATCTAGAAAATTTATTATTTTACCCTTGACCCAGACCCTTTTCTAGCTTAAAACAAATTAGACTCAAAATTAGTGGACACAAAAAAAAAACCTATAGTGTGTGAAAAGTGTTGAGAGCAGAGTTTAAGTCCACAGGGTCAAAAGTAAAGTACCTTGTTGCAGGTAATATGTAGAATGCTGTAGTTAAGGTTACTGATATCTGATTGCCATCATAAAACATTGAATCTCTGCATTATATAGGCCTATTTGCTTCTACTCTAGCACACCTGTCTGCTCATTCTGCGTCTTTACACACTTAACTTCAGTCAAGCAAGACTTTTTCTGTCGGCTGCACACAACTTCCATCTCACAGATGAAACGACACCGTCTACAAGTATAGAGAGGTTTTATGTTGTACATCAATTTTCATTGACTGATACATTAAACATCAAACATTTGCCTTATCAATCAAATCATTTTTATGATCCATCCATCAGTGCTTGAGTGCTTGTATCCACGTGTGTGTGTGTGATAGGCTGTGACCCTACAATGGAAACCCATGTTGAGAAAGACTGCAGGAAGTTGATGAATGAGAGCTCTTCCCTCATGACCCTGTGACCTGAACTCCCTCTACACCCTGCAGGTACTAGTCTGAGGTCATCACAGGATTTTACAGCCAGACCCCACCCTATGAGGTCAGTGGTCTTTACCCTCGACAAGGTTCCCTCCCGCAGGGCAGGTGTAAGGTACAACGAGTCTGAAACGCACTTGATGTGGAACTTCTTGACGGATGAAATGCTCAAACCTGCTCGTGTCTCTCTATAGACTTCAGTCAGGGTAAATGCATGTTTCATTTCAAGCACATGAGGCTGTGAGGCTGTTCATTGAGGTCTGATGAAGTTTATAACCAACTTTTTTCAATCAGTTTTAACAATATTAAATATTCAGAAGGTATACACATCTTAAATTAAGTTATAGGCCAATATTATTTTTCATACCCAATTTACAAATTTGTTTTCTCTTTTTGTAAGAAAATCAAAACAAAAAAATGCCTTTTTTATGCTTCGGACAAGGAAAAACTATTTGCCAGTGTGGTAAGAAAAATAAAACTTACACTTATAACATGTACTTTGAAAAAAAATTGTTTTATTGATCTTGTTTTAAGGATATTTCTCCTGGTAAACAAAATAAAAACACTCACAAAAAATGTGTATAATACTCAAATATGCATTAAATAGGCATATACCCTGACTAAAGTCTATTAAAGGATAAAATAAGTGGGATGTTTACGTGTGTGTGCGTGCGTACGTGCGTGCTGTGCTGTGTTGTGGATGAGCATCAGCCAGACTGACATGATTCTGAAACACTGAAGTATAACTGACCTGATGTGCCCTTCGCCCTCAGGATGTGCCACAGTTTTGACCTCTGTCTGGTTTCTATTACTCTCTGAGATAGTTTCCTCAGATGAGTCGCCTACTGTCTGCACCGTAGTCTGACTGACCACTAAAGACTAATGGAGGGTGAGCACAGGTGAGAACGGGAAATGCAGTAATGCTGTGGAGGAAATGACTACTCTTACCAGCATTTTACATAACGCTAGTGTTCAGAAAAATACCTGGGGGGCCTTTCTTTTGTTGATGTGCTACTCTAAAAACTATATTTTCCACATGCAAGTGAAATTATTTTATGCAATTCTTTTTGTTTTGACTACGAACTTTATTTTGGATATGTTGTTTCTCTTGTTTGATCTAATTTAATTTTTTTTTTTAATTATTATTATTAATTTTTTGTTTTACAAATTATGTTAACACATTTTGGTTTTCTGAAATAACCTGCAAAGTCCCATTTTTATACCAATTTGGGATGGGTCATAATGGTCGACTAATCTGTTATAGTTGTCCAACAAACGAATAGTAATTAGTAAGGTAAACTGGTTGTTTAAATAAATCTATTTGTATACTTTCCTTCTCTGAAAACCTCCATATTAAAAAAAAACATCCTTTTAAAGACGTTTGGCCATTGTGTATAGCGCCTTCAGAAGCGTTGTGTTAAGATGGCTTTAAAAAGTCAAGTTGAAAACTCTCTAACATTTAAAGTTCCCCTGTAGTCAATAATTGTATCCCTTGAAACTCATCTTTTATCTCCAAAATGACGTTTAAAGTTTTTTCCTTGAAAAAAATTTCTTCATGCCTTAAAATAGCTTGAATGTAACTCTTCACCCTTGCCTCATTTAGTATTCACGATGCTATGAATATGCAAATTAGGTCTGCCTCCACTCACTCACACCAGCTCAGAGATCCACTGGTTGACGATCACACGTGGACCTGATTGGTTACAAGGTAGTTTGTGACGTCAGAAACACCAGCGATTTAAAACCGCGTTTTTGAGCCTGTCTTTAGTTCACTGCAGTTTTATGGAGAAAATACTAAGTATGGAGAAAAAATGTAAAATAGCAATGGTGTTGACTTATGAATTTGCACATGGTTTGTCTTAAAGAATATTAAAAACACCATATAGACATATAAACAACATTAAAAGATTGATTTTCACCACAGGGGGACTTTAACAATCCCTTGCATTCTGATCCATTCCTTTGTGCTCCATTAAGCTGTTTTTGAAGCGTAATTATACAGGGCTTTCTTAAGATGATTAGTTGACTAGTTTTCAAATGTAGTTGACATCTGCTTAAACTAACAGCTGATTGGTTGGTGAAATTCATTTTTCATTAGTAAAAATAACTGTAGTAACCCTGTTACTTTTGCTGAAATTATTAAATGTTGAGATGTTATTGCATGCCATCAAGAGGTGCAGCAATTTTTGGTCCAGATCTTGTATTGACAATGCAAGAGTCCAGCACTCTGTAAAGTCTCCTCCAGCACATCCCAAAGACTTGCAATGAATTTAAGGTCTTGACTCAGAGGAGACGATTCATGTGTGGAAATGATTCTTCATGCTCCTTCCAACCATTCTTACACAGTTTGAGCCTGATGAATCTTGACATTGTCATGCTGGAATATGGCCACGGTGTGTCTTCCTACATGGTTGTTTAAGAAATTAAAAGCTACACACTATCAATTGGGGTGAGAAGAACTGTTGCCAAACCAGCCTGTTCTCACGTAAATGCATCTCTATAGCACGCAGTGTGTATTATCGTGTAATTTATACGCGAAAATGAGTTTTTACGTGCATGGGATACGCAGTTTTCGCGTGCATTTGATACGCAGTTCTTTTGCGTATAATACACACGCACCCCACACCACTAATTCTACCCAAGCGTATAATACACACGCACCCACACCACTAATTCTACCCAAGCGTATAATACACACGCACCCCACACCACTAATTCTACCCAAGCGTATAATACACACGCACCCCACACCACTAATTCTACCCAAGCGTATAATACACACGCACCCCACACCACTAATTCTACCCATGCGTATAATACACACGCACTACTAAACTACTAAACCTACCCTAACCAACCCATGCGTATCCTATGAACGTAAAAACTCATTTTCTCGTATAAATTACACGATAATACACTGTGTGCTATAGAGACGCAATTAGTGTGATCGGGTTGGCCAAACATATAACATGTTAGAAACATAATAATCACTGCAATAATGATGCAGTCATAGACTCTTAAGCATTTGCATATTTAAATCCAAAACAATGTACAACAACTGAACATGTCTATTCTGTCCATTAAAGACGACATGATAAGAGTAATAGTACATTTCTGCAATGTGTTCAATGTTGAATCTTAATGATTAAGTGCTTGTAAGAAGATCTACATGTGGTTCATATGAATCGGTGTCCCCACATGATGGAGATGAAATCAATGTTGGGTGAATTTCCATTTGCTGGATGATGAGCTCATATAGAGCTCATGTTGATTTGTAGTTGAATAGCAACACATATTTTAAATGCCTGATTTATTGTCAATGCTATTGATCACGCCCATTGATATTTATTTTTCGATTTCTCCTGCAGACTGGTAGCGTTTCGAGGCGGCCGCTGGCCTGATGCCAGGTCATGCCGGGGAGACGCTCTGACGCCATCCTGCTGAGATCCGGTAGGATTACTGTTTACATTGAGCTCCTTGGGAAATGGCTTTCATTGAGGGTGTGTGTGCTACAGTGCTAAGTCATACACACACACACTGTAATCCAAGAGCCATTAACCGCTGCATGTGATGATGGATAGACTCTGTCTAATGAAGCATAATTGACTCCAGATGTGTGACTCACCCGGTGTGTTTACTCACTGATCACTCACACAAACAGCAATACACAAAGAACAATGGCAATAAAGCTTCTGATGCTTTCTTGGTAGATTGAGGACATTGTTGCATAATCATTTTGATAACTATTGAATTTAACATTAATCAAGTGCAGGATATTCAAATCAACCTTTGTATGCAGAATGTAAATATTAGTTATAATACAGTGGTCACAAAAAGCCCTTGTACGCAATGGTCTTATTTAAACGTTTTTGAATTTCATTGCATTACATAACAAAATATCAAAATAAAAGTAAAACATTCAATATTAACATATTAGGTTTCAAATTATATAAAGAAAATATTGTAATAATTCGAATCAATTATTTGCAGATGTCACTTGGCTTGATGTTTTTTGTCAAATTAGTGACAATCAGACATTTTCACTTCAAAATGACTTCAAAATCCACAAACAACAACAACAACAAAACACATTTTCTCTCATCCGTGGAAAACAAAAGAAGATATTATGAAAAGTGTCTGTTTTTTGTCCCTAAAATAAAAATGATCCTAGAATAACAACAATCTTTACCACTTAAGTGCAAAAACCGTTGAAACTTCAGGGGATAGAATATACAGTTTGTACAGTATAAAAATCAGTATGTCTAAGTCTCCATAAAACATTGAAACTCAACGTGTGTTGCTGTGAATTATACCTTTAAGTGCATCGTTTCTAAAGTCATAAATACATTGAGCACAAGCCTTCTAATCAAACTGATGTATATACCATTGCTAATATTTATATAAACGTGAATGCATATGGCAACTTGTCCATGAATGTCTTAGCTGAGGGTATTGTGTTGTGTGCAGAAATCTTGTGTTTTATGGTCTGTTAATTTCATTGCGTGTCCTTGTGTGTTTTAGAACCTTTTCTGAGTTAAGAGAACCTATTCCACAGCTGTTCTGCACCTGTTCATGTTCCTCAATAAACCTTTATTATAACCTTTGAGGATTCCTTTCACTGTATCATAGATAGAGCAATAAAAACGTTTAACAGCCCTTGAAGACATATGATACGTGAAGTCAACGTGCATGCATAGAAAAGCTACATGAAAGCCAACGATCGGAAAAGGGAAGTCGTGAATAAACGTTCCCTTGGGAGCATCGGTTCCATTATTGACTGCTTCAGTGCGGTTAAATAGCCTAGACTTAAAGAAACTGCGTTTGTTGCAGTACCAATCAAGTACTTGGGTAAATCCAGTCCAAGTATAAGTATTTATTTTTAATATTACTTGAATAAAAGTACAAAAAGTCTTCAAGCTTTATTTAATTTTTTCATTTTATTACCAAAACTACATTACATATTATTATATTTATTATCCACTCTAAAATAACAGACAGTCATGATTTTCATTTGTAATAATCAATACTAAAATTCAGCATTAGTAACTTACTTTTTACGTCATTCGAGCTCTATTGCGAGTTCATTTTGACCAGATCATTTACTGTAATCGGATCAGTCAGATTTGTGATTTGTGATCCAATTCAACAGGTTCTTTGGAAAGAATTGTCTCATTCACGAATCGGGCATTGCTATTTTGTCTCAGGTTGGGTATTGGATGTCGATTTCAAGTGGAATAAAAAGTAAGATATTGGAATGTAGTGAAGTAAAAATAAATATTTCCCAAAATAAAAAATACTCTGATAAAGTACAGATTGAGTACAAAAGTTGTAAACTTTGGCATGTGACCAAAAGTGATGTCCGGCCTGTAAGAAAATGTATATCTTCACCACTTTTTCAAATATTTTTAAACATTTGTTAAAGATTTTGTAAGCATATTGTGCAGTTGTGATTTATTTGTGATAATGTAATGCCAAATTTTGTGGACATAATTTTTGGCCAGGCAAAACAAAGGAATTATGAACACACACAAAAAACAAGAGAGAACCAACAAAACATTAATAACTGGTCAATGTATGCTTTTCCTGTGACCTTTTTGTTTTTCTATGCAATTTTTGCATGGTAAAATAAAACCTGTAGCTTGCCATTTAATTTTTGTTATATAAATACCTTATTTTATTAAGACTCATTTTGTTAGATAAATTGAGTCTTAAAACTAATTTTTATAATTTGGCGTTTAATTCAGTATGAGAGCTGTTATTTTTAAGTTTCTACGATCTTTCTACGACTTTTTGTGTTTGAATGTTCTTGCTTTTTGTTATGTTATTGTTTTATTTTTGCTTGTACAGCACTTTGGTAAACCCTCAGGTTTTTTTAAAAGTGCTATATTAATAAACATTGAGTTGAGTTGAGTTAACCGAGCTGTTTTGCTCTTCCGTTATATATTTAAAATATCAGTTGAGCGTATAGGACTTGATTGTACAATCCTTTCCTATATATTTTAAATTTGAGCAAAGATGTTAAATATCTTCTTCTCTCATATTTGAAATTTTAAATATACATATAAAATATTTTCCTCATATTTTGGTGGTTTAATCAAACTTGTAGGGTCATTAAAAACAAAACAAAAATCTTTAACTTTTGGCCACTAATGTAATTCATCTCACAACATGACCGATATCAAATTGTAACTTGTGTGAAAGGTTGCTACAACTCTATAAGTGATTGAATTTACAATTTTTTGCCTGGAAGACAGTAAAACATGCACCTAGAAACCACAAACTGCCTAGCAACAACCTCAACAAGTTAACAACAACTCCGGGCACCTCAGAACTGTTGCTGCGGGTTTTGCACAGGCAAGCAACACTCGCACATAACTCAGATAAAACAAAAGTCTGGTAATTATCATAATACCACAAAATTGTCTTCAAATCACAACAGATTTTTGTGAGAGAATCCCGTCTGAGCTGGATTAATGTGTAGCAGCAGATGTGATGCGTAATAATAATGAGGCTTTGTTTTGAGGGGATGATGGGAGATTTGCCGGCATGTTTTGAATCTCCCACCCATGCAGCTCTTCAAGTCGTTCACGTGTTTTACTGACAACAGAGAACAAAGACCTCTTATCCGCTACTTGGATTGTCTTAATTTAACTCTCTCTGTCTCTCTTTTTCTCGCCGTTCTCATTTTGCAACTGCTCCAGTGTGTCGTTTTAACATCCATCAATCAGCTGTCGCATGCCTCATGTCAACCAACACTGTGCTAATGGCAATGTCTTATGGGATTTTATGGCCAGAGCAAAGTATCCACAACATGTTATCTCCTCAGGAATTTATGGGACATAATGAAAAAGTCAAATACAAACTTATCAATCTGTTTTCAAACACTCTCTTTAGTGCAAAGTGACATTAGCAAAGAAAAAGATGAACAGATAGGCTAGTGGAGGATAAAAACACATGCAATAAACGCGTTAAGCTAGCTAGTCTCTGAGCTGCCTATCATACCTGCAGTTTTTGAATTTGTGTCTTCAAATGAATTTTTTAGGCAAAATGAGATTATTTACTCACTCTCATGTTGCTCAAAATCAGTTTGCTGCCATGGTCACTACGATAACTGATTGGCGTTTTATGGAAAAAGAGCTGTGTTGAATATTTCTTTTCAAAATATATAGCTATATTATTATTATTCTTTATTCATTATTTTGGGGCAAAAAAATGTCAACATTCATAATACACCACCCGTCTGCTTTAAATATGGTTACCAGGGTCAAATACCGCCTTGTTTTTGTAGGAAATACAACTTGGCAAACTTTTAGTCATTATGGTGTCCACTTGTATTGTTCCCGTGTGCAATGCTTTGGTCTTGGTGTATTTCTTTTGCCACTTGCAAACAGAAATTTTGTTTGCGGGTGAGTGACCATAGTAACATTAGACTTCTGCAGTGTTTTCTATTTAGATCAGGATTTTATCTTCGTCAAAACATAATTGCTTTAAATATTTTGACAATAACTATAGACAGCCATAGTGGCCAAGAGTGATGTCCGGAAGGGGATATTTGTTTTTAATGACCATACAAGTTCGATCAAACAATCACAATATGAGGGGAATATTTAATGTTTTTTATTATTTAAATATGAGGGAAGAACAAAACAAACTTGGTTATGGTATTTATCTGTCAAAAAAAATTGGGCAAAAAAGAAGGCAAACTACAGCTACAGGTTCTATTTTACTATGCAAAAAAAAGGGCATAAAAATAAAAGGCTCACAGGAAAAGACATACACTGTACATTGACTTACAACACAATCAGTTATTAATATTGCATTGGTTCTCTCGTGTTTTTGCATTTGTTAATAAGTTCTTTGTACTGTATAGTAGCTTGTCCCAAAAATTCCCGCACAATTTGGCATGTTTCATTGTGTTATCACAACTACAACGATTGACTCCAAGCACAAAAAATACATACAAAATCGTTAATTTTTTTTTGTAATATCTGAATAAAGGGTGAAAATGTGAAAAGACTTTGGGCCACAACTGCATATGAAGGGAGTAGTATTTTTTTTTTTTGCAGGCTTAAATAATGTATTAATTCAAAATGTATTGAAATAAAATATGGGGTAAAATGTAAGACTATGCATTTCTGTTGGCTATAATCAATCATAGAAATTAAATTTAAAATATTTTTTCTCACATTTCTCAAAATAGTGATAGATTCCTGAATTTATTTATTTCCCTGAAACACCACTTATTTACTGTAGCCTACCTTATAACAATTAGTGAAATGTCATTTTAAATGACGTACTGAAAAGGAAGTGACATCATTAACACGTTTGCATTAGCATCATATCATTTGCTTGTCAAGTCTAATTGTCATCTACAATTAACAGGGGAAAATATTTAAAAATATTCAATTAACAGGAAAGTCATGTCACAGCATGATTGCTAACAGGATGAGCAGCATCCATGTTCTCCCCGTGAATCTGAATATGCAAAGTTGTGCCTGTCCTCTTTCACAGTGCTTCTGTTTTTAGGCGATGAGGTAATGACAGAAGTGGGATCCTAAACAGTGAGCAAGAGCCAAAAATCAGGGCATGTCCCAACACGCTCCAGTTTTGGAAAGAAGATGCCCACTCATGCTGCACTCCTCCAGTGAGACACTGAAACCCAATTCTAGAGAGAGACCTGTGACCCAGAGGAGATGATGTTTTCCTCTATAACAAGCACTAAACACAAAGCACTACAAATACAATTTAATTGGATATTCCCTAAAGTTTGAGCAATGAGCTTGTAGGTCAGGCTGTTTTGGTCCACTTATTCCTTGAAGGTGATAAATAGAATGTGCTCTTTTTCCCGCTTCGAGTAAACCGAGTAATGATGCTCAGTGGTGTCTGAAGGAGAGGGAGGAGAACTCCGATTCATCTCAAACGGAGATGCCAGTGAAACAGTTTTCGCTCTGAGAGCTTTTGAGGATGGCATAAGTTCTATTTTATCATTGGTAGGGATGAAGTTTTGTTTCACAAACTTCATTTGTTGTTGCCATGGTTTTTTTTTTACCCTTAACCATTTTTGTATCCTCTAAACTACATAAAGTGTTTGCAAATAAACAAATGTTTTACATACACTGTGTTTTACATATTACATACATATGTTTTTTTTTTATTGAAAGAAGTCTCTTATGCTCACCAAGGGTGAATTTTTTTTTATCAAAAACACAGTGAAAACTGTAATAATGTAAAATATAAACATTTTAAATAGCAATTTTCAACTTTAAGATATTTTAAAATGCAATTTATTTCTGTGATAATAAAGCTGAATTTTGTCACATGATCCTTCAGAAATCATTCTCATATGCTGAATTCGAGAAACATTTCTTCTTCTTCTTATTATTATTATTATTATTATTGTTGAACAGTAACTGTAAGATGTCATATCATTCCATTTAAATTAAATATGTTTATAAATGTGGTTATTTAGTGTATATCTGTCTATTATGTTTTATTGGCCTTGTGTTTGTCACGTACATTGTATTTTATGTTGAATAGCACCGCACACCATACCAGTAAATTGCATATCATTTTATGATCTTTTCACTTTTGTATCCCTTACAAGTACATCTGCTGTATCAGTATAATCATAAAATATAATGTGTGGGTGATTATGAGGCTTATCTGTTGCTTATGATCTTCGAGTAGCCTGGTTTCTCAACCAGAGGATCTAGAATGATAAGATTCCTGTTATCGGTTATTCACCTCACTGGCATTGGAAACTCTCAACAGCTTGTCTAGAATGCATATGAATTAAGATTTGCTCTCTCCAACAGAGACAAGCCATAATATATTGAGTGGTTATGTTCCATTGAAAGGGACAAAAGTAAGGACTTCTTGGGATTTGTAGAGACATGTCTCCCATCCAACCCCAATAGACCTTAGTCAGGTTAACAACATACAGACAAAAAAAAACAGTTTTGAAAGTTGTGAAAATTGCATTATCTAGGACCTTTATACAGCGCTTGTATTACTATACACTCCTTTATAAAATCACTATAAAATTATTTATTTTGTGATGAAGAATGACTTATTCCACGCAGTCACCTTTGCAGTCGTTCCAAATTCACATTATTTTGTCAAAGGTTTTTTGTTTTGTTTTTGCTATAGGAATTACAAATACAATATGACAATTTATTTTCACCAGAAAAGCTTTGTTCGTAGGTGACAAGCCCCAAAATCCATTAGGACTCGAGTTGGCTTTCATGCGGTCATCATAACAGCACTTCCAATGGTTTTATGACTTGTGTCCAGGCAAACGCTCTCACACGTGCAGGAGGAGATACAGGAAGGGAGGAGAGAGGTGTCTGACTGAGGCACTTCTCCTCAAGAGAGATGAAAAGACACCTCCTGCTGAGTCTGAGCTTATTGTCTGCTGAAGTGTTGTGGATGTAACCGGGAGTGTTGGAGCTTCAATAAAAACACTGTCTCTCTTTGTCAGGCATGACTTTAAAGATGCTTTTAAAAACAAAAACAAAACAAAAATCGACTTTACCCGTGCTGTTACTACTTCAGTGACACGTTAGTGTTGGGAAGTTTCAGAGGAAATCCTGACTGAAGCTTGGGAGGAAATCCCAATTGTTCCTCTTCAGTTCCCCATATTACCTCAGAGACTGTTGAATTCATCAACCGGTGTGGAGCAGAATGATTTTGTTAAACCACAGTTCTCTGGGGCATATCCTTTATTTCCTCTGAGTATGTTCTCTTGAGACCTTACGTGGTTAGGATGACACGAAAGACCATCTGTTCTTCTGCAAGGTCTTTGATGTGGTCAGCACATTAACCTCATTTTAACACTAGGAGATGAGCCTTATCTGTTTCCCACAACAGTTGTGGACAACGTTTTCTGAACTCAAGGCAAGAATCACTATTATTATTGCACATACACAAGGATAAGGATAACTATATGTATTCAACTTAGGTGTGTAACTCATCCCACAGAAGATATAGGGACAGCCAACAACCTCCTTAGCATCATGGCATGCGCACCAATCACATTCTCTTCAGAAAATGTAAATATGTAGTTATTTCAAGACCCCATGATATGGAGTTTTGTGGTTTCTAATCCATGTCTATTAGTTTTGAGTTCATTTACAGTTTTCAAGATTATTTGATGAATAGATTCAAAAGAACATAATTTATTTGAAATAGAAACATTTTGTAACATTATGCTTGTCTTTACTGTTGCTTTTGATCAATTTAATGGATCTTTGCGGAACGGTAGTGTAATGTTATAGGTACATTTTGAAAAGTAAGCCACAAAGTTGATTTTTATCAGATAAACACATTTTTCTACTCAAAGGGTTTATTCACCCAAAAATGAAAATTCTGTCAGTAATTACTCCCGTAAGACTTTCGTTCATCTTCGGAACACAAATTAAGGTATATTTGATGAAATCTGAGAGCTGGCTCACTCCTTCATAGGCTGCTATGCAATTTCATCTGCCGGTTTAGAAAAGTTAGTGAAGACATTGTTAAATTAGTCCAAGTGACTATAGTGGCTCAATCTTAAGTTCATCAAGCGATGAGAATACTTTTTGTGTGCAAAAACAAAACAAAAATAAGACTTTATTCAACTATTCATTTTCTTCTGTGTGGGCCTCTGATGTGAGTTCACGAGAGCGCCACGACGCATGCGCGAGAACTAAGAAGATGACGCTCACGATCATTTGATGGGAAACTGTGAAAGGGCCATTCATTTTTGCGCACAAAAAGTATTCTCGTCGCTTGATAAACTTAAGGTTGAGCCACTGTAGTCACTTGGACTAATTTAACAATGTCTTCACTAACTTTTCTATGCCTGCATGCAATTAACTTGCAGCCTATGGAGGAGTGATCCAGCTCTCAGATTTCATCAAAAATATCTTAAATTGTGTTCCGAAGATGAACGAAAGTCTTATGGGGTTGGAGCAACATGAGGGTGAGTAAATACTGACAGAATTTTCATTTTTGGGTGAACTAAACCTGTAAGAAAATAGAAAAAATTATGACTCATGTTGCACTCATGGGCATTTAAATTTCTGTCTAATCAAATGCTCTCTAGAAAGAATTTTGTTTTCCTTATTCTATCTACCATTTATAAAATATGCAGAATTAAATGCTCAGATGCTATATTCAATACATCTGAAATTTAAAATCAGATCTGACTAGATGTAGCATAACATTTAAGACATTTTGAAGTTGTATGTGTTTACAAGGGAAAATGCAAGCACACCAGTCTTGTATCCTATAGTTTTTAAGCTTAACTAGACAATTGTGAGAGTATAACATTTATAATTGTATATGTTACATATATGGATTCCTGACTAGACAGTTCCCAGGGAGTGAGCAGGGATTATGGGTGATCCTGGGAAGTAATCTGACCACTACGGAACATTGGCATGAGAATAGAGCTGGTTTGTTAATCCATTTCCTGTTATTCTTAAAAGGCTTAAAGGAAGTGGTGGAGAAACATCTGGAGGTTGTTTGGAGCTCCTTCCAGGGCAGTTAGAGGGTTAAGAGCCTGTGGCTGCTGTTGGGGGGAGAACACCACCTGTCTGGAGCTGTTGACAACGGAGGATGTGCTCTGACATAATACTCAACTTCCTCTCTACTATAGGCTAGGAAAGAGGAAGACAACCTGCATGCATTCATCCACATAAACATTGCATCTTTATTTAAACAATACCCTGTTGTTGAGAGTCACTGTGGATGTTTGTGTTCCGTGTGTAACCGGAAGCATTTGTGTTGTAATAATGATTACCAAAAAAAAAAAAAATGTTGCCTCATCCCACAGTTTTACAGTAAGGCACTTACAATCTATGTACATGGCCACATTGAACACTGAAATATTCCCGCTTTCAAAAGTGCACACATTATGATTAAACGTTAAATGTGTTTTGAGACTATAAAGAATCACTCTAAAAAAATAAAAAGGTGCTTTAACATCCACGGAATCATCCCATTCCGGACAAATGGACAATTTTCTTTGAAAACATATCTTTTTCTCTACCCGTTTTGGCCTTCCGTCCACACGTAGATGGCATTTTTGTCAACAAAGAGGGAGCTTTTTGAAAACGCTCTACAAAGTGGATAAATTTGAAAACGGCAAAATTGGGGTATTTGAAAACTATGACACATGTTTAGTCATGTGACGCATATTGTGCGAATATATCTATGGTTATACTGGCATTGTTGAACCTACTATTTAATTGTATTGTGTTGCTAAAGATAAATGTTCCTTTTTAGAATGTTCATTTTGCACTCCTGAAAAGATGACATAAAAGTACTTGCAATTGCTATCCTACAGCAAAATTGCATTTTAGACCATACGGTTTTGAATGCAACCTGGACGCAGTGGGATATTTTGCTAATAAAACAATCATGCCAGAAGAATAGTGAGCGTGAGAAGTTAATTACGTCTGCTCTCTTTGTATCATCTCGTGAGCTTTTATTATGTTTAATGCATGTGCATTAAAGCATTTTCAGTGTCAGTGGTGATGAGCAACTTTTGGAAAACACTTGAAAATTATAGAGTGGACGGGAGCATTTTGAAACAAAAACACTGTTTTTAAATATTTCCCGATTAATGTAGAGGTAGCCTTATGAGAGTGTAGAACAAGACTATTTTCATGGCCCAAAAAAGTAAAACACAACCAGAAGTTCTTCTGCTTAGAAAAGTAGCCACATCTCAAAAGGAGATTTAGACAACGTTGCAGCTCAAACATGTAAACTTCACATTTCTCCTTTGAACCCACTGGAATGCTGGTCCCTGATAACTTCCATTGTACGTAAATATAGCCTTGATTTTTGCTTTTAAAGGTGTCATTTTTCTGGGAATTGATCAAATGCTGTCATAAGAGCTTAACTTGTGCCTGCAACATTCCTATAAGAGCCTGAGAGAACAACAAGCAGTGTATTTAGGTGCATTTACCATCATTGTTCTTTATACACAAACACAGACCTCATACTTACATTTTTCAGTATAATTTTTCTCGCAATGTCCTTGTGTCTTGTGTCTCCTTAACCTCAGCCCCATTCTCTGGCACCACACAATCCCACACACAAACACACGATCAGGGGGAGGGGCGGTCGCAGCCTTTGTCCTTCTGGTTACTGTACATATGAATGGACGCAGGCAGGGACAGGAACCCCTGAACTCATGAATGTGAATGGAGTCAGGACACCAGCCTGATGAGCAGGTCTGGCTATTAGAAGTGTGTATGTGCTTCTGTGTAGTAAGGAAATGAGCACTCTGTGTTCAGCTATCTACAGTGATTACATTACATTACTTTTTTTGTGTACGATTTTTGATCACTACATAACACCTACACTACCATTCAAATTTATCGAGTCAGTAAGATGTTTCAAATTTTGGGGAAATAAGTCTCTATGCTCACCAAAGCTGCATGTATATGTATATATATGTTTAAAATTTCAATTAAAATATTATTACAATTTAAAATAACTGTTTTGAATCTATTTTCTGTAATGGCAAAGCTGATTTTCAGCAGCCATTACTCCAGTTTTACTCCAGTTAAAACAATTTCATAGTTTTGATGACTATTATTCTATGTGAAAAATGGTGCTAGAAATGCTAACAGTCGTAGGTTTGAATCCCAGGGACTGCATGAGAGGATATAATGTAGACTTTTGAATGCATAAATATGTGTCCAAACTTTTTGACTGGAGATGTACGGGAATGTAATGTTATTTTTAGGAAATGCAATCAGTTTTATTCACAAGATCTTGCATCCTTCAGATATTGAATCCATGATATGTTTGGCTAAATGATTAGGTTTAAAACGTGACACAAAGGCTTTGGCAGGTTTAGCATGTGAATGCATGTTGGTTTTCAGAGAGGTCACCTAAAGCGTTCTCATTGTCAACACATTCAATACAAACTTTATTTCAGACCTCTATTCCTGGAAATGCATCTACGTATGAAAGGTTTTCAGAATTGTATGAAAATGTCTTCTTGTTAAGCTTTGCTGCAAAACAACAATGACCAAGTTTCATGCTCTGTGCATGCACCAAATTACACGCCGAGTGAATGGAGAGAGACTTGTAGCATTGCTCGAAGGGGACATCTGTTGAACAGGGGGACTGCTCAGTAAATTGTGACACAGATGACAGTGGGCAGCCGTGTGTTTGGACTGAGGATTACCTCATCACTAAAAGAAAGCAGAGACCCTTGCATCCCCCCTATCCTCTCTGCTTTTCTCCCTCCCTCCATCCTGGCTTTAATTATCACCCGTCTGTTGGATGGCCACTGTTCCTTTGTGGTTTCTCTCTATCTCTCATCCCCCATTAAAAACCCTGTTTCACTTGCCTGTCACGTTAACATTGCATTAGAGATGTGACATTGACAAAGAGCAGTTAGAAGCACACTTTTAAACTAAACACAACACCGTAGTATCAGCAAATAGTGACGCCAAATAGTCCAAGGGTACAGTGCTACAGGAAACAGATTTGTGTTACATGTTGTTTTGGTTTATATACTATATAATACCATACTAATACTATTACTATATACTTATACTATTACTAAAAATAATACTAATATTATACTAATACTATGTACTACTCTGGCAGTTGTTTAAGCATTGTGAATCTTTAAATATCCAACTCATGGTATCAGTTTATTTAAACATGAGTATCAAAATCACCTCTAAGGAATAATTTTTCATGTTGAAACCACCGAGTCATCCATGTGGATAAATCTTTCAAAGGCTGTCCAGGTCAGAGGAGGCTGGAGTCCCAGTGGGTGTTGACTGTGCATGGAAGACTTGAGCCATAATGAGATCCCTAATAACAGCAGTAACCCTTCAGAGTAATATGCCTCCTGTGGATAACCAAAATTCACAACTACTCTGTCTGGTTCTTCATCTTTTGTCCTGCATGTCTAACCTCCTTTAGGTTTGTTTTTCATGCCATACACCTGTCTTTATTCTGGCTTCTCTCTCTCTACCAAGCATCGTCCTGGTGTGTATTGATCCTTTCTGTTTCTCCTTCCCATCTCTCACATCCTCTGAGTTCATTTATAGAAGAGCGTGAAATCCCCAGGTTAGACTCATTAACATTAGAGTGGTCATATGTTGGGTTTTTATTGATATTCATCCAAGTTTACTAAATTAAGCCTCCCTTTGATGATTGTTTTATATGTCAGAAGCAAGCTGAATTTGAGGTTCATTTCTCTCCAGTTTTGATGTCAAAACGCTCACAAGTATGCAGAGCGAAATTGCGGTAATACACAAAAATCTAGGTGTGTCAATCAGGTTTTGCTTAGACCGTTTAACTTTTATCCGATAAAAGAACAATGTTTAAGGTGTTAACATGACCTTTACATTAATTCTCAAGTAATTAAACATAATTGGTGTAAGGTCATGCATGTAAACATATTCTGAAACAACAAGATTTCAAAGCTGTTTATCCATGCTTTTGTGTTGAATAGATCTGCTTCATAAGATCTTGTGTGATTGTGGCATGGTAAATGGGCATGTTAGGGGGATAGTAGCTGTTCTCAAATTTGTGGACTTCTTCATATTTAAGAACTGGTTCAGGGTGTGTTATTATGGCATGATTTATTCATACTTTCCCAGATAGAAAACTTGCAAACATAAAACATTTTTAAAAAGAACTAATATGCTTAATTTTTACAACACGCAAACACACGTAAGCAGTGAATTAGGGTTTGTCACATACAATGGTCCAAAAAATATTTGGAAAAGCTAAATACTTTTTGGGCCACTGATTATAACATCTCTGACAGTTTTATTTGTGTAAACATTTTAACAAATCATGCAGTAATTTAAAACAAGGGATAAATGCAGCCATTTCAGTGCAATTAATTTAGTCAACTAAAAGCAAAGGAAGGTCAAGGCTTGAGGCCAAGCTGGGAAAGAAAGGTTTGGGAGTGTGTGGTCATGACCTCTATGTTGAACCTGTTGACTAGGCATCAGGGACTGTGAGATGATCCAGCTAGACAGCTGGTGAAGGTGAATGCAAACACAGGGTCAGGCTTGCTGGCCTTGACCCAGCGCCAAAGAAAAACAGAGTGACCCATGCTCTCTATAATCTTGTGATTTGCTTGATGTTCTCAGACACAGATCCAACTCTGTCTGACACAATCACGATTATTACACATGATTTTGGCGTTTTATGATGCAATGTACTTAGAAGAAATTACTTTTTTTTGTAAGAACTATCATTTATGTTTCAATATTTTGTGCCATAAGTGTTGCATTTTAAAGCAAGTTAATAGCTGAACTTGATTAAAGTTGATCTGTTAATAAACTTTTTTCTGTTGGCTGTCCACAAGAAATGAAACATTACACATTAACCCGCGTTAAGGGGGCTGTGTATGGTTAAAATAGATGCAAAAAGGAAAATATAGAGACAATGGAGACAATTTAGTTTGCAAATAAATGCAACAAAGAATGCCAATTGCAATTAATTAAAGAAAATGGTGGGGGGGAATAGAGAGGAATTTCAATGCAGTGCTCGCTTAACAGGCACTGTAAATTATGTGTTGAAGGGGTGTGTGTGTGTGTGTGCATTGTCATGGTGATAAGACCAAGCGGTGTAGTAAATTGTAAGTAAAAGTTGATGACATTCTAGAGTCTGTTAAGAGAGTTAAGCTCCTTTCAACCCAGACTAGCAAAGATAAAACGCATCCAGGGGCCAGAGGACCATCTGGTCTTCGCCTGTGTTGAGTCTATTCAGAAACCAAAAACCCCATTCCAACCTCTGTGACACTACAGGAATTTTAATAGAGATTCTAAGACAGAGTAAAATAATGAGATTTAGAGATTTTGTCTTTGATGTCTGACATCTATTCTTCTCTTGGTTTTAATGCTCATATTTCATTGATTGTTGCGTTAACTATTTTTTCATCCTTAACAGACTTGCAGCCTCAAAGCTCTCACCTTTTTCAGATAAAGCCATAGCAATCAGAGATTAATTGAAAGCAATAGAACTCTTGGCTGGTGTATATGGATCTGATATTGCATGGATAAAAAGCTTGCACAGATACAAACACTCTGAGGTGGGGCAATGGACTCTTGAATGCTTTTCTTGTATGAACTCTTAATACTTAAAGTTATGTTCCTATGTTTTACTTGTGCTATAATTTTAATACAATATGACAATAACCATATGGATAAGAAAGTAAAGGGAAACTCCATTAAAAAATAATATGCATAGCTGAAATTAACGTGAAAAAAGCAACAGATTTTTATTGAATTACATAAAGTACAGTTTTGTACCAAAAGCAGTTTTCACATTTGATTACAAGATATTCAAAGACCTTATTTACAGTGTACATTTCCTATACATATCAACAGAGGATATTAGTGTTTTCAAGAAGCCCATTTTTTCCAGCAAAAAAATATGACTGAATCGCTCAAGTCTTGTGATAATTGTGAAAGTGTTTTGGGTTTAAGTTAGCTGGAGCTCAGTGATCAGTTGTGGAAATTACAACATGTGACATTATTGGATTTGAAGCCTCCAAATACTCTCACGAGATACAGGTTGTTTGGATTACAGGTGCAAATGAACCATGACCAGTTTTAAGATTGGTAAAAAGGGCTCCAAGTGAGTCCCAAATTTCAGGTGAAGCTAAAGGTTTACTTGACAAAATCCACCTGAAACCTTAGTGAAGCTACACCAAAGTCATAACCTTGAGCGACGCTGGCTGAAAGCGGCGGATCTTCTTCTTCAGTGCTCTGGAAGCTTTGATGCGGCAGGCCGCTTGTTCTGAGCGATGCTGTTGCTGAAGAGAAAACCCTGCTGCCGTGGTCCCCATCGCTGCCTGAGCCCACACTAAACCCCCTTCATCTTCCTCTTCTTCTTCCAACAGGTCCTCCTCATCCAGCGAGAGACTGCTGTCCGAGTCTGAGGCCGTCTGAGAGCCCTGGCTGGACTCGCTGTCCCCAAAACGGTTTGTGGTGTAGTTGCTCATCTCTCCATCACTGCTTGCTGCGATAGTAGAGTGAAAGAGTGATGCACACTCGGCAGAATACTCAGAGAACTCTGACTCACAACGAGGAGGATAGCGGCTGGAGATTGGCGCTGCAGGATATCTAGATTCTAAGTAACTGAAGTAAGAGGAGGTGGAGAGCGAGTGAGGAAGGGCCCGTGGAGGACATCCCCAATGACCTGAGCGAGGTCTGGCACTAACACTCCTTACCATGGACACCTTTCGAGAGTTCAAGACTTCTTTGGATCTCTGGGTGTGGAGAGTTTGGGGCAACGGGATCTCAGAAGCGGAAGAACATTTCCGAGAACTCTGTTTCTTTTTGGCTTGATCCAGAGGAAGGTGCACAGGTTCAGGAGCTTTACGGGACTTTGTGGACTTGGATGTTTGACTCTGTTGAAGGTGAGGGTTGTTTTGGGTGTTGTGTGAGTTGAAATGTCCATTACAACTGCAATCTGAGCAAGAATTTATCTGGGACTCTTCTAGATTTGTCACTTTCCCTTTGCATGTGCTGGACTGCTTGAAGTCAGCTCGGGTTTTGGTGAAGATCTCTCGAGACAAGTGTTTTTGCTGCTGTTTCTTCAAAGATTTTTCTGAGCTCTTCTTTCTCAGTTTTACAGATTTGGTTTTCTTGTCTGCCTGATGCACTTTCACCCTCTGAGACCCTGCAGGAACAAACTGTGCATGGACAAACTCTGATGGAGGTGTACCGCCCTTATCATCAAAAGAAGCTCTACCGTCTTCTCTTCTGAAGGTAAAACTTGATCTCCTCTCAACTAGCTTTGGGACCATAGATGACTCCTTGGGAAAATGTCCACTTCCCTTTTCTGAATGTCTATTGTCAGACTCGGCACCAGTCTTGCCTGTAGCATTCCTTATGGGAAAGTAATTGTTTTGGAGATCCATGGAAGGTGCTGAGTGTGTGCCATGGCACGTCGTCTGGACCACAATTGCTTTGACATTGGGCTCTAAACCAGGTGTGTTCCTCTGTTGCTGATTGCTGTTTAGTGCTGAAGATGTTTTTCCAGTCTCTGGTGCATTTTTTAAGGGCATTGTTATTTGTTGAAGGGATCCCAGCAGTTGAGGAACGTTGAGCTGTCCATAGGTCATTTCCTGGGATCTGGGTCTTTGCTCCTGTGTACTGCTAACAGTATCATTTCTTCTTATGCCGTTTAACAGGTTTATCTTACTGGAGCTTCGCTGTAGTATCTTGTTAATGTATCCAACAGACCTGGAGTTTGTGAACCCTTTGATTGGGTTTTGGGTTTCCTCTTCAAGACTCACTTCAGGCGTTCCATCAAGTGCTAATGCACTTCCCTGATCACCGGTGCAACTGAAGATAGGGCTTTGTAAGGCCACAGCATGCAGTGGACTGGGGTAACAGTACACTTCTGTCCCATTGCTAGAGACCAGGTTACTCTGGTATTTGGGGTCTACTGAGGGGTTTTGGATGCTAGCACAGGGTTTAGAGCTCTTCACATCAGTGGATTTGAAGATGCCAAAACCAGGTCCGATCATTCGGTCGAGGTCCCCTGAAAGAAGAACCCAAGAAAAATTGCATCAAGATACTTTACATTTCAGAAAATAAGCTGGTTATGACTATAGTGACTACAATAAGAAATAACGTATTCTGATAGTACATGCCATAGTACTTTGCACAAACTTTACCCTAAGAACGCATTTTCATGCTCACCTGTAGAAACAGGTCTTTGCCTTGCTGCTCGAGCAGTTGCTGTGCGTATACAACTGCTACCGAGCTTCACTCCTGAACGTGGTGCATCATACTGGCCAGTGCTCTCATCAGCAGAACAACGTCGGGACACACCAGTCTGTTTAGAACCATTACGGCCATGTGGCACATATGAGTTGGAGAGAAGTGGAAGCAGACTGGTTTGAGATGAAGAGGAGAGACTCTCGCTGTAAACAGAGGTGCAAGAGTTGGAAAGTGAGCCTGAACCACCATCACTGAGCTCGTAGAACCCTGGAAGTAGAAATTAGCACTATTAGATGCAATGCACAGTACCAAAAAAGGCTTGATGTTGTCATTTAGATCTGAAATGAAATGTTGGAAGCTGGTGTACATTTTTTAAAGGGGAAGCTTGTTATGTCTGTTTGGTGTCATAAATGGAAGAGAAATTACACTCTTCACCTTCAAATGAAAAAGGAAGTATGTGATATGTGAATGGGTATGTTTAGTCACCTGAACTGGGTCTGCTGTCACTCTCTAGGTGTTCAGTGGATGCTTTACACACATCCAGTTTCAGCTCATTGATCTGTTGGTCTAGCTGCTGGAGATGAGTCTTCAATCCTACATCCTGTCTGCCTAGACGTGTCTGCAGGTACAACACACATTCACATATTTCAGTCTCAACATGTTAGCATGCAACACAACTGCTGCAACTACATCCTGACTGCAACTGCAATATACATATTCAATATGAGATACAAGATATATGATACACAATGCAATTTTAGCACATTTATGAACCACATGAGCAGAATTGTATATAAATTCAACAGTTTCCCATGTAACAAATACTGAGCTGAAAGTCAGAGAACAGTGAAGTGTAATAAATTGTAAGTCATGCACAAAAGAGCTAACTAAAGTGTTCTTTGTTAAGCTAGTATGCATACTCATTCCAAACTAACACAGAAGAACATTGAAACACAGAAGAACATTGAAAACTAGATGCTTCCAGACATTTAATGGCTGATATGACTCCTGCTGTTATACGATGTAGACCAGAGGAGAAAAAAAAACAGAAGGAGGAAGCAAATAAAAAAGGAGAGCGGTTGACTATTAACTAGGCAAGGATAAAGGGTAGCCTGGGGGAAGTGCTGTAAGATTACTAAACTCTCTCCTGCAGAGGAGCACAAACTATTGTGAAAACCAAATGTATGGGTCCAAGAGGAAATTACATGCCAAATACAGAACATCTATAATGGTTGACTGTAAACCATCTTTGCAAAGTAAAGGGTCACACCTTTGCCAAACTCTGACAACACATACTTTAATCTATCGTCTTGGTACTTGCCAGTTCACTAATCCAATTTTATCTGAGGGTTTAACCGTAAACTATAGTTGTGTTGATAATGCAACCGGTTGCAACAAACCACTTAAATTCAGAAAATCCTTAGTGATAATACCCTAAATGTTATAACTAAGGGTTTTCTTAACTTAAGAGGGTTTGTTGCATCTGGGAACTGACATTTGGATAAATATTTTCACCAGATGTTTTCTCAGGGTTCCTAGAGATTTGACTAATGAATCTTTTCTTTTTAGAGTGTTCACAATAAGCAATTTATAGGCTGATGAAATAATTCAATAACTAGAGTAATTAATTTAAATGGTGTAAGAGCATTAATGCCAGTCTCTTATATGTCTATAGACCAGAGTCACTTTGACTATCGAGTATTTGAAGAGTTCAACAAAAGTCCAAAACTTTCAAACAAGCATCGGCTGTGGGGTCAAATCTGTGTCGCCGACCGAGCCACAGTTCCTCTGTTGCCATTCTCATTAAATTGGGTTAATCATCAGAAACAGACTGGCCCCCCTCAGAGCCCTTGATTTATGACCCCTCACTATGACCCCCAGCTGAGCTTGTGATTCAACACTGGATTCAGTCATCAAGCCTACTGCCAAACCATGCACAAAATACACCATGAAGCACACAGGAATGTAGGCTTTATGCAAAGATTCTCATTTGCTGCTAGAAAATACACCAAATAATGTAAAAGAGCAGACTAAATCACAGAAAACATCTGGTAGATCTATCTACATATTCATCCAAAATGATCACATCAGATATGTTCACATATTTGTAACTAAAATGTATGTCTGAAGGGTTTTCATGATTTTGTCAGTTATAAATGAAAGTGCAGACTGTCTTGATGTTGTGGACATTTTTTACTTGGCTGGTGTAAATAGTCATATGACTAGAATGGACTAGGCAAGAATAGCTGTTTAATCCAGTTTGCTTCTCTAAGATATCTTTGTCAGAGCTCTATAAAAGTAAGCCAAATAAAAGATAATAACATTAAGATAATATATGAAATATGTAAACATGTCAATGATCTCAATTGTGAGCCAGCTGGAAAACACAATGCCCAATTTTAGTGTTTTTTTATTATCAATATTAAACAGGCCTAATAAAAAATAAATATGCATTTATACTTATATAGCCTACATTTTTGTTGCACACAATTGCCTGTTATAGCTAACTTGTGTTTTACTCCGTAGTTATCAGCTGTATACAATTGTGATCAAAATGAACTTTCATCAAAATTATTGTCACCTTGTCTTTAATAATATGTCTTACCAGTTGTTGTTTTAGCAGAGTAAGTGTTGCCTCCAGTCTCAGCTCTTCAGTGCTCACGGTCTCATGTTTTGATGTATCGTACTCTTCTCTGTTCAGGGTCAGAGCCCAGTGCACCATGGCACTCTGTTTGTCCCGGAGGAGATGCAGTTCCTGCAGTCCGGCCAGCGCTGCGTGCAGCCTCTCTCCTGTCCTTCCCCTGTCCATTCCAGCAGCTGCGCTAAGCACACCTGATCCAGGTGTTTTTCTCCCCAACATTATCAGACGTGCTGTTTAGACATATCCAGAGAGGCGAGGAAAAGAATGAGATCCGCTATGTGACTGAGCTTGTCCAATGTCCGTCCCAGTGTGAAACAACTATTGTGTTTGGACGAAGCGCATGTGACTGTGTGTATACAGTACCTGTACGGGGCGGTGTACAAAGCAACCCCGCCCACTTTCGCGCTGACCGTGGAAAACCCCGCCCCTCGCTGGCTGATTGGCGGGCATTGACTTAGGCTGGTCAGTGAATTTGCCAATCCTTCTTTGGTAAATGTCTGGGATCTTATTCTTAATGAGGTTACTTGATCAAATTCTCGAAGCAGTTAATCAGGAAAAAGAAAAAAAGTGAACAAATTAATATTCATTAGCTAATAGACCTACATCGCTCTGTCTGTAGGATTTGTAAAATCGCTGGCGGTCACGTATAGATTTCTTTTAAAGGGATAGTTCCCCGCAAAAATAAAATTCTGTCATCATTTAAGATACTCATTCTAGACCAAATGCTCCGTGTCTTAGAAAAAAAATATGAATACACAAGGACTGATTTTTATCAAACACCAATTTAAAACATTTTTAATCCGCTTTAAAGTGTACCTTTTCTTATGTGTTTTGTACATGTATCCATGTACTTAAAATACACAATAAAGAAATCATCTTCGTTTGAACAATTAGTCACTAGCGCCCTCTTGCGTACATTGACTGACTTACAGAAAACCTGAAAACCTCAAAATGATCAACATAAAATACCCATTATTGGCATGCAATTATCGAGGTTTTGGACATTTAGGCATAATATGGTGCATCAGTTTGCATAATTCCTTTAGAAAAGCTCAAGGTAAAAAATAAAAAAGACATTTATATTTAGAATTTTTTTTAATTATTTTTTTTATTTTTATGTTGACCATGCTATGCATCAAGCAGAGTTATGTTTAGAGTATCTGGAATCCATGTGCATTTTTTTGTGATGTAGGCCTACACAGGAAACGTGTGTTGATGAGAACAGGGAAAGATAGCATCAGGGTTCGAGCCCTCATCGCTGGCAGCGGCGTTGTGAGGTAAAGTCAGACTGTACCACACTGTCTTTCCCCTACAGCTTGCATAAGTTTACCTCTGTCAGCCACAAGATGTGGGAGAGGAAGTGAGATACAGGGAGAGATACAAAAATAAATAGGCTACAACAAACAGACCTTTCTATGAGTAGCCTAAGCAAGAGAATGCAAAATCTGATCAAGATAGCCTAAATACAATGTGTTATCAATGTTATAAAATATGAGATGGTTTGATTATGTTTTTTGAGTCAACCATCTAATCAAATGAATCGCACAAATCCTCAAAATTTACCACAAAATCAGAACATAACATGACATAGAAATGTCTTTGTGAGATTCGTCCATACAGTGACATTGCCGAAGTCAAAAGAAACAGAATCTTATGTGAGACAATGACTCTAATATACCTGCTATTGTGGTTTACATTAACTTCCCACAGCGAGACACTGTCCTGTGTTACAAAGAAGTGATGTGATGTTACCAGCAGGTGGCGCTATAACACAAGCATTAAGTGCTGTATTTGACCCCTATGTGAATCTCACTAAAACATGGTCACACGTCACCCTATTGATATTGTTTCCAGTTTCTTGTTTTATAATTAACATTTTCTATACATTTTTAAATACATATACATTATACATATACATATACATTTTATAATAATTAATATGATTCTCAATGCTGATTTTCATTAGATATAGTATTGTTAAACTGCTTTACAGTACTATACAATGATTTTGTAAATATAAATATATATATATATATATATATATATATATTTTTTTTTTTTTTTTTTTTTTTTTTTTTTTTTTTACAGGTTTCATGAAATTTACTCTCTTACACAGAGTGAAATCATGAATGTCATGTTAAAATGCAATAGCAAGCTAGCTTTGAAAGCAGAAGATCCCATCCTCCCTTTAGAGCGTCTCCAAAGCCACGCCTCCTTCAAAACACATGAACGCAACACAGCAGAGTCTATAAAGCGTCACGAGATGAGAGACGGCGTTAAACTACCTCATTTCCCAACCACAAACATTACAATAATAATTAACGTGAACAACTTACAGAGTTCTAGTTGTACCACCTGACTGCTTAGATTCATTTTGACGTTGATAGTGTTGAACACATAAATCTGTAATTACGGTCACGACGTGGCGTGAACTCAGCATAAGCTTGTTGTTTTGGTTCAGAAGCAACTGTAGTAGGCGGCTGCTGTTTGTTTATGGCTCTCTGTGACTGTCTGTGTACAACTCTGCATAGCCTCGAACGCGCTGATGACGTGTGATGTCTGTGCAAGCAAACAAATAGGATACCGTATCATTGCATTCGGACCGCATGCAATGATTGGACGAACATTTTTTGTTCCTGAGACTTCCACAGAAGATATATGCTCATGTTTTAATATTTAGACCACTTCTAATATTGATTGCTATCAGGATGTGAAGAGAGTTTAAACCAGTGTAACAAAAAGTGTTTATCAAAAATGTTCTACTCTACCTTTAAATAATTCAACCAAAATCAAAACAGAATAATTGTTGCAAATATGAAATCGCTGGCCAAGACTTTGAACTATATACATGATCTGTAAGTTTTTGATAAAGATGTTTACAAAAATACTTCTCTCGTGCGTGTGATGTTGGCTGAGGGAAAATGTTATGCTGCAGTGCTGTGAGGGTCCAGTGAGTGTGTGTGTCTCAGCCGTTTGCTTTGATCAGCGTGAGTCGGAGGTTTCGGACTGTAAACCAGTGTGTTAGAGGAAAGTTATGCTTATCTTGTCTTGCCTTGAATCTTGAATGCAGTAGATACAGGTCCAGTGGACATAATAATGCTAACATTGTCCTCTCTGGACGTCCCTGTGCCCTTATCCCCTTCAAAGCACTTCCATATAGTGATGTCATGATGGTTTTGATCCCTCAGTGTCCTCCTCGGCCTCTATGCATACCAGTGAGGGTGTAAAAATAAATAAATAGTTACATTCTGATGTAATGTCATAAACAAACACACAAGCTCTGTTGCAAAACCCAGTGAGCGGCTTTGTTATACATACTGCAAAAAAAGATGTTCTTCCTCAGTATTTTTGTGTCGTTTTCCAGCACAAATATGTAAACATTCTTAAATTAAGATATAACTTGAGATTCTAAAAATGATCAGAATTAAGTTGCTGAAAGTGAAGTGGAGTAAGAAAAATAATCTAGTTTTCCCTTTGAATAAAATTTTACTGGCAGATGTTTTTTCTTGTTTTAGGCATAAACTCACATAATTTCGATACATTTTCCAAAGTAATTTTGCTTCTCAAATAAATAAGAATGCTCAGATATTTGTACTTGAAAACAAGACAAAAATACTGCTGAAGAACAGTTTTGCTGTGTGGTTAAGCCTTTTATCAGAAGAGTATGGCATGCCGTTTTAGCTTAAAATGTTTGCAGTGTCTTCGTAATTGCATTTTTACTAGTAAGAATAAAATTAGAGAGCTCTCTAATTCAGTTGTGACTACTAAGAATGAAATTGCAGAGCTCTCTAGTGCAATAACAGAGCTCTGCAATTATACATATCTTTAATAAGTTTTTTACTAGTAAGAATTGGATTAGAGAGCTCTTGGAATTCTTACTAGTAAAAAAATGCACTTGTAGAGCTCTTAAAAATGAATGGAAGTCAATGGAGACATATGACTAGTAACAGTTCAATTGTGGAGCTCTAATGTATGGAAGCTTGTTTTGAAAACAATTTAGAAGATAATTAATTTTATCTCACACCTCAAGTCTGACTTTTTTTTCTCGCAATTGCGAGTTATGACTTATTTTCTCAGAATTGTGAGATATAAAGTCAAATAAAAAGACAAAAAAAAGACTGACTTTTTTCTCTGAATTGCGAGAGAAAAGAAGTCAGAATTGTGAGATAAAAAGTCGTAATTACCTTCTGTGGCAGAAACAAGCTTCCATACTAATGGGAATTGTTGCTAGTAATAATTTAATTAGAGAGCTCTCTAATCATAATTGTTTTGAATTGTATTGCTTTCTAATTTAATTCTTACTAGTAAAAATGCAATTACGACAAGTAACGCTGGGAACATTTTAAGCTAAAATGGCTTGCCATAGGAGTGAAAACAAATGACACCAAAAGATTGTGCTCATGGCGTGTTTCTTTTCAGATCTTGATAACTGTTTTCATCTCTACTCCTTAATGCAATGCTTTTATCTTCAATATGTTTCTCAATTTTTACATGTCATTTTTTTTTCATTCTTTATCTCTCATTCTCTCTCATCCAGCTTCATGAATGCAACCGTCCAAATGAAACACAAAGGCCTCAAAACACAACCATAGCGACAGAGAGATCCCGCAGAGCTTTTAAAGGATCGGAAAATGTGAGAGGGCAGAAGAAAGGAGCGTTCGGTGATAAGGTGTACCTGTATTTGTGAGGCAATAAAGGACAGGTCACAAACAACAGGAACTGCAGCAGGGGGAGTGAAAGGTAAACAGGAATCTGTTGTCATATGTGAAACTGAGACAGTGATGATGAACACAAGAAAACAAACACGTTGGCAAGCATCACGGCCTTCAAGCCCCCAGCATCTGATATCATGCATAAGGTATTTTACTGGGTGTGTATACAAAGTTTTGTTTGGGTGTATAGTGTGGATTGTTCTTCTGAAAATATACATTTACTGTAACCCAAGAGCAAAACTTTATTGCTGCTTCATAATTAAGATATTTTGAATAATTTCTTTAAACAAACAGTTGATGGGCCCCATTGACTTCTATAGTACTTGGGCCCATCAACTGTTTGGTTACCCATGTTCTTCAAAATATCTTCTTTTGTGTCCAGCAGAAGAAAGAAATTCATACAGGTTTGGAACGAGTAAATGATGACAGGATTTTCATTTTTGGGTGAACTATCCCTTTAATGTATATAGAAGCTCAGATCATTTGGTCTTGGAAGAATTTAATGAGAAATATTTGTGTGTGTGTGTTTGGTCTCCTGTCATGAGGGGTTTCCCATGCTGGTTGTCTGATTGAGTCTCTGAGCTTTATTCACTAACAAAACCACAGATATGGGATTTCAGACATCAAAGAACATTTTCTCTTTACCTAAAACATTGGCGAATCCCTTCAGCACCTCTGAGAGACACACACAAACACTTTCCCACAGAAAATCACTTCTTTACACACTATAGCTCATCTTTCTTTCAGTGTACTTATATTTATTAAATGCATTAAGTCACACTTGAAAATGTATGAAAATATGAAACCATCTATCAATTTTTATCAAAAATAAATTGATCAAAACTGACTATAAAATACTTTTGCATTTTTACAAAAATGTTTTTCCTACACTGAAAATAATAAGAAATCATCATATTAGAATGATTTCTGAAGGATCATGTGACACTGAAGACTAATGATGCTGAAAATTCAGCTTTGCATCACAAGAATAAATTACAATAGATTAAAATAGAAAACGTTTATTTTAAATTCTAATAATACTGTTTACACTTATTTTTGATCAAATAAATGCAACCTTGTTAACCATACAATACTTATTTAAAAAAAAAAAATTAAAAAATCTTTTCAACCACAAACTTTTGAATGGTAGAGTATATCCACTAAAAATTACACATAAGGGTTTGATAGTCAACATGAAAATGCATTCCGGATTTTATTGTGCACATTATTCCAGTTTTTGCCAATAGAGTGGTGCAGGGATGACGTCAAAACCTGGAAGACTAATTTGCCACTGGTTCCCTCGAGAACGTCCGAGTATTGTCAAGTTATGTTTACCACAGACCGTATTTTACTCATAAATTGAAAAACCTCATTATAAAAACCTATTGGAAAATCCAGAGGGAACCACTTCATGGCATTAGTCTTCAGGGTTTTGATGTCAGGACTGCAGCACTCTCTTGCAAACAATTGAACCTCCTTAATCTGATGTCTGAGAAGTGGTTCAGAGGCGGAGTCACATTTTTCTTTTTATTAAGAAAGTCAATTTTGATGTCATGTTGCCTTTAGGTGTCCAAATACTCGGCTTAAAAGGGCAATCCCTTAAAGCCGCCCTTTTCCACCGTAATAATTTCCACAGAGATGAGAAGTGTTACTCTTATGTTATGTTACTCTAATGTAGTGGCGATATGTTTGATTTTATTAGTGCTGTAAGTGTCATGCATTGAAAAGGAAGACATCCCATAAACCTGTCCATCCGTTCCTGTGGTTAGCCCCGGCATTACCCACAATCCTCTTTGTTCTAAACCACATCTGAGCATGACCAAAGCCAAGCATCTCTGATATGTCAATGAGATGTCTACACAAGCCAAGGGCATCAACACAGTGTGCAATGCAGATTGTTAATGTATAAACCGTGTGTGTTTCTGTGTGTGGATGAGCCGAACATGTCCGAACATGTTTCTCAGCTAGTCACTACTAATACGTTATTTCCCCTTTGTTTATCTTTTAAGAGGGTATGTGGGGCTTGTATACTATCACAGTATATACTGTACAGTGGACACCGTATCAGCATTGATAGAGTAGATGAAAAGTCTGTCATCATCATTTAATCACCCTCATGTTGTCCCAAACCCGCATGACTTTCTTTCTTTAGTGGAAGACAAAAGGAGATTTAGACAGAATGTCTGCTCTTTTCCATATGAAAGTGACCAAGGCAATCAAACGACAAAAAAAAAAAAACATCATAAAAGCATCATAAATATAGTGCATGTGACATGTTCCAAGTCCTCTGAAACCATATGAACAATTGCAGGCTCTTCTTTACATCAAGCTATAGCATTAAGACTTTCATTGCATCAAAATATCATTCACACTTTTGTGTAGTCAATCTTGCAGTATCTCATTTGGTCACATGACATGATGTGTGGTATCATTTATGGTAACACTTTATTTTAATGGGACGTAGTTACACATCACTACATGTATAGGCCTACTATAGTAATAACAGTAAATTATGCATAATTACAAGTAACTAACCCTAAACCAAACCTTAACCGTAACTCTATAGTAAGTAATTAATTAATATTACTCAGTACTTATTTCAGTAAGTACAATGTAACTGTCACTTTAAAATAAAGTGTAACCTCATTGACGTCAAAGCTTGCACAATGTGTCTTTATTTTGCATATTTTACAATGCTTGAATAGCTGATATGAAAAGGAAAGATTATCAGTGGAAAATAATTTCATTTTCAAGCAGTGCCATCTGTTGCTTTGAGAACAGAAGGAAGAAATCATATGTGCTTTAAACAACATAACGAGTATGTTTTGGTGACTTTACATAGAAAACCATTTGGGTTTGGCTGCTGTTTTTAGTGGTTATGAAAATGTATTCATAGGATGTATACTGTAGTTTTCAGGCATGACATTTTGCAGAATCAAAAAGTTTGTTTAGTGCAGGAGAAGGATCATTTGTTTCCACAGAATTGGACACAATATTTGTGATTGCAATAAACAGATAGTAGAGATTAAATTTGCAGAATCATTTGATGAATAAAGTCATTTTGAAAATTGCTTTTTTAAAGATGGAACTGGATAAATATTCTGAATGTTCCGATCCGATCTGACTTCTGACCTAAAATGCTTCCTGAATCATAATCATACACTGTTCGTTCATTGGCCAGAGGAGAACTGCCCATAAAAATGATTTCTGTGATGGTAAAAAAAGATTTTTTTTTTTTTGCATTTTTACTGCAGTCTTCAGTGTCACATGATCTAATATGATGATTTGCTGCTACAGAAATATACAGTTCCACAGACGCTGTGACGCTCATCTTTTTATTTATTTATTTATTTATAGGTTTACTCATCTGCTCTCACACTCGTTCATTTCATGGGACTGTCGTATAACTCAAGAGGATAGATGTCTGCATGCAGTGGACAGAAGGGTTTTACCTGAAAGACTTCATTTTGCTCGGGGAGATTATGTTTTAAGGGTGAGTATAAAAACGTCAAGGTCCTTTCAAGAGTGATAATCCAGAGCAACCTCCAGTGGCTTGTATTCAGACACAGGTTCTCTGCTAAAAGAGAAGCACTCTTTCTCCAGGAGCGGAGAGAGCTAGAGTGCTTTAAGAACGTGTAAAGTGTTGGGCCAAGTTGAATTCCACACATTGCCATCGTAAAACAGCCAGCAAATTAATGTTAATCTGTTTTTTAATGATGGAGTATCCCACAAGTGACCACACTGCTCAGGAAAGTTTGACTTGCAGCCATCTCCAATAACAGAGACAGGAGAGGTGGACTGATAGACCTGTTTTACAGCAACTCTAATGTAAACCTTTGAGTAAAGGAGCCTATGCATCTGAGAATGCTGTCAAGCCATTCATTTTAAATTAAATGAGGCATTGCAAGAATATAAAGGAAAATGCAAGATTTGCAGGACACTTATAGTAACACTTTATTCAGATAATCCACTTTAGACTATTTTCCACTATCTATAAGTAACTTTGCAACTACATGTCAACAGCAGTCATTAGAGTAGACTGTCTGCTTAATATACTACTTTTATCATTTATTTTGATGCTACCAGACATCCTAAGGTACTATGAGTAACTTTGTTAAATTTTTCTACAAACCTTAACCCTAACCTAACAGTAATACTCTAGTGAGAGTTAGTAGACATGTAGTTGCAAATTAATGATAGTTAGTTGACATAGTTGCAAAGTTACTAGATATAATGTCTAAAGTGGATTATTGAAATTAAGGGCAACCAGGATGTATTTTAGGACATACTGTCGGTGTCACATGTGCCCTCTGGACTCTGCCCTGTTCTCACTGTGTGTGTGTGTGTGTGTGTGTGTGTGCGTGCGTGCGTGCGTGCGTGCGTGCGTGTGTGCGTGCGCGCGTGTTTGTGTGTGTGTGTGTGTGTGTGTGTGTGTGTGTGTGTGTGTGTGTACTGCTCTTTCACAGTCTTCTGTTGTCTGGCCTTGAATGATGGCTACTTATACTGACCTTTTGTTCCTCCGAGGATTTACCTGTGTTTCTTGTTGCCTGGAAGATAGAAAAGTAAGTGATTTATCTACGACTGTCTATTACCTGTGTTAACCCATCTGATTTTTCCCATGCTTGTCTGTTTCTCCAGTGCTTCTGATCTAATAAAACTCCTGCACCTGGGTTCAACTATATTTGTCTGTGAAGTATCTTAG
Organism: Meda fulgida; assembly: GCA_030578275.1. Lineage (NCBI taxonomy): Eukaryota > Metazoa > Chordata > Actinopteri > Cypriniformes > Leuciscidae > Meda > Meda fulgida. The sequence goes on from CM060628.1 coordinate 5,611,092, forward strand.
TAGTCGAGTACTTTAAGGAGTAAATTTATGTTGCCTATTTTCTAGAATCATAATCTGCTAAAAAAATATATTATAACTGATTATTTCTGTCTTGTTTTCTACTACAAATATCAACATTGTTAAATAAAAATACATTTGCTTGACATGCTAAATGTCACAAAATATATGAAGTCTTGATTTCTGAAAAACTCATTTCTAAAGTAATTGTTCTTCTTAAATATAAATTGTTCTTCTTGAATTAAGTATGTTTAGATATTTGTATACAACACAAAAGTACCAACCAAGAAAAGCATTCTTTTGCAGTGTATGCATTTTGCTTGGACATCTCGAGCTGCATCTGAAATCGCACACTCTCTACTTATTTTTAATAATTAATTACTTCACGACCGCAAAAAAAATATGATCTATATAGTATGAGTGTGTGTAGTATGAATCTATAATATGGACGTAATACATTCGCCAGGTTGTCATTATCATGCGACCTACCAGCGTCACGTCGCTTCATTGCCATTCATAAATCCTCTCCCGTGGCCTCATGGGATATTAAAGTGCCCATTGTATGCACACTTCAGAATCCCACCCGAAGTATGGTCATTTTGGTACTTTTTTCTACACTTTTATGAGTATTGTGAATTCGGACGGACTTCTTTTGTCACATACTGTTTTTTGCCTACTAAATAATAGGGAAGTATGCGATATTGGATACAGCCTTTGTGTCTATTGTGTGTGTGATTGTCTCTCTCTCAGGTGTAGTCATATTAATACTTACATGGTGCTGTTTTGTCTTTTGACAGCTGCAGGTCACCTCCGTTGAAAGAAAAAAGCAACTTGGACAAACTATCTTCTGTGTTTCATGGAAGAAAGAAAGACATACAGGTTAAAAATGACATGAGGGTGAATAAATGACAAGTTTTTTTTAAAATGACATGAGGGTGAATAAATTACAAGTTTATTGATTATAATAATAATGCAATCAATAATAAAAGCAAATTTCATATTTCATGGATGGGTTTAGGAAATAGGTAGGACTTCAAGGCTCTCTTATTTTTGAAGTAGCTTCAGGCTTCACACAGGCAGGTGTGTGTGTGTGTGTGTGTGTGTGTCATTTTTTTCTTTCTTTCTGAAGCCTGTGAGATTTGCTAGCCTGAGGCTTGAGCACCTGCACGCAGTGACCTCAGGCCCCAGGGCGAGAGGTTTGATTGACAGCAGCCCCGGCTGGAGTGTCATCCATCAGAAGGACAAAACATGCACTGATAGACGTCATTCCACAGCGGTCTCCTTCATTCACCGCAAAGTCAAAAAGTAAAGGTAATTGTGACTTTCTCAGAATTGACTTTTTCTTTTGATTGTGACATTATATCTTCTTCTTATTTTCTTCTAATACCGAGTGTGTTTTACAGTGTTTTATAGTGCTAATATTTTTATATTTTCAGTTTTCATTTTAATGCAAGTTGTTGTCATTTTTTTAATGTGCTTCTATTTCAGCTAACCATAGTACTTTAACTTAAACTTGTTTATATCAGTAAGTTGCCAAGACAAAAAAAATCTAATTTTTAACTTGATTTTATTATATTTCAATTACCAAAAATGTTTTTTTTTATATATATATATAGTTTTAGTCAACAACAACAACATTGATTTCTTGTAGTTTTTTATGTTTCTCATAATTGTACTTTTTGCTACTTTACGATTGTGTCTACAATTGTTCGTTTTAAACTTCCTCACAATTATCTTTATATAGGCTATTTACCTTCCATAGGTGTGTATGCAGTTTTGGACATTTGAAGTGGTCCTCACTATTGGTGGTCCAAACTACGGAATTGTACAAAACTTGGTAATGGTTTTGGCACTGGCAAGTGAATATATAGACACATACAAATAATGGACATGATTCAAAAAAGTTAAATGGTCCTGAAAAAAATAGTCACACCTGTACTGTTCGCTGTAAAAAAAATGCATCGGAAAACTAATGGAAAGTGAATTTAGTGGAAACGTTTGGCACTGCGTCCACACAAAATCTTACTGAAAGCTCGTTTTTTTTAGATAACGACCTCAAATTTGGAACACGACTTGTTTAGATTCATGTATTTCATTTTGAATTTAAAAATACTATTTTTATGTATTTTTCATAATAATAATAAATTAAGCTTCTATAACTTTTTTCCTTTTTTTTCCTTTTTTTCCCCCTTTTTTCACTTCAGCAATAATCTACCAAGTGTCTTCTTTGAAAAGGGACCAAACCTAGTCTGTGTATTTATGACAGTTTAAGTTTTCATTTCGTTTTCGTTTTTCTATGCTCTAAAAGTGATTAACAGGTAATAAATGGATCATAACTATTCCATAAATATACTTTAGTACAATATATTAACAAAATGTTTAAAAAAAACATTATTAAATAAAAAATAAAATAAATATAGTGCATTCATTTAATTGAAATGAATGGCCATTTTTGACCACCACACGAGCAGCACCAGAGGGTTAAATCTAGGGTAGAGTAAATATCCTTATCTTAGTATGAAAACTATGAGAGAGGCTCTGCAATAGAGCTAAAGTCTGTGTGGTTCCCAAACGCATTGGACCGACAGCACTTCTGAGCTGAGGCTTAAGAAAGCAAACAGAACCTGCAGACACCAGTCCTGCCTGCTGCACACTCATACTGCTTCACAGAACAAGACCGTGTTCCAGGCAGAGATTGAGCCTGTTCCTGGAATAAAGTCCTCCATCAACAGTGAACCATTTAAAATTCTAATTTGTTAATATCATGACTTAGACTTAATGGGGAGAAATGTGAGTATGAAACCCCTAGATCCTACAGTAAATTCATGCCTGATTTACACTAAACAGCTTATAAATCATACAAAATTATGTTTTGTGAAAAAGTAAAAATGGTTGATTTATGGGTTAGGTTGGGGGATAGAATATACAGTTTGTACAGTATAAAAATCAGTACGTCTAAGTCTCCATAAAACATTTAAACCCTATCCTGGTAAACCCTATGTTATGGCGACAAAATGTCCCCACAAAGATGGCATATCCGAAATCCTTGTCCTTGTGGGTACATGTTTTTTGAAAATGTAAAAATGGAGAAAGTTTTCAGTGATAGGTAGGATTAGGGTTGGGATAGAATATACAGTTTGTACAGTATAAAAATCATTATGTCTAAGGAAAGTCCCCAAAAACACAACATAGGGATCGATGGTCTCCCATACAAACATTAAACCTGTGATTTGATGCCAGATATTAGTAGCCAGATATTATTTTCTTATTTTTATATACTTGGATAAAATGGCTGCTAAACACTTACTAATCAACCAATAAAAATAATTAAATTAGATGATATGGTTGACCAAGCCTTTGATTGATCGACTTGATGTAAGCATTATGTAAAAACTATTTGCAGAAATTATTTCAAAAGTGCATTCAAACAAGTTTTTATTGTTCCAGAAGAAGAGCCATACATTTTTAGGTATTTGGCAGGTCGAGAGAATTTGATATAGTGCTTAAATCATCTGAACGTGTGGCTGGACATGATGAGGTGCTGATTACCCACAGCCAGACGCCAAACAGCTCGAGCAGTCAGACTTTCATGAAGAGCAGGACAACATTTCAAGAGAGGGAAAATGGTTGAGTGGTAAGGAGGAGCAAAAGAGAGAGAGGGCAGCAGTAGGACAGGCAAGTACCTTACCATAATGCATCTCTTTTCAACTGCTTCACTTGTGACGCAGAGCACTAAGGGCTCCTTTGCCCAGTACAGTGCTGTCCACTGTGTCCAGAGCCAACCACAGAACCCTGTCACCTCAGCAGGCAGTGGAAACCCTTCTTTAACCCCCAAATGGCCTCTGCTGGTCAGCGTCTGCTAGCTAATGCTGTTAGCCAACAATTTGGTTGATTAATTGAGAGCTGGTGTTATTTGTGGAATAAGATTAAGTTCTTATAACTGTCTACAATTAACGCTGACAATCAGAGCAAACTTCAGGCATTCACGCAACATTTGTCATCGTGCATGTCGACCCCAAAGACGTCCATCTGACTTTAAGCTGTTGACACAAAAGTAAGTGCACCCATGCATACCTGTTAAACAGTGTGTTAGCAGCGTCTACTGCGTCATTTTGACTGAGTGTTGCTGTCAAATTAATTTAAAATGAAATAAACTCAATGTGCTCACTGCATATGCTAACTTCACCCCTTGGGAGTGACCTGAGGTTAAGTACTTTGGTCTAACTACTGGTGTGTTTTTCCTGAAAGCCAACTACGATCGAAAGTTCTGTCGTTACCAACACAGTTCAACAATTTGACATCTCCAAAACCATAGGTCCAACTAAAATTCGTAAACAGCATCGTAAACGTATGTGGTTGGAACTACAGCTCTTGAGCTGTGGTAAGAATCATAGTTTTATGTTAAATGACATGTGGACTTGAATAGATTATGACCATTAACTACATTCAATATATTGCATTCTATTTAAAATATATAATCTATTTATTTTAGCATGTCAACAATCAGCCGTTTATGTAAAATGCACAAAGGAACTCTGGAGTTTGACCTATGAGGAACCCTGCGATGAATAAAACCTCAAATAAATCAAAATGACATGGAATAAAAAAGAACCCTGTAGTCTAATTCGCCGGTGGTTCCTTCGAGTTTTTCTTATGGGGTTTTATAATGGGGTTTTTCAATTTATGAGTAGAATAAAGCCTGTGGTGAATATACCTTGACGATGCTTTGACATTTTGTTCTACAAAGTACACTGAACACACTCACACCCCAAACTGTCTCATCTACTTATTAAAAGTGCGTCAAAATTTACGGTTTCGCTATGGGTGTGTTTAATTTACATTGTAGAACAAAACTTAATTATATATATATAGGAATTCCTTGTAAACTCAGAGCTGGTAGGGTTTTTCTCCTGGGTGGTAGAAAAAACACTGACATTTCCAAATTGGAAGGCAGTTACCAACTAGTGGCTGTAAATACTCATATTAGCTCACGTCCCCATGTAAAACTCTTACCATCTGAATAGAGCTTTACGGTACACTTATTCCAGGGACAATCCCCTGGAGCATCCTGGAATTAATTGTCTTGCCTTTAGTCACAATGTACTTGTTACCAGCCCTCGCTTTTACAATAGAGTGTATTAGTGCCCGCCCACTTAATTAATGACTTTGTTTCCAGAAGTATTTTTTCATGTAATTGTTCATGTTACAAGACCGGTGCGTCAGTCGCTAAAACGCCTCTTGAGATCAGGAGAGTAAGGTTTACACGCACAGCTCTCACTGGCCTATGTCCATTACATAGGGGGAGATAGATTCAATTATGCCATTCACGTTGCTTCAAGGGACTGGGCATTCTCTACAGAGCTCTTTTGGTGTGATTTGCTTGCCGCAACTCTCTGATTTTTGGAAGTTTCTATGCATCATGGGTAATGTTAGCCTGACGTCGTCATACTCCGATTCAAATCAGAATGTGAGTCTGATACGGCTCCATTGGAAAAGCAGGAAAGACCCAACCAGGAAAGAAAATGCCTCTGTGCTCAATTATATAGACCGAATCCTGTAGGAAGGACAGCAAAAACATCTTTCCGATCGACAAATGCCTTGTCTACATCTTCTATAACAGATGCGATGGCTGAATCTACACATTTAAATTCTCCAGCGGCAGCCATTCTTTGTTGTAAACTAATTCAACCCAAGCGATCTTTGGTGACGTGGATGATTACGTTACTGTTGATCACCTGTCCATAATCGTATAAAGCCCGCCCTGACAATTTGATTGGTCCGAACAGCTTTGGTTCGGGCATACTTGCTTCACAACGGATCAAGTCCAGACCGAACTTCGCCCAAATGTTGCGGGTGGGGCTAAGTTCCGCTGGCATCCAGTCTAGGGTAATGTAGTTTCCACCTTGAATTCAACTGTTAAACATGATTCTTTTGAAAATAAGTTGAAATAGCTCCTTTGAGCTCATAACAGGCCTGTCTTTAAAGATTTATTTCTCTACGGAGAAAATAAATGTTACTTCCGGAACCTGACTCTTGCACTCTATATGCTCTTTTGCATGCAAATACTGCTGATTTTAGTTGTTTTAAACCTGTTTCACATATACTTTAGGTTCCCACTGGCTGCATGTTATAGTTCAGGCTTATGTTGCTGTCAGTGGCCTTCAGTTTTTTCATGAAGACATTGTGGTTAAGAGAGCATCTGTTAAGAACATAAATGTAGTTTCTTCAGAGCTATATTTTAAGCAGACAAGCTAATAAAATACTCCCAAATATGATCAACGATGCATCTCCAAAGGGACATGAACACAAAGAGTCAGGCATTAAAGCTCTGACATTCTCTCCTCCTTCTCCATGCTCAGGCAGGTTTCCTTTTCCAGAAGGAATTCTTGTGAGGTCTGTCCCTCATTGAAGGCTTATACCCACCTCCGCTGATTCAGTACTATCAGATGTTTTGTGATAAGGGCGGATTCTGTGAACTGGGTATCTCCTCAGCCATTTGAGCTGTGTAAACTTACCTCTGTGGGTCGTTACACAAGACTTCAAATACAGTGCCCTGTCTTGTGTCTGGGCACAGGTGCCAAGCGCTAAACAAGGCTTTTGCGAACAGGCACTACAGATGCCAAGACTGACTAATGACTGAATGAATTAATACAAGTGGAAGTCTCTTGGAAAGTCTCTTGGAAAGTAAGAATGGGCATTGTTCTCCCATCAGCCCTCAGGAATGTGTTAGCGATATCCCTTCATAATCAGACAGACCCACTCACGCTCTGTTAGTGATGTCATGACAGGCTTTTCGGGATGATTATGTGATTGTGGGCTTCGTTACACATTTTTAGGGAATTTTCCTGACGTTTATTTAGAAGCTCATAAATGTAAGCCAGCTGGATCTCCTCCTCAAGTCATTTGTAGATGCAATGATTGTGTCCCTTAGCGTAAAGTCTCTCATTGTTAATATCAGATGGGTGACTGTTTGTTTTGGCTACTGTAGGGTTGCTAGGTTGCTCATTTTGTGTGGCCTTTCTTAATTTACCAACCTGATCTCATGGTGGAAAACAACGTGGTGGTGATTTCATATAAATTTGTATGATTTGATTTGTACAAAAACATCTAATTTTTTTTTTTTAAGTACAAAGGTCCCCCCCCCCCCCCCCCCAACCTATTTGATAGTGGTGATGAAGCAGATTAAAAAAAATAGACTAATGAGATTGTACGAATTAGCCAAAATGCAGGGCTCCAGAATAACTTTTTGCCTTGGTTGCACTGGTGCGCCTAATTTTTTTATTTAGGTGCACCAGCACAAAATTTAGGTGCACCCAAATTTTTCCTCGGCCAACGTCGCCTTTTTACGGCACAATTTCAAGGTCACCTTTTTATCACGCTCCATACATTCATATAGCCTATATTATGTAAATGATTTTAAACAAGAATAAGGTGTAGGTAAATACTTTTTTTTATTTGAAGCACAATTCTACTGTATGTAAAAATACAAATCTTAAAAAAAATGCTTAAAGTGCTTCACTGAGCTGCCAAACTAAAACATTTTAAGCAAAATAAAACATTTCAAAATAGAAATAGAAATAGAAAGTGCTACTGTTTAAAAGCGCTTCCCTGAACTGATGGCTGAAGTAGCTCCATGTCTGGGCTGTTGTCAGAGCATTGACGGAGAGAGTGTTGGGCCTACTTTCCTCAAAGAAAAAACTCTCTATGTGTCTATTTCTTTTCATTGTTTGTCATCTGTTTTCTTGCGTTTATTTTCCTGATGCTGATTGCCGTTGGCTCGTTTACACTGTAAGTCTTGGTGCCCAATTCTGATTTGTTGCTTATATCTGATTTTTTTTTTTACCGTCCATTTACACGTTGTTTAAATTGTTACCCATATCCGACTCATGTGTTTACACTTGACATAGATCTGAAACATCGCGCATGTTTAAATGGGGTTCTTGCACAGATGGACGAACGCGCAGCGAGAGAGATCTCAGGACTGGGAACATACACGATCTCATGAAAGTGCGTCTATATCACGAATTTTATTTCTCGTGCCATTTATACGCCAAAATAGTTTTTGCATGCATATGATACGCACTGTAAACGTGCGTACTGCACGCCATAAAGTGCCTATCATATGCACGTAATATTTTTGGCTTAAATGGCATGATAAATAAAATTCGTGCTATAGACGCACTTTCATGAGATTAATGAGGAGCAGTGGGTCCGAAATTTTAGGATGAGCAAGCTAACCTTTTATATGTTGTGTCAACGTTTGTCCACATTCCTCTCCTACGACGACACAACGTTTCGTCATCCGTCCCTTTGCAGATGCGCGTCGGGGTTGCTCTCGTCATTAAACCGCGGAAGACGTTGCCTAATGCCTCAGAAAATCCGATCTGCCTGTTTACATGACGCATTGGCACATCTCTGATTTATTTCCACATGTGAACGAAGCCTGAAACCGATCTCGAAATATACGAATACATGCGTTTTTTCCTGTTTAGGCTACACGGTCAGAACATATCCGATCTGTGACATATGAGCAAAAATCGGAATTGGGTCACATTTCAATGACAGTGTAAACAGGTGCTCAGGTCGCAATTTCAATCACACAGCACGGAGCGGTGTAGGCCTACAGGAACATCTGGACCACAGCCATTCAGAGGCAAAGACCCATCCCATCTCTGTCTCTGATTGGTTTAGACCACGATATGATCCAACCATGAGTGTGAGTTGCGACAAAGGAGAACTAGCGCTACGTTTGTGGAGAAGCAGCGGATGTGAGGACGTTAGGTGCACCGGTGCGACCTAGGAAATATTTTAGTCGCACCCTTACAAATTTTGGTCGCACTCTAGAGCCCTGAAATGTAAAACTGTTATGAATTGCCATGTTGTTAGGTCCAAAGATACTTGCAAAGATTGACTCACCTTTATGATCACGGGATTCATGCAAAGTTTTCTTCTTCTTCTTCTTCTTCTTCTTCTTCTTCTTCTTCTTTTTAGGGGACACCAGTGGGGAAAATGGCAATGGATACAAAACAAAACGCAGTTAGTGTGTATGTATTTTTGGGGGTCTGAAAATGCAAACTTTTGAAAATGCGTTTCAAAATGTTCGTTTTTGAAAACGATATTGTTATCGTAATCATGTAAACTACAAAAACACGAATTCGTGAAAATGGTGACGTCATGCGCATGCGTGTTGTTACGTATTCAATCTATAGGCTCGTAGTTTTTATCGTTTTGCTCGTAGGGACATCGCCAACAACTGGCCTGGCAGCAGAATACAGCGTTTTTAATAATTTTCGCGGATTCGCATTAACAGGTGTTGTTTTGACAACGTTGTCATCTGTACGTGAAAAACGCAAAGGAAAAACTTTTCTGTTTTAGTAGATAATTGAAGTGTTAATTGAAGTTAGAAGATTTTGCTGTGAGGTTATTACATTTTTCCAATTAGGCCTAATTGTGCAGCCCTAACACCCATAATCAACTGTAAGCAGCCTATTTGCTGATTGATTAAATACTTTAGTAGTTCAATGACCAGAGACTTCTGTCACATTTAAGTCTTTACTCAATGACAGTGCTGTTTTTGTTCCATCCTTCTGTCAACCCCAATTACAGTACTGCACAGCAACAGCAATATTTTATGTCAGTCATATTTCCTCACATGTAATCAGCAAGAATATGTAAATACATATTTGTTTTTATTTTTATAGTTTATCATTTATTCATCATGTTCTTAATGAATCCTGTTCTTTCTTGTTGAGTTAGTGGTCGTAGGCTAAGTCTCATGCAAAAACATAATCAAAATGCAAATTAAGAGTGAAAACTAATAACCAAAGACAAATATCAAGCGTGTTTGGGGAGCAGAGGGCAGGGGAGGGAGGTTGTCACACACAAATAAATCATATGGAGAAGCCAATAAACCGCTGCAGAACGAGTATGAATGCTGTCTTGTGCCACGAAATATTAGGTTGTGCAAGTAATCCGTACAGACGACGGACGCCTGGAATGCGAAGCGGCATCGATGGCCAACTCGTGTCAAGCCGTCAGCTCCGCTGGCCCGAGAGACCGGTGTCGGTGTGTGTGATTGATGAGCGGGAAGCGCGAGGAGACCTGCACAGAATTAATGTCGCATGCACTTAAAGTGCGCATGCGCTGATTCGCAGCGACTCTCCCAATTCTTGTTCATATTTTAAAATATGTTAAAGTTTTCATGTTATTTTTCCTTATTTATATTTGCTTTGATGTTTTATCTGTTTAAATTAACCATAGTTTCTGCTGAAATACAGTGTTGGAAGCTTATGCTGTCACGTTTAAAATGGGATGCCCTTCAAACAAAGCTGGAAGATGGAAAGTATGCTTTTGAAGTGTTAACCATGCATTGTGGTTCCAAACATGTTAGGTGAGTTGTAAATGTAGCCTAATTGTGAAAGTAATACAATATCATGTGATATGCTTATCCATGGTACAAAAAAATGTCCCAGTTTTGTTAACTTAAGTAAGATTATTTCACAAGGTGCCTGTCTTGCATTGGTGACAAACTGAAGGTTCAAAAATCAATGTTGACCTGCTAATTAGAACATATGTATCTGTCTTCAAAATGTGACTTTTCCTCATTGCAATAACCAACAGACTTGACTTTTGCTCTGCATCATACTTCACGGTTAATGGCTGAAGTTGTTCAAATACTGCAATCTGTGTATAAATATTGCAAAGCAAGTTTAGGTGAAGGGCTAAATGAAACAAAAAAAAGCTCCTCACAAGGGAGAGTTTGTGGATGGACATCGTGTTTGCTGTGCAAATGTTAGCTTTAATAATTAAGAGCAACACTTTTCCACAAGCACATTTTTTCCTCTGCCATTTTCATAGTCAGTCACCTGTATTTTGACAAATTTCACAATGCAAACTTTTACTAATCATGTGAAATTTTCATGGCTGTTTGTACAGTGCTTCTGTAAGGTAGGATATGTGAGAAAACGATAGGCCTATATTTAAGTGTAAAGAACATATTCCATTATTTTTATGATAATGAAATGTTATTTCAGTCTTTTCTTAGTTTTACTTTGAAGGGAATCATAGTGAGTCTGGGGTGCATTTCATGTGAACTCTGGTACGGTTCGGGTATTCAAGCAAATGAACATTCTGCAGATCATCTCCTTTTGCTTTCTTTGGGTTTAGAAAAGCTTGAGGGTGAAAGAATGATGACACTATTTTCAGTTTTTGCGTTAATTTTTCCATCTCAAAGCTATGTTTCATCCCACAGTAGAACAAGGGATTTCAAAGAGCATCCCTCATCTCTCTCACTCTCCTGTTCTCCCTCCATCAGTGAAAGACTCTCCTGAGAGAGTGTGACCCAGGCTCCTCACACATCTAATGAGAGATCTAATAGGTGAGCAAACACACCGATTACCGAGTCTGCTCTGCTGAGGTTACCTATTTGTGAGTGTTTTTCTGCTCTTTTGCACAAACATTACATGTATATACTTAGGTTGTGTTCACACTTGGCATGTTTGGTTAGATTAAAACAAACCCTGGTGCGATTATTCTGTAAGTGCGGTTCATTTGAATAAGTGTGAACTCTGCCATCTGAACCCTGGTGTGCAGTCTGCGCATCAAACAAGCAGACAGAGAGAGACCACTCAAAAGATGAGTCTAGGTCCACTTCCAAACAAACTCTGGTGTGGTTCGAATGATATTTGAACACAACACGGACCAAAGACATGTAAACGAACCAAAAACAGGAAGATGAGACCCTCAAAAGGACAGAGTGCTCAAGCATACCTGTTTTTTCTTGTCATAGTCGCGATGTTTCCTATTACAGTTCGGGACAGGCATCAGAACCACGTCTCCTCGGGAGTAGATCTTCGTTTGTGTCAATTGTGTGTGTGACGGAGGGTTTTCCGGACTGATTCCTGCTTCTGTTTTAAATCCTTAAAATCTGATAAAACAAACCAAGTAAACCGAACTACAAGTGTGAACACAGTGTCTTTTTACTGATTGATTTAGAGTCATAATAGCTGTTCACTGAAAGCATTGTTGGCATTGCCCCCCTTTTGCAACATTTATTTTTTAGATTGACCCTTTATTCTTTTTTATCCTTTTAAGGGCAGATGTGCCTATAAACGCATTTATGAGATAACAACTTCCATAGGATTTCTTTTTAGCCTCCGAGCAAATTCCTGAGGTTCCTGAAGTGTTGCTGATTGTATCTGTGACTGAGATGAAACAATGGTCTTTAGAAAATGAAAACCACAGCACATCCAACACACTTCATCGGCTTTTATGTAAGAGAGTTGATCAAGTGCATGGCACTCTTTTTTCTAGGTTTGATATGCCACTTCGCTGAAATACAAGTTTCTCCTTTTGCTGATTCCTGATAACAAGGGTTTTGAATGTAAATACCAGCCTTAAACAAACAAGTCCATGCCAAAACCAGAGCTACTCACTAGTAAACACTTTATTGTGGACCGTTAAGGATGGTTGTAACCTGCAGAGATATTCTGACCATCTGTAAAGCAGGTCTAAACAAGAACAGAGCAGCAAAGAAAGTAAGAGAGGGGGTTTTCGCTTCCTAAACATATAAATAAAAACGAATGTATGGCAATCTGCTCAGTGTTCCATTAAAGATATTGTTAAATTTGTAAATGCTACCTATGTAGGGAGCTCACTAGATTTTGGAACAGAACGTCTCAGTTACGTATGTAACCCTCGTTCCCTGAGTAGGGAACGGAGACGTTACATCGGATGACGACGAATGGGGTGTCGCTTAGAACATCTATCGACTTCGAGTATACAAAACGAGCCAATGGCAAAGAAATGCCATGGGTCTGCGGAATTTGCATGACGTAACTCCGCCTCACCTCGTGGGTATAAAAGGAGGACGCCGGCAACATGCAGTTATGTTTCTTCGCTGAGGAGCCAAGACTGAGCTCAGGCGATCCCCGCAGTACAGCGGAAGTGGCAGGCTGACGTAACGTCTCCGTTCCCTACTCAGGGAGCGAGGGTTACATACGTAACCGAGACGTTCCCTTTCGTAGTCACTCCGAGTTACGTCGGATGATGACGAAAGGAGTTACTAGTCTAATCACGCCACCTTCACAGCTGTCCTCCAGTGCCCTGCGTAAATCTGAGATCCCTGTCGTGAGACTAGCACGGACGAAGGACTCCTATTTAACACAGGAATACCAAGGTACACTGGGAAGCATATCCCATAGTTTAAGGGAAATATGCAATTAACACCAACCCAAAGGGGGGGGGGGGGCATTAGAAAATACACACATGACCCGAAGGATGCATATGGAGAACACTTGGGTGTCCAGCCGCAGGTGGAATATTTCAACCCCAGGGGTGGCAAGGTGGCTTGCCAAGGGAAAGACACATGCTCAGAGAAGCTTACAGTGGAAATACACATGTGGGGGTAGCTCCGGAGAGAGACCAGGCACACGGGAGGCACCTAGCTGACGCACAGGCAATAGACACTGGCGCCAGCGTCGGGAGTGCTGGAGGAACTCAGGGCTTGCGGAGAAACTCACCTGAGGAAAAATCGCACGTATCCAGTCCATGGAGTGGAATGGCGAGCAAGCGAAGACACCTGAGCGGGTCCAATACTAGCTGGTTGAAGCGAGTACATGAGAGGACACTGGCTCCATTCGGAGATAGTAGAATCTGGCGAATGTGTTAGGTGTCGCCCCGCCTGCAGCTCTGCAGATGTCTGTTAGCGAGGCGCCATGTGCTAGAGCCCCAGAGGATGCCACACTCCGGGTGGAGTGGGCAGTCACACCAAGGGGGCACGGTCGACCTTGCTGCTGGTATGCCAAAGCAATCGTGTCCACTATCCAGTGGGACAACCTCTGCTTGGAGAGAGCCTTTCCCTTCAGCTTCCCACCATAACAGACAAAGAGCTGGTCTGAGGTCCTGAAACACCGCGTTCTGTCTACATAAGCGCGGAGAGTGCGTTCTGGACAGAGCAGTGCCAAGGCTAGGTCTGCCTCCTCCAGGGGCAAAGCTTGCAGGTTCACCACCTGGTCCCGGAAGGGAGTGGTGGGAACCTTGGGCACATATCCAGGCCGGGGTCTCAGGATCACGTGAGAGTAAGCCGGCCCGAATTCCAGGCACGTTTCGTCAACGGAGAATGCTTGCAGGTCCCCTACCCTCTTGACAGAGGCCAGTGCAACCAGGAGCGCTGTCTTCATTGACAGGTTTTTAACTTAAGCTCCACTGATTGCAAAGGCTCAAAGGGAGCACTCTGCAGGGCAGTTAGAACCACCGTGAGGTCCCAAGACTGAATGAGAGGAGAGCGAGGAGGATTCAGTCTCCTCGCTCCTCTCAAGAACCTGACGATCAGGTCGTGCTCCCCTAAGGACTTACCTTCTACCAAGTCATGGTGTGCGGCGATAGCGGCAACATAAACTTTTAGGGTGGAGGGAGACAGTCTTCGCTCCAACCCATCTTGAAGGAAGGAAAGCACGACACCGACCGAACACCTCCGGGGGTCTTCTCGGCGAGAAGAGCACCAACTGACGAAGAGGTTCCATTTCAACGCATAGGCGTGTCTCGTGGACGACGCTCTAGCGGAAGTGATGGTAGCCACCACCGCTGGTGGTAGGGTACTCAAACCTGCCTCGTCCCCAGGAGCCACACGTGGAGGTTCCAAAGATCGGGACAAGGGTGCCACAGGGTTCCCCGTCCCTGAGAAAGGAGGTCCTTCCTCAGAGGGATTGGCCAAGGAGGTGCTGTCACGAGGAGCACCAGTTCGGGTGGGCCAGTACGGCGCAACCAGAAGGACCTGCTCCTCGTCCTCCTTGACCTTGCGCAAGACCTGCGCTAGAAGGCTCACTGGGGGAAATGCATACTTGCGGCCCCGCGGCCAGCTGTGCGCCAGTGCATCTGTGCCGAGCGTACCCTCGGTCAGGGAAAAATACAGGTCGCAGTGGGTCGAGTCGTGAGAGGCAAACAGATCTATCTGTGCGTCCCTGAACTGGTCCCAAATCAGCTGAACCGACTGGGGATGGAGTCGCCATTCTCCAGGGAGGGGCTGAAGCCGTGAGATCTCGTCGGCTGCACAGTTCAGGACTCCGGGAATATAAATGGTTCGAAGCGACCTCAGATGCTTCTGACTCCATAAGAGGAGGTGGCAGGCGAGTTGCGACATACGCGGGAGCGTAGACCACCTTGATGGTTGATGTACGCTACAGTGGCGGTAATGTCTGACCGGACTAGTACGTGTTGACCCCTGAGCAACCCCCGAAAGCGGTGCAGGGCAAGGCGTACTGCCAGCAACTCGAGGCAATTGACATGCCATAGGCGCTGGGGTCCAGTCCAGGAGCCCGCGGCAGCATGTCCATTGCACATGGCGCCTCAGCCCGTGGTGGAGGCATCTGTTGAGACAACAACATACCAGGAAGCTCGTTCCAGGGGGACACCCGCCCTGAGAAAACTGAGGTTCGACCGCGGGATGAAGGTCTGACGGCAGGTCGGAATAACTGGTACTCGGAGCGTGCCTTGTTGCCATGCCCACCTCGGGACTCGGTCGCGAAGCCAAAGCTGAAGCGGTCTCATATGAAGCAATCCGACGTCGTTACCGCGGCTGCAGATGCCATGTGCCCCAGGAGCCTCTGAAAATGTTTCAGTGGAACCGCACTCTTGCCCTGTAATTGTCTCAGGCAAGTCAGCAGTGACTGCGCGCGCTCGCTCGTAAGCTGCGCGGACATGGCGACCGAGTCGATGTCCATGCCGAGAAAAGAGATCCTCTGCACGGGGCAAAGTTTTGCTCTTCTCCCAGTTGACCCAAAGGCCCAAGCGAGCTACGTGCCGGAGCACAAGGTCCCTGTGTTCACAAACCTGGTCTCGAGAGTGAGCTAGGACAGTCAGTCGCCGAGATAGTTCAGGATGCGAACTCCGTGTTCCCATGGAGGAACAAGGGCTGCCTCGACAACCTTTGAGAAGGCGCGAGGAGACAGGGCTAGCCCGAATGGGAGAACAGTGTACTGATATGCGCGCGTCCTGACAGCAAACCGTAGGTATGGTCTGAGTCGAAGGAGAACAGAGACATAAAAGTAGGCGTCCTTCAGGTCGATCGCTGCAAACCAATCCTGTGGCAGCGCACAAATCCGGAATGCGTTTGGCCAGGAGCATCTTGAACGGCAGCCTGTGAAGGGGCGGTTCAGATGTGTAGGTCCAGGATTGGCCATAACCCACCAGATTTCTCCGGGACAATGAGGTAGGGGCTGAAAACCCGGACCTCATTTCGGCTGGAGGGACAGTCTCAATCGTACCCTTTGCCAGTAGGGTAGCAACCTCCGCTCTCATGATAGGGGATTAGCCACCAACCATAGTGAAGCGGACTCCCCTGAAGCGGGGAGGAGACCGTGCGAACTGAATCGCATAGCCGAGCCGATGGTTCGTGCGACCCAGCGGAACAGATAGGGAAGCTCTTGGCAGGCTCCCAAGAACTGTGCCAGCGGAGTCAACGAACCACAGACGTCCCCTCGGTGGTGCAGCGAAGCGGAATGACTGGCCCAGAGGTGGACGGCATAGCGGCCCGGAGTGGGGGCACGGTCATAACCGCACCCTGACAGAGGAGGTCAGGGAAGGACCAGCATTCCGCGGGGGCCTGCTCTGCCAGGGGTCTGGCGACAGAGGTGGATGAGAGCGGTACGGTCCAGGGACGGCACATACTTTCATCCGGCTCTGAGACAGAGGGGGACGATTGGTGCACGGCTCGGAGGCGGCGCACCGCGTCGTCCATGAACTCTGTATGCTCAGAGACGAGAGAGTCAGTTCTTTCTGAATAAGGATTCTTCCCCAGCCCTCCACCGGGGAAAGGAGTGGCCCTGCTACCAACTCCTGGAAAGAACTGAGTCCCATCTCTGAGAACTGAGTCCCATTTCTGAGTCCCATCTCTGGGGGGCGGGGCTGGAGAGGGCTGAGGCATCCCCCCCACGGTCTTCCAAAGCCAGCCCGGGTGAGCGGGCGGGGTTGGAACCGTGGGAGGGTGCCTTCGGCAGTTGGCAGACTGAGGGATCTGAGCGGACAGCGGGGCCATCGGCAGAATAACCTCAATCTGCTCACGGGCGGTTGATAACTGTTGGGCAGAGGCACTCAACCGCACCGCCAAAGAGGCCGACCTGGGATATGGGGGTGTCGAGCAGACGAGTCCGCCCGACATCCTGCACATCAGACCGGTCAGCCCTCTGTAGCTTCAAATGAAAACACACGGGCCACCCGAGGGTAGACTCGTGGAATCACCTGAGCGCTAGGGGGCACCATCATTGAAGAGGGGGGCTGGGGACACAGAGTCGGCGCCTTGTTCCAGACCATCACCCTCAGGTCACCCTGCCCACCAGCCAAAGATTGGGGGTTGGATGAGGGGACTCTCACTCTTTCGAGTTCACAGAGTCTCGACCTAAATGAAGCGATGATCATGTTCCCACAGAGAGAACATGAATCACCCACGAGCGCTGTTCAAGCATGATCAATGCCCAAACACACTAGACCGCGCTCATCCCCATCAGAGTCCGACACCAATCTGCCGCAACCAGAAATGCACGGGCGAACCATCTTTAAAAAGACGTGCCGCGTGCGAGCTCTTTTGTGAGAGGAGAAAAAACTCTGCGATGTTGAAGCGAGCAGGGAGAAACACACTCACTGGCAGATCACTGCACAGATCAGCAGGCAATGTGAACTCGCTGCAGATCGCCGTCACACCAACCCCGGAGAGAGTGGCTCGTCTCGTAGAGCGAAGTCAGAAATGGCTGTGGAGTGAAGAGATACTCTTGGCTCCGAAGCGAAAACATAACTGCATGTTGCCGGCGTCCTCCTTTTATACCCACGAGGTGGGGCGGAGTTACGTCATGCAAATTCCGCAGACCCAAGGCATTTCTTTGCCATTGTCTCGTTTTGTATACTCGAAGTCGATAGGTGTTCTAAGCGAAACCCCATTCGTCATCATCCGACGTAACTCGGAGTGACTATGAAAGGGAACCAGTGCTACACCATATTGTTTAATAGACTACATTAGTCCCGCCCAAGTATTTTTTCCATTCATTTTACCCATAGGGATTTTTAAAATAAACTCTTTGTTAAAGTGTTATAAGCCATGAACCAAACAAATGAGCTTCAAGGTGAATCACATTACAAAATTGTATTTCAAGCTAAACTTTTTTTGAAAAGTAAACAGGCTTTAGTAAGGGGAAAAAACGTTTTTACGCAAATTCAACTGTTAACCCTTAAATGCATACCTTGGGTCTTTAGTGACCCGAGATGTCATTCACGACCCTCCTCCTCATTTATTTTTTAAAGTTAGACATCTACCTTCTTAGTCATTTTAAACAATATAACAAGAAAAAAATGTATAAAAGAATGCAGAAAACAAAAGAATAGGAAGTATCATCAGCAAAACTTGAAATGGCTCATGTATTTACTGCAGAGCAAGTACTGAACGCAATCAAATATCAGTGTCACTGTCACTTGATGGTGGATCTGGTGAAGAAGCTGTCAGCAATCAAAATATTGATTTTGAAGAAGTTGAAAATGATAGTTTTGAGAATATTTTTAAGATCGTATATATGAGCCAGATGCTGAATGTACTGGGAAATGAGCTCTGATGAGGACAGTGATGATGGTATAAAACACCTGCTCAAACTGAACCCTTCCAAGCTCCAAGGGTTAACATAATATGGGATTCTGGGATTGTTACTCTAATATCAGGAGAGTTTTATGTTATCGCGACAGAGATCCATCTGTGTATACGGGTCGCTCTGAATATGTAATAATAAGTACGAAAAATGTAAAAAAAGTTTAAATATTGCAGGCTTACGGTGTCACCAGAAGCATTCACCATGAATTATCAACCTCTGAGTTCACGTTAGGTCTGTCTTACTGTTTATAAACTAACTGGTAATAAGTTATCTTTAAAAATCTATTTCTCAATGAAGAAAATTAATGCCGTTCCAGTCAGGTTCCAGGAATTGACTGTTGCACTCTATATATGAAAAAAAAAAGACCAATCACACACTTGTATGCAAATATTATTATGATGCCATCACTGCGGTTTCATTTTCAGTGGTGAACATTCAATCAGAATAAATGAAAATTAAATTTTTAAACTTATTGCGTTAAATTATTCAAAAGGGTAAAGTTTATACTAAAGTGATCAAAGTTGGAATGGAGTTTGTATATATGTTAGTGTAATTAATAATTTGAAATTGTAGATAAAGATATAAAAGAGCAGTCTGCTAAAGCTGAATGTTGCTTATGTAAATCCACCAAAAATCACTTCGGAAACTTTCTCTCTTTTGGCCCAGACTGAAATCTCTAGAGTCGCGTCTGAGATTAAAATATGAAGACAACCTGTGAAAAAGACTGTTGAAGCAAACACGAGTTTGTCATGTATATTCAAACTTCTCTTTTTTTCCAGTGACATATCCAGCAGAGTGAGGAGGATGCCAAGAGCAAAATCCACCCGGACATCAGAATTTCCCAGGGAGATAAAGAGCTTTTTGTGTGAGTAATATTTTAAGGATGAGGGGAATGATGGGACTTTGACAGAGAAAGAGAGATAGAGAAATACAGAGAGAGAGACAGAGCTAATCGAAACACTGAAACATTGTGAACCACAGTCTTTAGGCAGTTAAAATAGACATACTGCAAAGAGACAAAAATCTGCCCAAACCAAGTATTATTTTGCTTATTTGAAACACGTTGTGTGTTTCAGATGCTAGACTGAATGTTTAAAAAGCTCTTTTCCATACTGCAATGGTGATTTTTTTTTATTTACACATTTTGTTAAAGATAATGGAAAAGTGCAGCTGTACATTTCTTTTCATTAAAATTGTACTCAAAGTTTACCTTCACACTGAATTTTTTTGTGTGAATGTGTATAATTAACTTTGTAGTGAGTTTGAAAACATGTCGGATCTGGTATGACATCAAAACTGGTTCTCATGAATGAAATTGACAGATTGTTATGGAGCAAGCTTAAATATTCTGATTCAAACTTAAGAATTAAAAAGCTACTGCATTTAAGTTTATTGTATGTGTAACAGAAAGGCAGGGACGAAGCAGAGAGAGAATCCACATGCAAGCACTACTTTAATAATAATAATACAAACAGGTAATCCAGGGCAAACAAAGAAACTCAGGACAGGAACATGGTACAGCAAAACTACAACTGACAAACCACAAGAGAAACACAAGGGCAATTTATACACAGGCTAACAAGGTAACAAGGGGGTGTGGTTGATTGTCATGGGAACACAGAGGGTAACCAAGGCAACTAACAAGACACACCTAGAGAGACTAATCAACATGCAAAACTACAAAACATGGCACAAGACAGGAAATAACACAAAAGTCCTCTCATAAGACATGAACACAGGCTGAGATCGTGACAGAATGAACTTCCAGACTACATTATATGGAATTTAAAGAGGACATATTATACTTTTTTGCAATTTCAATATTTTTAGTGCGTAATGTTGCTGGTTGAGCATGAAAACAATCTGCAGTTACAAAGCACAAAGTCCCTCCAGAGGAAGTTATTCTCTGTGTGAACTGTTTCTGAACTCCCTGAAACGCCTCGATTGTAGTCTTAATTTTTCTTCTGGGAACGAACACGTCACAATATTCCTCATAAATAATTCCCACCCAAAGCATACGCATTAATGAAGACGAGGGCTAGTTGAGTTGATGCTCGCAGTTATGGCCATTGCATTTATCAAACAAGCTCAAAGCAGTTGACCAATCACAACACACTGGTTCAGCCGACCAATCAGAGCACACTGCACTTTTCAGAAGGAGGGACTTCATAGAGACAGACGGACAGACTGGGATAAGAGGTGCTGCAACAATGTGAAATATTTGACAAATAATGTGTTTTTTTTTTTACATTCAAGCATGAAAACCTATTGTAGTAGACCCCTAAAACAAAATCAAGACTTTGTAAAAGAGCATAATGGGTCTATTTGTTTAATTATTATTATTTTTTTGATGCCCAAAATCTACTTTTGGGCTATGTAAAAGTGCAGCTTGGACATTTAGCAAAAAATGTCCCTTTGTGTTTTACAAAACAAACAAGTCATACTGGTTTATAGCATCATGAGAGTGAGTTTTTTTTTTTTTTTTTTGATGATGATAGAACATAAATTTGTGGGTGAATTATCATTTTAATTCTTAATGTTAATTCCCTGCACTAAGTCTCTCTCTCTCTCTCTCTCTCTCTCTCTCTCTCTCTCTCACTCTCTCACTCTCTCACTCTCTCTCTCTCTCTCTCTCTCTCTCTCTCTCTCTCTCTCTCTCTCTCTCTCTCTCTCTCTCTCTCTCTCTCTCTCTCTCTCTCTCTCTCTCTCTCTCTCTCTCTCTCTCTCTCTCTCTCTCTCTCTCTCTCTCTCTCTCTCTCACACACACACACACTTTGTCATACTTTCTTTTAGGTCCTCCGCAGACACGGAATGAACAATATTTGCTTTCATTTGGAAATTTTTGTGAGGATTAAAACCTTTAGGACGCTTTTTTTTTCCAGAGGGGTGAAAGGGGCTCCCTTAATCTGGTTCACACAGTCTACCTTTGGTGTAGCGCTAGTACTTTTGAGCCAGGTCTGATTGAAGAGGGCAGCGGGTTAATGTATGGATGGATAGATGGGGGGCAAAAAGGAGGAGAGGACAGAGGGATGGCTAGAGGGGAGGTGTAAAGGGGTGCGTATGAGGCGTCCCAGGTCGAAGCTTTGAGGATTAACAGGGTGACTTCTCTTCTGGAATGTTCAGCCGACAGCCAAGACCCTCCCACTCTGCCAGACAGGTGCACGACAGAACCAAAAAATGATACGAGTGAAAGAAAGGGGAAAATAATGTTACGCACTGATGAGTGCTTCACTAAACACTTATCTTTCAAAATCTCTCATCCATTTCAAATCAAACAGAGCTGTTTTGACTGCGCTGATCAGAGCTTTCAAATACAGAGCGAAACTTTAATTTTGATTAATGATGAAAACGGAGAGAATGAATCTCTCAAAGCAGCTTTATTTGATCTGTTTTGCCTCAAATATACAATGCTTGAATGAAAATGACTTCAGTATAATTTCACAACTATAGTTGGAAACCATTTGAGAAGGTACCTACTTTAAGTGTAGTGTTCTTGTAGTTATTATCTAACAAATCATCTGGTTGTCATCATTTGGAAAAATACAGTGCAAGAAACTGGAAAGCTATGTTTATTCAACTTTTATGACTCTTAATAGCATACAAGAAGATTTGAAACACAGTCCCATGATATGTACTTAATGTGCATTCTTGCATTACACTGCGGCGCTAACAAACATTAGTACTGAAGGGGGCGATGCGTTTCAGATTACTATAAACATTGACAGTAACTAACCCACAAATAAGACAGTTTATGGTAATGTTAATGTATGAAATAGAGACACATAAATAGATATATATATATAGGAAATAAAAAAAATCAGTTATACTTTAATTAGTTGCCATGAGGTCACAATTTTAATTTAAAAACATTTTAAAATATAAAATGATAAAATAACTAAAAATAAAAAATAAAAAAAAGTTAATAAATACTATAATATTATATTAATGATAGTACAATAACAGTACACACACACACAAACTTTTAATTCATATCTCAATCTTTCATTATCACAGTACGGGATTTGCCAGAGCCTTGTGGTGCCATCAGCCAATAAGCATTTTCATGACGTCATTTTTATGCAGCTTCAGGGCGATTAATCACATGGTATTTACTCTCAGCTCAGGTGACTGACTTAAAATGTTCATGAGCAAAGGTGTAGATTTCAATTTCAAATGGCTACTTCCGGAAGTTCCTGCACCAGCCGAGTAACTGCCATAGAGATGAATGGGAATGCTAATGGTCTGCTTTCTTTAGGTATTCCATACCAGCTGACAAAGAGCCCAATAACAACATAATAATCATCATCTGTCCTACTCTATAAATCATCTTGAGTGAACTCTATACGATCCGTAATGTCTTAATACAATCTAAAGAACACAGTTATTATGGTAACAAGAACAGAGAGGAAAGGACATTTCTCCACCCATAATTTAAGGTTGGGAATGCCGTGGCTTGCCTGAGCTTGTGCTAAATTTCAAGCATTGCACTGCAAACAAATAGGAGATAAATTAAGTCACGGTGAGTCGATAGCTTGCAGGCAGATGTCTTAGTATTTATACTAATGAAAGAGATTTAGCTATCTCTAGCTACTTATCCATTATTCCATTTCAAGCTCATGAAACAGCTATGGATCTGAATCCTCTTCCAGAATTGCTTTCTTTTTAATCTCAAGGTCCTCATTGTGGAAGATAACAGACTGTTTGAGGGAGCTTCTTGATAAGAAGCCTGTGAAATGGGACTCTTTGTTTTTGGATTCACCTCTTCTTGTGTGAATAGTCCCGTTATCCTGCTGTTTGGGGGAAAAGGAGGGGTTAGTGTGAATTCAAACTCATTTCTATTGGCTCATCAGATGGTACTGATGGTTTAATTACTCTCTGTAAACTCCATGAGCAGATCTGATATCAGATTAAAGATGGCCTCAGGTTCTCAGCACAAATGACCTCAGGTTGAAGTGGGTGCAGATCCATCTCGAAATCCATCAACACTTTCTTTGGTCCAAAGGTTCTTATCAGTCGCAGTGTGACATATCTTGATCGGACCAAATAGTTTTCCCTCTGACTCTGGCCGGCTTTACCTTATCAACTTTAATGTCCACATGCACCGCTGGACGAGTTGGAGGCCTCGGGTTATGGGCAGTTTATCTTGGTTGACACTCCCTTGTTTTTATTTAAATTAGTTATACAGTTCTTTAAAAGCATCACAGTTTTATTTGAAGAAGACCTCCTATGTTTAAAAGAGCTCTCTTTTTCTTGCATCAAAAGGAGATGTTTCAAGAAGCTCTGCTGGGTGATACAGAACGGGAATGGCTCTCAGCGTGAAGAACTCCCGAATCTCTTCCCACACACCTCTTCACACAGCTGCGCGCTCTGGATCAGTCGATGTGCCTCAAGAGACCACCAAGAAAGACTTTGTTCTTCGTCTGGGAACACAACAGACACAAACTCTCCCTCTTTTAATTAGAGCATCAACAGAGATGCTGCTACTAGAGTTACTGTTGTCTATAAACACTGCTCCATCAGTCCGTGTGAACAAATGAGTCATCAAAGTCTTCATCTTTCAAAGGTCTTGGTTTGGTAAGAGGTGTTTCATTAACAGAACAATCCCATTTTTTTTTTCAATTTTCATATTATATTTCATATTGATAGAGTGAGTCCTAATCTAGATCTAGAGAGCAGAATATCAGAGACAGTGGAATATTTTGACTTGAGTCAGCAAACAACTAACCAGCATTCCTGTAGCTCAAACAGAGCATGGCGTTAGCAATACCAAAGTCATGGCTTGAGTTTGTCTTTTTTGTTTATTTTTTATTTCAGTTTTATTTTAAGATATTTTATATATAATTACAAAAAAAGTAAAATTACACAAAATCACTTTGCTCACAACTGATTGGCTATCTGTAACCTAGAATAAAACCTGCTCCGGAGCAAGTTAGCGGTGTAGCATAAGTTACCATAGAGATAGAGACACACCTCTAAAAAACAATCAACCTTCTTCAGCCAGAAAAAACTGAGTTTGCTCAAACTAATCCCAAACTTATCTGGGTAGAAACTGAAACCAGCTTCGTGCAACAGGCCACAGATAAATCCTTTTGTTGTTGCTGTAATGAAGCAGCAGACACTAGGGGATCCAGTTGCAGCATTTATAGAGTAGTCAAACAGGCAGGGATCAACAACAGCAAACAGGGCAATGGAGACAAGGCAGAGATAAACCAGATAACAAGCAATGGTCGGGGCAGGCGGCGAGAAGCAAGTTCCAGTAACAATCCAAGTCGAGGTAGGCAGAGAACGATCAGAAACGGGGTACACAGTCCAAGGTCAAGGCAATAACTAATCCACAGTAATAAACGCTCAGAACGACAGCCAGGAAAGTCAAGACCTCGCACTGGTGTGGTGCGTGGAAGTGGTTTATATGTGTGTGTGTGTGTGAATGAGATGCAGGTGTGTGTAATCAGCGCCGTGCAGGTGTATGGTGTTTGGTGTAATCAGTCCAGGGAGGTGCATGATGGGAAATGTAGTCCGTGATAACCCAGGGAGTGAGTGGCTAATCGTGACAGTTGCCAAGATAAGACATGTATCAATATTGTTCATGTTTAGGGTTAAAGATGTGAACAAACTCCTCATACTAAGTTATTTAACTATTTCACTCAAAAATTAAGGTTCCAAGATTCCATAGAAGAACCATCTGTGGTTTCCCAAAGAACCCTTCAGTGAACAGTTCTTAAAATAATTTTTTTTCTTAGTCCGAAGAGCATTTTAAAAATCCAAAGAACCTTTTTCCACTATAAAGAACCCTTTGTGCAATGGAAAGATTAGATCTATACTATCCCTTAAATGCATAATTTTTTCGCCAATTATTATTACATATTTGGGTCTGTAGCATCCTGCCTGGATATATCTAACACTTTGCAAAGATGGATCTCTACCTGTCGTGATAATATAAAACTCTCCTGATGTTAGAGTAACAATTACAGAAAAATAAAATAAAGCATATATTGTTAACTTTTGGAGCTTGGAAGGGTTCAGTTTGAGCAGGTGTTTTATACCATCATCACTGTCCTCATCAGAGCTCATTTCCCAGTACATTCAGCATCTGGCTCATATTCACCATCTCAAACATATTCTCAAAACTAGCATTTTCAACATCTTTACAATCTGTCACCATCAAGTGACAGTAGCCACGTTTCCATTACCCTTCAAATTGCGCAAATTGAAATTGCGAATTGAAAATACGACCAATGGAAACGCGTCTATTTGATGCTGTATGTTTGGACAGAATACGAGACATAGTTCTTTATTAAATTCATAAAAGACAAAAGAACTACAGGAATACTGGATTCTAAACCTCAAAGAAATACCACAATCAAGACCTTGAAGCTGGTTACCCTATACAAATTTTACAAAAAATGAATGGGAAAACAGGCATTCTTTTATAAAAAAAAACGTCTTGCTATATTGTTCATAATGAATTGATTGAGGAATAAGAAGACTAAGAAGGTTGACGTCTAGCTTTAAGAAATGAAAGAGGAGGAGGGTAGTGAATGACGTCCCGGGTCACTAAAGACCCGAGGTATGCGTTTAAGTTATAGGAGAGGCCAGGGGACCACAATATCATAGATTTCATAGATTTGGACATGGTCTCTTTGATTTGAAAATTTTCTTTGCCCTATTCTCTCTGATTCACAATGCCCTTGCCTTTGAGTAAACCTCTGCGCTGACCTCTCTCAACCCCCCTCTCTTTCTCTTCCATTCCTTCATTCTCATGCTCCTCTGATCTTGCTCTTCTGGTGTTAAATAAGGTGAGCTGAAGAATTATTAGATCTGCAAAATGCAGCAAAGCCACAAATCATATGGCATTAGCGTGAGAACAGACAGCAGCTGCCCCAGTAATCTGCCCCTTTTCTCTCTCAAAGGGCTACTGTGGGCCCCGTCCTCAAAAACTTCAGAGAATGTTGGACTTATGTATATGTATATGACTATGTTATGTAATAAACTATTATAATTAATTTCATAAAAGGCTAAGGCTAAAGACTAAATCACAAAGATCTCATTCAGAGAAATGTGTAATGCAGCAGATTCTGCGACAACCTTTGAAAGCGCTCACACAACAAAACACTCATCCTTCATCTCCACATCAGCCACTCCTATCAAAGTCTTAGCGTGGCTTGAAGTTGGTGAGAGTGAAAAAAAGAGTTAAATGAAAAAGAAGAATGTGGAAAGTGTGGGAATGAGGAACAGCAGAGCAGACACAAAGGCCCGCCGTGTGTCGGGAGAACTGACCCGATCCAAGACACACAAAAGAACCACAGCAGAGAAGGCTGGACAAGAGCTGGGCATCAGTCCTGAGCCACGGACACACAACCAGAAAGAGAGAGCGAGGGGGGGATAAAAAGATGGGTGAGGCTACACTCTAGAAAAGGTTCAGCAGGGCTCTACATAGAACCCTAGAGTTCTTGACTCCATTTTAAAGACCACTTTATGCCAAAACGTTTCTATATAAGGAGAAATGTCTTAAATGATTGCATAATACTTTTTGAATGGAACTTTTCAATTACCAATTTTCTAGAAATAAAGTGTGTTTACAAGCTATTCATGAAATGATATTAAAATTCAAAATGAATTAATTTAATTAACTAATACTAAATCCATAAAATGGGATGTGAATCCCTAAAAGGTTCCATATATGAAGCCCCTGAAAAACCCTTTATGGTTCCAGACACTTTTCTTCTAGAGTGTAGGGTTATTCTGCAACTTACAACAAGAGAATTGGAGATTTGAGTTCATAATTACCATTAAAAAGATTTGTTTTGTTTTGTTTTTTAAATATGTCTCTTATTATTTCCAAGGCTGAATTTATTTGACCAAAAACACAGTAAAAACAACAGTATTGAGAAATATTATTACAATTTAAAATAAAGTTTTTTTATTTGAATATATTTTAAAATTTAATTCATTCCTGTGATGTTAAATGTGAATTGTCAGCATCATTACTCCAGTCTTCAGTGTCACATGATCCTCCAGAAATCATTTTGTGTTGATGTTCAAGAAGCATTTGTAATTATTAGCATTTTTCAATGTCAATGTTGAAAACAGTTTTTGCTTAATATGTTTGAAGAAATTGTGTTACATTTTCTTTGATAAATAGAAATGCCTTTTTAGACACATGACATTGAGTGATCCAATGACCAATTACAGTGGCAAATGTAAATGATTATTGAGAGCCAGGGAAACATTATCAGTGAATAATGACTTAAATATTGGCCTGTTCCTCACGCGTAGATATCGTGTTTCACAGAAAAAATAAATCATATGAGGTTGCCTTAAAAATAATGTAGATGTGACAATTTTTTAAATTTAGGTTGAACAATTTCTTTTCTTGCATGTGATTATTTTGTGGTATTATATTTAAAGTATATTTTCCTATATGTTTTATTTACTACTAATTAAAGATCATGAATATTAATAGTAATCTATATTATATATTGATACACCACTATTTATTTTTCCTTCTAGAACGTGGAATTGTTCAGACGTGGTTTGCAACTCACCACAGAATGACCCAGGAACTATAAGAGAGAGAGGAGTGGGTAACACACCTGACAGCAACCTGATCTGTGTTGGAGAGGCATGCCAGTGCCTCTCAGGGATGCTGGTTATGTTGACTGAGATGCTACAGCATTTGTCCGGTATGTCACAACAAAACAGCCACAGGTGTGCTTGGAGGGGTCACCTGACCTCAAACCTGTTAACACACACACACACACACACACACACACACACAGAGAGAGAGAGATAGAGAGACTACCTTCATCTCAGATACTAACACACTGAACTGCTGCATCAGACAGAAACAGAATGGATGGATGATAGATGGATAGATAGTTGGGGTGTAACAATACCCACATGCCACGATTCGATACTATCACGAATCTGAACTCAAGATACAATATAATTGCGATACTCCACGACATGGTAAAAGGCTAACACAAAATGTCATGTTGATTAAAATGCTAAATTTGGTATTACATTGTGGGTGTAAATGAATAGGCTTGGACTTGGTGCTGGTAACCCAATGCACAGGACAATGGTCACACCAGAATCAAAATATTCATTTTTCTAAAGCTGAAAATACATAATTATTTTAGATGAATATGCTTGAATCACTGACTAGATATATTTAAAATAATGTAGGCCACTTTTTACTGGTAATATAAGGCATTATTAGGAACCACAAATATTCCCCCATTGCATTATTATACATTATATTCAACATTATATATATAGCAGTTTAATGTAGTACTGACACTTAAACTCTGTAAACTTGATTTTTTTCTCACACAGTAATTTTTATTTTTGGGTGAACTATACACAATACAGATTGTCACCATTCACGATACATTTTGTTGCATTTTTGTATTGCTATATATTGTGACACGATATATTGCTACACCCCAGATAGATAGATAGATAGATAGATAGATAACAGACACACATAAAAGGCTTAGATCTTACTGCTGCTGAAATATAACACGAGAGCAGATACGCGGAAAATACACCATGTACAGTTAGTGTTGGAGTACGGTCATACTTGGCATACTTCATGCTGATCTTTGCTTTAGAGCAATATACAATATAGGAATTTCTAGAGAAGCAATTGTGGATTCAGCTTATAGTGCATAAGACCTTTATTTATTAAAATCTCCCTATGTTTTTTTTCTCCAACTACCATATAAAACGGAAGACTTAATCAATCAATTTATTTGTTTGGTTTATTATGTATATTAATGTGGGGGAGAATATTAAAATCCCTGTTTTTATGCTCAGTCTCTTACACCACCTCTTTTGCAGCAGTGGAACGCACTGATATAATGGAGGATTGGGGAAGGGCTTTTTAAAATCATGGATTTGGCATCTTTGAAGTGTCAATAACTGATCTCCTTCTTTATGTTCCCCGCAGTTTTAAAACCAGAGTGTGCCTTCTAATCTCACAGATCCAGCACCAGATCTGCTTATCATAAATTACACCCGGAGGAAAAGGAATGAGGTCAGTTTGAGGTCACTGATGGACATATGGAGCTCTAGTTCAAGACAGTGTTGGAACAAACAGAATAATGGTGCGTTTACATGTGCAGCTCAATTTAGTTGTCAGATGTCATTTAAGATATCAACTTAGAATAAAAGTGGGTTTTGTTCACAGCTCATGCATGTATATTTAATGATTGTGGAGAAATTACACACTCGTACATTAACAAGAATACAAAGTATTATAAAAGACTTCTTTATTTCTAATCATCATGAAGCACTTTCAACAAAATTATCTGTCTCCCATTCCATGTGTGGTACAGGACTATGATCTGCAGGCAGTAGTTGGGATTTGGTAAAAAAAAAAAACTTCTTTAAAAAAAATGTTAAGACTTTCTGTAAAAATCTGTTTAGATGCATTACAAAAAAAATCCAGAAATTAGTCAAAGAAAAGACAAAGAAAATACATAATAAAAAAAGATGGCCTTGACAAATGCAACATGTAATACTTGTACAACTTAGAAAAGTATACTCATTTTAGATTCACAAAGGACACATACATTGTATGTGTTAAATTATTACTATTCTTTTTGTTGTTTTTGTAAGGACATAAAAATGCTAACTAAATAATTCACATATTCAGCAGTCTGTTTAAATACCTTGTTTTTTTTCTACAAAGTGAATTTACATTGTTTTAAAGTACAAAGTGCAAAGACTATGGTTTCCGTTGTCGTTTTGGTGGGGGCGGGAGCGGGAACGATCGCGGCGGCCACTTTAGCCTTGTTTCTTCGACAGGTTCTGCAAATATAGACAAATGTGTAAATTAAAGTCAGAGAATGAGGAAAATGCCATTTTAAAGCAATGGCTTGCGTTTGTTGTCATTTATAAATGCAACTTCCCATTTGTATTTTGGTAATTGGTTTCAATCTACTGCTTGGTTAAAAAAAAAAAAAAAGGGTGGGAGGTGGGAGAGAACCCTGGAATGCATGTTGTGAATGTTAACACCCACCTACATTAACTCACCAGTTTACTAGATGTTGTGCCTTCACCTGTTTTTGTCCCTGAGGAAAAAGCAATGAGAACATTTTACAAGCCTGTTCCCCATTACATGACAGCAATACGGGTTGTTTCTGAGAAAGTTATTAAACAAACGCAAACACTCGTTGTCAATTAAACCGACCACACAGTCTTCGAACGATCTCTTACAGCTCAGAGAGCGCACTCTCAGTATCTCAAATCAGAGAACAGTTAGAACGCTTGCGCACTAGAGTTTATTCTGTGAATCTACTCATTTCTAAAACAGGTTCTAACTCTGAGTTTAAAATAAGAAAAAAATGTCTTACAACTAGAAATAAGGTCAGAATTCTGAGAAATAAACTCACTACTTATGAGGGAAAAAATACTTTTTAAAAAAATTTTTTTTTTACTTGTGTATTAATTGGATCTTGCACAAATTCTGGAGTCAACTCTCAAAAACAGTATTGGTCAATAGAAGCCTGCATCAGGGAAAGGTACATTTAAATAACTTTGGAATAAATATATATATTTTTAAAGAAATGAATACTTTTTATTCAGTAGGGATGCTTTAAATTTATCAAAAGTTACAGTAAAGACATTCATAATGTTACAAAATATTTACATTTCAACTCATTTATTTGAACTTTTTATTCATCAAAGAATCGTGAAAAAAGACTTGGTTTGACTTGACTTGGAAAAAAAGGTTTTTGAGCAGTAAATCAGCATTAGAATGATTTCTGTAGGATCATGTGACACTGAAAAAAGACTTGAAAAAAATGATGCTGAAAATTCATTTTTGCAACAGGATTAAAAGGTACACTATGTAACTTTTTTTTGTTCAAAATGAACAAAATTTAAATAACGAGTCAATACATTTCCATCCTTCTTCCAAAATGTGTTTTTGTCTTACCTTGATTTACTATGGTAAGTCTTTTCTAAGAGTTTATATTTCATCAAGGATAGTTTTCGCGGGAAATAACGTACATCACTCGCCTGTACATGTCTCGTCATATCCATAAATAGAGAAAAGTTGCTCCGGCTAGTTTGACGCGTTTATGATGTTGGAGTGGCTTAGGTTAGTTAGTCACAATAAGCGAGAAAGGTTGACATGAAGCAGCTAAATCTCAAACCTCCGTGAAATCACCTGTTTTAAAAAACACTGAACAGAGGAGAGTCTGCTGGCAAAAAGAGAATACGACAGAGCTCGTCATAAACCCAGAATAAACATGCATGGGCTTTTTGGAAATGGTGAGAACTGAGGGGTTTGAAATGTTGTAAAAGCAACGCGGAGATGATGACGTTTTATACTCAACAGGTGAGTAAGGTATTTTATTGAACGGATAAATTGACATATGTAGCTCTCTAAAAGAGTTCATTATAAAGCATTATCTATTGTGAAGGGTCATATTCATGCGCAGAGCCAAGGCACAACCAAAACAGTGTTCTTCCGCAAAATGCAGCTAGAGGGCCAACATTTACAGTGTAACTCTAAAATATATTCAAATAGAAAACAGTCTATAGTTGTAATGCTATTTCACAATATTACTGCTTTTACTGTATTTTGATCAAATAAATGCAACCTTGGTGAGCAAAGACTTGCAAAAAAGACTTGCAAAACCTTTCAACTTAACACAAACTTTTAAACAGTTGTGTATGGAGCATTTAAATTGCATTAAAAACTGCATACAACTTTTGTGCAAACCATTTGAAATCAAAGTATTCACAGCGTTCTCTGATGCAGTGCAAACTCTAGATGCTCGTACATCTGGGTCATCCATGAGGAAACAATGAGACTCACCCTCTTCCTTAGTGACACCCAGACAGCCCATCAGTTCCTGTAGAGACAGGGCCTTATCGTTGCTGATGTCACAGTACTCCACAAACTTCTTCACACATTTCTTGGGTTTGGATTTCTTACGCAGCAAACGCTTGAATGGTTTGATTTCTTTCTTTCCGATATCACCGCTGGAATTCTTATCAAGCTGACTGAAATACCAGTGAACAACTCGCTCTTCCAGAGTATGACTGGGGTCTGGCTCCAACATTCTGGATGAAGAATAAAATCACATTTCTTTAAGCAAACACAGAACATGTTTACATGCTCATAGTTTTCTGGTTAAATGTCTGTGAAACTGGCAGTGTATTCAAATATCTTTCCATAGTGAAGTACTCAACCCAGCTAACAAAAATATTTTCTAACAATATTTTCCTAATGTTCCCATTAGGTAAACATTATTTCTGAATGTTCAAAACGTCAATTCTTTTAAATGTGTTTAAAAAGTTTTTCTTGGTTATGCGAATGTTAAGGGAACATTCCATTTTATCATTTTGCACAGATTATGGGAACGCTAATGTTGAATGTTTAAAAAATACATTCGGTAAACATCCAAAGTTAACGTTTCGGGAGAGAAAAAAACGTTCCGTGACTGATTTTTATGTTAATGTTTTGAGAAAATTACAAAAGACCAGATAACTTTGAACGAACATTCTATTAATGTAACTGAAGGAACATTTGTTCATAACTTTGAAAGAACCTTGCCAGAACGTTCGGAGAAAATTCCCTGTTAGCTGGGAATTATTCCAGTCAGTCAGCTAATAAACTACGAAAATATTTGTACAACACGCAGTAGGAAGGGTCAGTTCATTTTATGAACTGGCCCATTACATCTTAATTTGTCAATGGTCTCTCATTTACCTGCCGGCAGAGGCCGGGTCAGTTACTGCATGAACCATGTCAGTGGACAACGCGTCCAACACGCTCGTCAGGAATTCTGTCTTCTTCTCCCCAGGACATCCTGAAAAAGAGGGACCCAAGAGTTAGGAAAAGAGCCGTGGCATTCAAAATAACTGCATACAACTTTGGAATAAAAACCAAGTTCTGTCATGAAACTCTAGATGGCGTAGGCTGATGGGTCCTTAACGCAACCTGCTGGCAATCACATTGCTAACTACATGGCACAAGCTGATTGGTTCCTGTTGCATCTGTAGCCAATGAGCTTGCTGTTCTACATTTAAATAGTTGGTCAATGTTTGCTGCAGTTTGCAGCGTGCATTCAGAGTTTCTCCGAAAGCCTCCATCTTCCCCAGCTCCACCTGTATAGATCTGCTACGGGTAATTTCATGTGCTATTTGTGCAGCAGCATGTCTTTCTTACTCACAGCAGCAGGTCTGTGTATGTATTGGCAGTAGCAAGTCTCTGTACTTGTTCTGCAGCAGCAGCAGAGTAGCAGATCTATTCCGCCAAGACTAAACCCATTACCATTCTAAACCGTTCAGAGAGTTGTCATGATAGAACTACAACTACCATTTTGAATGGACTATTCCTTTATATTATACTTCACTTTCGATGGCAAAACTGTCCTAAATTTTCTTTCCTCGTTGGATTTTAGTGAAATTAAGCTGTTGTTTTATAGAATCCCATGGGAAAAAGATTAAAAGAAACCAAAACTTCCTTTCATGTAACATTTTACCTTCAGGTTATCAGATTAAACAGCTATGAAACCTCATAAACAGCTGTTGTGACTGAATTACCTCATGTAACTCTGCTGATCTGGTCCTAATTTATTGAACTATGTTTTTTTGTCACAACTCTGCGAGCATTAAAACATTTTTGTTACTCTTATTGATCAAGGACGCATTAAATTGGTTAAAAGTGACAGTAAAGACACTTAAGTAAAGTAAAGACATGCTATAAAAGATTTCTATTTCAAATAAATTCTGTTCTTTAAACTTCATCAAAGAATCCGAAACAATCATGGTTTCCACAAAAATATTAAGCAGCACAACTGTTTTAACATTGATATTAAGAAATGATTCTTGAGCACCAAATCAACAAAATTGAGATTTTGATGATATATGGTTCTGCAAGCATATCATATCATATATACGATCTGCTAGCATATTATGCTCCTCTTACTAGTGGCTATTTTAGGTACTGGCGCCATAGGTGGCCCAATAAACATTGGGAAGATGTAAAGCTGACAGACGTTTCACTGTTTTTACACCAACTGCACTTAAAGATTGTGGAGAGTAGGAAATAAACTATGTTACGGCTTGAGAGATTCTTCGCCGCCCTATTGTAAAATCCGACCTCCCCTATCCTGTCTGAGGAAGATGACAGCTGCCAATCAAACAGATGATTTAGGTTTATGGTCACATGTAAAAGTCTGCTTTTAATATCTGCTTAGATATCAGTGTTGGCTGTTGAAAAGCCAAGGGAGTTTAACACATTAAACCTTTCTCACATCCATTTGTCTGCTTAAATAATGAAAGGGAAAGAGTGTGTGTGTGTGTGTGTGTGTGTGTGTGTGTGTGTGTGTGTGTGTGTGTCTTCACATGCTGGGCTGTTTATGGTCAGGCCCAAGGGCAACAGATTCTCTGGTGTAAGAGGTCCTTGTGAACAGGTGTGTGTTCAGGTAAACAGTCCTCACACAAGAGAAAAGTGTACAGATTTACAAGATGAGCACAGAATGCTGTGCTCATGCTCAGTGTCATGCTGAAGATCTGCGTGACTTTCTGCTTCTCACTGAGACCAGACACAGTAAAATATCTGTCCCACCTGTTCATACGAGGGACTGCATTCTTCTCGCTTTTTCAATAAAAACATAAAATCCAGTGTAGTCTAGACGCTCAATAACAAACATTTCTGACCTTTTGAGAATTTATTAATAGAGGAAATGCAGCTTAAATTGTGTCTTATATAATCAAGCTGCACAATTTGGTAAAAAATCTATTTGCTAGGCAGTCGCTGCAGGAACCACATTTTTGTAGGTCAAAACCCTCACATGAGTTTGAATTTTATCACTTCTGGTTCTAAGTCAATGGTTTTTACAATGGGTTTAGTTAAATGCCAGAAATAACATCTGTAGTAAAAACAAGCTCAAGATATTTTCACAATGTATTCTACAACATAAAATACACCAGTGTTACCCCCTTGTGCTTTTTCTAAGCTTTTACTTGTCTTTTAAAATGGGGGATTACTAACAAGTGTGTAAGTGGCACTACAGACGCCCGTACGCATCGATTTACAGCAGAAGAGTAACATTGACCTTGACGCACAACGTAATGACGAACGCGGAAGTGCAGAGGATTGAGCAAAACAAAAGACCAGTCACGAATTAGAAGTCTAAAACGACCATTTTTAAAGAGAAATGTGGGAGGAGCTTAAGTTTGTTGCCCAGCCCTGTTTGTTTGAACCGCGAGAAGCGTTAAAACTTATGCTGCTCCTACATCCTACATCGTCAAGTGTTACTCTTTTGGCATAAGGTGACTTGCGTAGGCAATCTGCCGGAAGCTAGTTATTTTAGTCGATAAAGTTTTAAATATGGAGATTTTTCTTACACAAACGCATCTCTTCACTTCAGAAGGCCGTTATTAACCCTCAGAGCCGTGTGGAGCACTTCTATCATGGATAGATGCACTTTTATGGACTTTAAAACAGAAACAGCAATTCACTGCCATTATAAAGCTTGGAAGAGCCAGGACATTTTTTAAAATATAACTCCGATTGTATTCGTCTGAAAGAAGAATGTCATATACACATAGGATGACTTGAGGGTGAGTAAATCATGGGGTTATTTTCATGTTTGGGTGAACTCTCCCTTTAGGACACTTCAAATTATAAGAGCACAAGAAAAAAAAAGAAATCAGATATTAATTTTGATCTCTTAAGCTATATCACCTGATTAAAATGCAGAGTGAGAATTCACTGAGCAAACCCATCCAGATCCTGCATTTTACAACATTTCAGCATTACCCAGAATCCCGCAGCTTGTGGATCTTACATAAAAACTCTCAAGTTGCAACAGAGTCATGAGAATTGCGGTATTGGCAGTGGATTGTGGACGTTTAGCTGCCAGCAGCCGCCGGCCCCCATCAGCCCCCCTTCTACACCACAATTAACCAGCCGTGACCAGAGAACTGCTCACACAGCCGCACCTGTACACACACTGCTGGCAGCCTGAACGTCCACACACACACCTGAGGAACAGAGGATTGTTTGTTAACATTTTGAGATATTACAATGTTTACCAAAGCTCCCAATGACAAAGCAGGCCAGCAATTAATCTGCATCTCAGACATACTAAGCTGGGTCATTTCTACTATGGAGTACAGATACATATTGCCATCATATAAGCGGGAAACAATATTATTCAATACAATATTAAATTAAATTAAAATTAGACATGTAGAACATTGGAGTTCAATTGAAATAATTGCACTATCCAAGTCTATCCAAAGTTGCAAATTTAACTTATGCACAAAACTGGAATATCGCATAAAATATTTGCGAATAAAACAGCGTTTCCTTCCCGTGTTCAAGAGACAAAATCGTCACTTCCTGGGAAATTGGCGCAAAATATCTGAAAAATGGAAGTTGTTGCAATCGGGGAAGAAACACTGGCTCTTTTTCCTACATCAGAAATGATTTGTGTCTCAGAGCGCACAGACGAAACTCAATAAACGCTGTCATTTTATCTTGTGCTCGAATGCCTGGTGTTTGGGAGCACGATCGTGTGAGACTCTTCTGAGGTC
Source organism: Meda fulgida (assembly GCA_030578275.1). NCBI lineage: Eukaryota > Metazoa > Chordata > Actinopteri > Cypriniformes > Leuciscidae > Meda > Meda fulgida. Next base: position 5,648,285 of record CM060628.1, read on the forward strand.
ATTATATTAAATCATTCTGATTACAGACCTTTGCTCATTTCAGAATAATCAAACCAATCTTTGAGATGTTGTGCAATGAAATTATCCATTTATCCAATTTTCCAGTTATCCAATCACATCCTCTGTTGAGCCAAAGCCACGTAAGCTTTTTGTTGCGCATCAAGGGATTTATTCAGTAAATGTGTTTCCAACTTAGATAATGTGCGTGTCTTCTTATCGAAAAAAATTTTATTCGCCTTTTTTATGCAATTTTTTATTTATTTATGTGCATCTTATCGTTTCCATCCAGCGTTTTTTTATGCGTTATCCCAAAATTCTCAGAGAAAAGCAAAAAAGAAGAAACACATTAGCAATGTTTCCATCCTGCCTATTTTTATAAGCAAATTATGTTTTTCGTCAATTTAACTGGTAGTTTTTGTAATATTCCTTTTAAATAACAAAAGCCAGCACATTAATGACATCATCACCCAGGGAGTGACATCATACTAGAGGGACATCAACACCACTTAAACATAAGTGAGTATTAGCGATGGATTTGATGAATTCTGTGATGTTTTGTGGTGTTAGTTGGTTTGTGTCGCTCCAAAATCTTCCATCCTGTCTGATGACATAACATAAATCAGTATTATGATGTAAAAATAAAAATTTACTTTTACATTTGAAGACATTCCCAAAGGGAGGTGTTGTCCGATTCCAAATAAATATAGCACACATTAGTAACACGCACACAATCTCACACATTCTGTTTCAAAAGCCTATTTCACACCACTTAATCTTAATTAAAATATGAAGATAATCCTATTAGTCAAAGTCTGGCCAGGGTTACTCTAGAATCTGTCATCTGGAACTGAGACAAAGTACAAAAGCATTTCTCATGTACTTACATTGGACATTTCCAAGTACCATGTGCTGTAAATACCATGGTACATTATAATAGCAATCATTCAGTATCATGGTAGATATTAAAATGCAAGAGTATTATTCCAACAGTATTGTACCACAGTACATCTTTGTAAGGGTGGTGATTAGGCCTGAGCAATAAATATATACTTGTTTTTTTAACATTTATGTATTTGCACTGGAATGAGCTGATTCGAGTGAACCAAAAATGAATCAAACTGTTCAATATAGTCACTGATATATTCCACTGATGCTAGAGGTGTTCAAATCTTTAAAATCATTAAATTAATATTCTGGATGTTTATTCATTTTAACCTACCATTCAAAAGTTTGGAGTCAGTAAGATTGTTAATGTTTTAGTCAAGGCTGAATTTATTTGATCAAAAATGGAGTAAAACAGAAATATTGTGAAATAGTCCTATAATTATATTTTAATGTTTAAAAGAAAAATATTTTAAATGTTTAATAAATAATATTAATATAATTTATTCCTGTGATGCAAAACTGAATTTTCAGCATCGGTGTCACATGATCCTTCAGAAATCATTCTAATATGCTGATTTGCTGCTCAATAAACATTAACTATTATTATCAATGTTAAAACATTTACATCAACTGTAAAAACAGTTGTGCTTCTTTTTTGTGTAAACTGTTGTACATTTCTACTAGGATTATTTGATGAATAGAAAGTTCAAAAGAACAGCATTTATTTGAAATTGAAATCTTCTGTAATATTAATGTCTTTACTGTCCCTTTTGTGTAATTGCTGAATAAAAGCATGAATTAAAAAAAAAAGAAAAGGAAAAAATTCCTTACAGACACCAAACCTTTGACTTGTATTATATATTGTCAACAACATGATACTGCCACACAGTCCCTGTACAGAAATCTAGTCTAGTCTAATCAACTAATTAATTCATGCAGGAAATGGAAGTCACTCCCTCGTTTCCTTTTTGCTGTTTTTTTTTATCTTTGCCCTCCACTCCTTTTCCCTCTGTTCTTCGTCACAGCCACTCCCCCACACTCATCCCTCCTTGTCATCCTCCTAGGCTTGTGCTATCTATTGTAATCTATCTTTTCTACCTCCCCTTTCGTCAGTGAGATGATCTGTTAACATCTTGTCGTCTATGCGGACCGCAGGGTCGTGGGAAACCAGCAGATGGTTTTAGACTCTAGATGTCACACACATACCTGTGCACACTTGAGCTCACATGCCATCACAAACATACAGACATCCTTGTGTTTTGTTTACATGCATTTTTCCAAAATAAATAAGTATGAAAATGTATATCAAACACATCTATAATCAAACAGCTGGTAGTGCAGTAAGTGCACCTATTAAACAATACCTTGTGTAACATTTTTTTTTTTTATGTTTTTACATTTATTTGTTTATTAGCTTGAGGTCCTTTTATAATATTTGAAAAGTTGTTTGGTGTAAAAAAAAAAAAAGAGGCGTTTTTTGTTTTTGCAGCTTTGTTTCTATAAGTTGTCCTCTTGCTAGTTTTGAGTTGTGAAGCATGTGGCTCTCTGCTCAGAAGCACACAGTTCAGCTCACCCTGCAGATGTCTGCTCCTGTAATGGTCCTTTGGTTTGTTTGGATGAGCTCTGGCATTTCCATCACATTTTGGTTGTTCGAATCTACAGCAAGAGAGAGAGAAGGAAAAAAACAAAAGTGAAATACAAAGCATTATTGTTTACACAGGGACGAGATCCAACAGCTAAAATATTCCAACAATGGCAAGAAAAATTTCATTGTTTTTTTTGTACACTACCATGAGGATGTCAACATTAAGTAATGTGGATTTTTTATTTAGCATTTCTTAAAGCCGGCATAAAATGGAAGTTTTGATCTTTTCTTTCAATATTTTAATCAACATCTCACTTATCACAGTGTAAATTTTCATAAAACACTATAGTTTGTTGTCTATCTATCTATCTATCCATCTATCTATCTATTTATCTTCTCACACACACACACACACACACACACACACACACACACACACACACACACACACACACACACACACATCTCTTTTCACAGTGCACTAGGATGCAATCACTAGAAAGTCGGCTCAAGATGCCGGAAACAGAGGAATAGGATGAGAGAAAAGTGGACAAAAAGAAAAAGTAAGAAGTGTAAGACTAGAAAAACATCTATGGCCCCATAAGGAGAGTAAATGTGCCCAGAGAAGAGAAAGAGCGAGAGAGAGGAGGGTGAAGAGAAGGTAGCACGTCCATGCGTGCTCTAATGCGCTGTCTGGCACACTGCCTGAGGCTTTGTTAACTCAATACCACATTTGGCGATGGTCTGAAATCCACAGCATCATTAAAGGTGCCCCTGAATACAGCGGGTGTCACTGACCCCTGACAAAAACTCACAATGTTTTGTTATTCTGCCAGGTTTCTTGATCAGATTTGAGCTGGTTGTGCAACCAGCCTGTTAGGAGATAAGTGAATTATCAAAATGGTATATACATTCGATGGTATATTTAGCTTCATCGATACTGTTCTCATCAAGTTGCTCTCGAAATGTTAAAAGAGACTGAATGAGATTGGGCCAAGTATTGGCTCCTAAGAGACTCCAAAGCTCAATTTTGTACCCCATAGTAAGTCAAATAAAGAGACCTGCCCCGGGTGTATATTAGATGTACGGTAAGAGAACAAGTCGACTGGCACTTACCATTTTAAAAGCCAAGTGGTGGGTTTTTCCTTTCAATAGAGACAAACTGCTTAAGTTGTATTTTGGCAACTAAATAAGGACGGATTTGTTTCTTTGAGGCGCCAGTGGTATTTTAAAGTGTTTAAAATAACATTTGTTGAAGCTGATGTTAAAGAGACATGGTGAAATAACATCCTAGCAGTTGTACTTGGAGAAATCCACCTGATGTTTTGTAAAAAGTGGATCATGAGCTAAAACCACAGAATTGCACTACACAAGCTTTTTTTTTTTTTTAAGCAAAGTACATTACCTTGTGGATGTGCCAGGTATGGGCCGCCCAGTGTCCACCAGGACACACCAGCAGTACCCGGTGGAGGGATGGCACTGGACGGGTTTGTAGAGGCCACCGTGAGCGCAGTCAGGTACAAAAACCGCTTCGTTTTTATGCTGTCTTGCTTCTTCCTGTGCCGACAGCTGCTCCTGATCACACGAGGTCGCTGAGGTAAAGTGAGACAGAAGAAAGTCAGTGTTCTTCTTGGTGAAGAGAGGCCGAGCATCTGTGTTGCTGTACAATGAAAGTAGACAGTGACCAGGAGCTGTCAAGCTTTATAAAAAAATAATAAAAAAAAACACCTTGCAATTTCCATAAAAGAAGTACATACGACTAATGAACAATATACCTAGTCTTTTGAATAGGTTGTGAGGAACAGAACGAACAAGCTCCAATCTAAATTAGGGATACAAAAATCCAGTGTTTGACTAATATATTGTCTACTAAGATAAGATAAGAAGTCTTAATATTGATTGTTTGGAAGGCAGCATAGATGCATCCATCACTGCCTGTGATATGATCCTGTGTGTGTGTGTGGGCTGGATAAAAGAATAATGTTGACAGATGATGCAGTCATAATGTTGCATGAATGACTGCATTAATCAACTAGCTCAAGCCTCCGTTACTAGCTCTAAAATGACATTTTGGAATTAGCAATGGAGGCTTGGGATGAGATGTGTAAGTAATTAGTGCTACACACAAGAGCGTTTTAAGCACAAGAGCCTGACGCATGTCTTAAAATACAACATCTCGGTAACCGTAGTATAACGAAATAATTGACTCTGGTCCATTGAATTACTCAAAAATAATGTACACACGAGATGTAACAGTCACGGGTGTGCATTATTTTCTTATAGTTCAACAGCCCGTCATCAATAACTCCTTACATAGTTATCTCTAAAGCTCATTTGGATTGATTTCTGTTCATTTGACATAATATGATGGTGCCTGCATGCAAGAACATTGCCTGTGAAGTCAATGGCTGACCGGACTGTGATGCCTCAGACACAGCCATGGAGAGATGGATGGACAGCATGTTGGAGGGGGTAAAGTTAGAGAGAGTGAAAGTGAGAGCTTGTGCTTTATGGAGGATCTGCAGGAATGTTTATGACATTAGGACTGCACCGGGCTCCTGCGACCAGCATAAATATTTACACATTGTCTCTGTGCCTGTGTTTTTGCAGTGCCTTTGAATGAAGATAGTGACCTTGGGCAGAGAATCACTGCATAAAACAGAGGCATCTTAGTGCTTTCTTTCAATCCTGAGCATGAGCTTAGCTATGAGGCTCAGATGCACGCACAAGACGACAGCCCGAAACACATGAATGATCCATATGCAGCACAACCTTTCAGTGAGATTTCTCTGCATCAGGAACCAATCATGTCATGAGCCACAACACAGCTCTCCAGCAACGCTTTGAGCCGCCTCTTCTAATGCAAGCAAGATTAAGTGAGTAAAAAAAGAAACATAAAAAGGAAATGGTGGAGAGAAAATTTTGTGCAAAAGTCAAATTTCCATAAATTGTGCAGCCCTAGTTACCTGGGTGTTGCTACGCTTTTGCAAAGCTGTTCTGAATGGTATTTAGTGCATTGCTATGCATTTGCTAAGGTACTGTATTCTCTCGCCCACATGCTTTTATAGTTATCCTCTCTCTCTTTCTCTGTGGCGTTGTCAGGTCTTTGGCTTCATGTGAACATTGTTTTAGAAAATGCTTTTTTATCTTTTCTTTGTCTTTCTTTCTTTCAGTTCTATTCTGAGCTTCTCTGAATAGTGATAATCACCCTTTAGACCTGAGCAAATCAGCCGTAATCAAAACCATCAGCGTTCACTGCACTGCACTGACGTTTTATTGATTGTAAATCAAGAGAACTTTACAATGAAGCTATTCACGCACACACATAGACACACACACATAAATGAGGCTGTTAAGAAACGCACAAACTCTGTAATAATGTCATCAAAATTAGATCTGTTTTTAAATTCATGTCGTCATTTTTTTCCCAGATGGGTTTTAATGACATCTCTTGATTCCTTCATTAGATCAACATGTCAGGCAATGGCTGAGTGCAGCATTGAGCTGGATCTTCACGTGTGTGCGTGTGCGTGTGTGTGTGTGTGTGTGTGTGTGTGTGTGTGTGTGTGTGTGTGTGTGTGTGTGCCACTATAGCAACAGTTTCATAATACTGACAGATAAGAATCTGCCTTTGTCTCTTTTGCTTTCTCTTTCTATTCTCTTAAAAATAACAATAATTAAATCAAAAACTCACGTGTCTGTGACTCACATAGTGGTTTGGTCTTGTTTTGTCTGCTGCGGACCTGTTCTGTCCAGAGTGTAGGGTACTGAGCGATGATGTCTAAAACACACGCATATGCACAAAACATTATTTCTGTTCCAAACCCTACACTCAATAGGGTTCTTGACTCAATTTTAAAAAAGGCTTTATGCCAAAAATGTTCTACATAAAGATAAATCTCTTAAATGATTGCATAATACTTTCATGTTTATTTAAAAATCTATTGATAAAGTATGCTTATAAGCTGTTTAATTCATAAAATTTAATTCAAATTAAAAACAAATGAAAACAACATGAATTAATTAAAACTAAATCCATAAAATTATCCCTAAAAGATTCTATATATGAAGTGCCCGACAGCCCTTTTTCTAAGAGTGTAGTGACCGCTTGACCTAAATGGCATTTAAAGGCATCAGTGACACTCACCTTCCTCATCAGCGGACGGCTGGGATTCCACTGCGAAAACCGTTGAAGGATCTGCGTTTAGAATGGAGAAGATTTGCAAGGAAACTACAATTACGAGTGTCAGCTAGACAGTCACATCACATGAGCCATGAAGCATTTGCACATTGCCCGGGCAGGACAGATTAGACAGATGGAGAAACATAATAAAACAGAGAAGAAAGATAAAGGGTTGAAGGAGCTTTAGTGGTTATAACTGAATCACTGAAAGAAAAACACAGTTCAAACATTTAATCTCTTTGTTTGACACCATAATACAGCTTTATCAAGACAAAAAGCAGTGTGGTTCAAATAAAGAATTCTGTAAATGCTTTAATGTGTTAAATAAATGCAAACCGCATCCAAAATGAACACTCCAAACACCAAATGTGAGTAAAAAATGTCTGAAGTGAGTAAAAAACAAGTTTGCCAGTAACTTTAGAATGACCTGCAACATAATCAACATAATACATGGCTTTTTAAGAAATATGCTTTGAAAAATAGTTTATCTAGGAAGTATTTTCCCCTTCAGAACTTTTATGGCAATATATCCACACATCCCAGACAGCAACATAGTGTCGGCCCAGATCCGGGCCACATCTGGGCCACATCTGGTACGTGGATTCAACGCGACACTGGATCTGGGTCAACACTATGTCATAATGTTTTTGTGACTGGTGTCCTTTGACTGTGAGATGGAGACTTGTGTAACCGGTTCTACTCGACCGGTCTCTGAGCCGGAATCGAACCGTGCGTGGAAGGCGAGCGCTAACAAGGCTCTAAAGACCGCAGTCGCTTATTGGCCTGCAACCGTTACACTTGTACAGTATATGATGTTGCAAGTGTAGTAAATAATTCATTCATTCAATCAATATTATATTCATAAGAAAGAATAATGACATACAATAATAAATTAAATAATAAGTAACAACAATAATGTATTTTTAAATAAATAATAATGCAAAATACATTTTCATGACTGGTAAGAAATATTTATGTCTGGTCAATTGTCTCTGGCAAAACATTAATGTTGGACCCTGTATGCAGAAATAAACCCCATTCCCTGTAAAAAAAAAAAACAACTACAAAAAAACATGTTTTTGTTTAGTTCAGACTTTATCGATCTGAACAACAGGCATGCAAGAATACATGCCAACACACACGCACACAAGCAGAGATGGGGTAACAGACATGGATGACTGTTAGACTCTTTGGCCACAGGAATCCTAAATGCTGAGAGCCGCAGGTGTGGTTAACCTCAGCAGGGTCACCATTAACTCATCAGAGGCCAGAAGACAAACTGCCCCTTCTCTCTTTTGGTGTGTGTTTCTCTACTAGCATCATTGGGGAAAAGTTGGGGAACTTGGGGAACAGTCACTGTCAGCACTCTGAAGAAGTGATAAAGTATTATGAGATCCGACCCTGTTATTTATATGACTCTAAAATTTCAGTGTAGCTCAACACATCATTGATTTTCTATGTTTTTGTGGCTTTTTGCCTTTTATTTCACAGAACGGCCCAGCGGCAACAGGAAATGGTGAGAAGAAGGAGAAGGCGTGGGATCGGGAAATGACCCAAGACACGAAACCAGGTCATCATGGTGCTATGTGCACTACTGACCTGGCTGCACCTCTGACAATGGATCTGTTCCAAAACTTATTAAGCTGCCTTATACTGTATGGTTACGATATATAGGCAGTAGCATCGTAACCATCATGGAACCTTATGAGTGACTGATTTGGAATGCTCTACATTAACAAAATAAAGTTTTTGATCAACGTAATTGATTTCAATAGAGTTTGGCATCAGCAGTTAAAGGGTTAGTTCACCCAAAAATGAAAATTTTCACTGTTTTCCGGGAACGGCTATAAGCAAATCTAGTTCTGGCCGAAGAGTGACCTCTGACCCGACGCATGATGTAGAATGTAGGAGTAGCATCAGCTTAGATGAGAGTAGACGCCTTTTTCAGAGCTGCCAACTCTCATGCATTGGCCGTGAGACACACGCATTTGAGTGGTTTCATACGCTCACACGCCACACCCCCGATTTCTCACGCTGAAATGTCAACCCGGTCGGTCAAATGCCTGAAAGATGAGTTTATCTATGATTTACCTGTTGAGCCATTCGTGATCGACTAGTTATGCCGCAAATGAGTTAAAATCTCCCGGAATCTAGAGCGAGCGCACATGAGACAGAGAGAGTTCTGGACGTATTGTAGCCTGTCCAGGACCTTGCTGGGTACCCCATACAGGACACCATGGAAGACATCCTGAAAGAGCCAGGATTCTTTTTTAATATAACTCCGATTGTATTCGTCTGAAAGAAGAAAGCCATATACACCTAGGATGGCTTGAGGGTGAGTACATTTTCATTTTAAAGTGAACTAATCCATTAATTTGTGACCGGTGTTTGCTTTATCCTCTGCGCATTCACCTTCGTCAATACGCCATACGCCAGGTCAGAGGTCACTCTTCCGCTGTTCCCAGTTACCGGAAGTCTTACGTTTTTATTTATTTATTATAAGCTAAAGTTATAAATATGGATATTTTTCTAACAAAAACGCATCACTTAACTTCAGAAGGCC